>WEZZ01038498.1:205336-232452 GCA_013400585.1 Chloropsis cyanopogon | reverse complement strand
GAGTGCGGATCGGTGCCCGCAGGAGCAGCAGCAGCGGTGGCGGGCCCCTCAGTCCATCATGGCTCGGAACTGCTGGGTGTATTTTGCCAGCTCCTCCGTCTGCTCCCGCAGCTCCCTGCTGGCCTCTGCGTCGGGATATTTGAGGGCTGCAGTCTTGGTGGCCAGGGCCAGGTTCTTGAGGAGGCTGCAGAAGCGGCTGCTGCTCTGCAGGACGTCGCTCCTGGCCTCCCTCTCGTGGGTCTCCTGGCACAGGGAATCCACCAGCCTCTGCCCCACCATGATGATCAGCTTGCTGTGGGAGATGAAGATTTCGGGGGGCTGCTGGCTGCCGAGGCTGGCGGCGAACACGCCGATGGCCTTGTGCAGGGCAGCGAAGCACAGCCTGCAGTGCTCTGGGAGGGGGATTTTCCTGGCAGGCTCCTGCCTGCTGGGATTTTCAGTCTTTTTTGCACATGGCAGAACCTGGGGAAAGGGTTAAAATAGAAACAGATTCAGCCCGGTGTCACACGCTGTGTGTTTCTTTGGTTGCTCTACCCCGAATTTTTGTGGTCTCCAAATCGCCACGCCCTGGAGCCTTTGCAGTAATTTCTCTTTCCATAAAGTGTTGGAAATTCTCCTGATTGCTTTTTTCCCCCTAAATATAGTTTTAATATTGGATAGCACACAAAGTGCTGCAGCTGAACACCAGTCCTTTACACAGTCTGGCCCTGAAGCTTCCAAATAATACAAAACATTGATCTTTAATGGACTTAATCAGGGTTATGAATGATTAAAGTGCACAAAACGAGTCCATTTTGTGCCAGCGCATGACAAGATACTTTGAAATACTAATTTTCACAGCCTTATCCCAAATGATGCTGAAAGGCAGTAAAATAAACTGTATGACTTTAAACTGGAGTTGTTTGTTTGAGGAAAATAAATGTTCTTCACAGGTTTTCAGCAGTAATTCTGGGAAAATGATCTTGGAGAAGCAAATAGGTCTCTATGTATAGAGATGTGTGTCTGAATGCAAATTACTCTGAGTTTTAGCNCAAGATACTTTGAAATACTAATTTTCACAGCCTTATCCCAAATGATGCTGAAAGGCAGTAAAATAAACTGTATGACTTTAAACTGGAGTTGTTTGTTTGAGGAAAATAAATGTTCTTCACAGGTTTTCAGCAGTAATTCTGGGAAAATGATCTTGGAGAAGCAAATAGGTCTCTATGTATAGAGATGTGTGTCTGAATGCAAATTACTCTGAGTTTTAGCAAGCACAGAAATCAGGGACTAAAAGCCCTCATAAATAATATTTTCAAAGTCAGAAATACCTTCGGGTTTGACTCTGTACTCTTCTTTGCTACTTCTTTACCTGAAATGACTTTCTGTGCCTGTTACAAATTAAAATGAAAGCAAAGTTGAAACAACTACATAAAGTATTTAAATACAAATGTGATTTTCTTTTATTTAATGGGGAAACAGCCACTTGTTCTGTAGCCTTCATGTTACAAATAGAAATGGGGAATTTATTGGAAGGAGCTGTAGGTTTTTTCCTCCTAAAAATGTAGTACCCGATCCTGCAAGATCTGAGACTGAAACCAACATCCACAAAACATTTCAGTGCAACACTCCCTAAATTTTAAGGACAATCAGCATTTCTTTGGGAAACTAAGGGAGATATTCTTAGTAGATATTTTAGTAATTCTAAGGAGATTCGTATAATCATCCAGAATTATTCTAACAAATAAATGTGATAATTCACGGAGTTTCATTTCTACGCAAACAGGATTTCCATGACACCTCAGGTTAGGAAGGAACACAGGGTAGTGGCAGGAAGAGAACTGTGAGGGAAAAGAGAAGTAAGGAGTTGCCAACTCCCAAAGAAATCCTGCTTCCCAAATGAATTTAAGCTGGCAAGAATGATAAAAATGTTTTATTTTCTCTCACTGCTCGTTGTACACGTGCCACCCAGCACTGTCACAAAATCCTGGATCTATGTGAAGTCTGGAACATGGGACGTTGTGCAAACTGAATGTGACAGAGGTAAAACACCTCTTTATGCTGGTGCAAAGGTGGAATAGTGCTGATGGTTAGTAGCCTAACATCTGCAAAGGGTGAAGAGCACAGAGAATAAACCCCAGCGTCACTGACCTGTAACTGGACATATTCACAGTCCTCAGTGGAATTTTCTTCTGGTTTCTCCACAGGGACCTGGCTTTGGCTGGATTTCTCAGGAACATTTCTCTGGAGTGACTCAATTTCTACTCTCCTTGGCAGTGGGATTGGTTTTGCCATTTTGCATTCTGGGTTCACTTTTGGTTGCTTCTTGTCTTGCTCCTTCTCGTTCTTCCTGAAGAGCAGCTTCCCGTTGGCGATGATGATGGACACAAACCTCTTGATATCGTCTGGAATTGTCCTGGCCACCATAACGAAGCGATCCAGGTCATCAGGGTTGTTCTGAGGCTTCCTGAGCACCAAAGCCTCCAGGGCCCAGCTGCAGCTGTTGAGAGCTTCCCTCGTTTCTGTCAATATTTTGTAGGAGTTCATGAGGATTTCCAGCTGTTTTTTAATTCTGGCCTGCAGGTTGTTATCCGTGAGTTTGGAGGCATTTCCCTTCAGGGCTTGGGCAAAGGCCAGGAACTCTCCCAGTGACACCTTTATGTGGTCCACTGCTCTGTGGATCTCCTCCAGGCTTTTCTCCAGGTGCTCCTGCAGTCTCCACTTGCTGCTCACAAAGATCATTAAGCTGGCGACGGAGCTGGACACGCCGTGCTGCAGCCGAGTCAGGGTCTCGATGGCTGCTTCCAGCTCCAGTTTGATTTCTTGGACAGGCTCTGGTGATGGTGACAGTGTAGAAAACGACTCAGCAGAAGAGCTGGAGGATGAGGAGAGAGTGCTGCCTCTGCTGTCCACACTAGAGACACACAAACCATTTGCTGACTTGGCATCCACAGAGAGCTGTGGGGAAGCACCGTGTGCTTGGTCTCCAGAGCCATCACTGTTGTCTTCCATGTCTTTCTTGGAGTGCCCAGCACTGGGCAAACCTTTGGGAATATCATAAACGTTCCCCTCAGAGGTCTGATTCTCAGCCTTGGCAGCCAGGAGCTCGGAGCTGCCGTTCTGTGACAGGAGGAGCGCGTCCCGTGAGGATGGAACGTCGTAAAGGGGGATTTCGGGAAGGGTTAATTTCCGCTGGGTCGGTGGAATGTCGTACAGCTGTGGGTTCCCAACCCTGGCTTTAGTGGCTGTGGCTGGAGCCTTGTACCTGGCTGGGGGAATGTCATACAGCACCTGCTTCTCCACAGGCTGGCCAGGAGGATTTGGTTTGAATCCGGAATTTTCAGGGGATACCGGAATATCGTAAATCCATTCCGACTTCCGAGGGTTTGGCAAAGTGTTGTAGTGGCCCCAGCACTTCTTCTGAGATTTATTTTCTGAATCGTCGAGTTCTCTTTTGGGAGGGACATCATATAACTGCAAGAGAGCACAGAGGGTTCATAAACCATCTTTTAAAACAAGAATGAGAAACAGAGCTGAATTCTCAGAGCACACAGATGTGTGCAACCCCACTGATGTCAATGGAATGGCACCACGGAAAGGCTGCCTGTATTTTTTAAGATGCACAAGCTGCATGTATAAAGGGTAAAATATTTGGACCATGGGTGATTCGATCCTACAGCAGAGTCCCCAGCCAGTGAAATCTGTAGACACTTGATCATTTTCCCACTCACATGCACACCCTGACAAGCAATAAATCACCAACAGACACCACTGACTCTGCTCAAACATCTTCAATGAATTTAAATTTTGCTTGACACAGATATATGTGAGTACAGCTGGGGTCTAAGCTGGAAAAGGGACATTCAGGACTATTTGTTGTGTAAGAAACAGCGGGGAAGAGATGGGAAACCTGTCCCTGCTCCAAGCCAGGCATCCCAGGAGTGCCAGGTTATTCTGTGCCCACCAAGCCTTACTTACATTGCCTGCTGGTAAGTCCTGGCTGCCAGCTCCTGCTTTTTCTGGCTTGGATGGGATGTTGTAAAGCTGCTTCTGCTCTGCCTGGAAGCTCTCAGTGGATCTGCCCAGCACGGAGCCCTTCCGTGTGCTGGGGGGAGTGGCACCACTCTGCTCAAAAGGAAAAAAAAAAAAAGGTTTATTTTGATCCTTTTTAGAGCCCACAGGGGCCTCGAGTGGGATCAAAGGCTTTGGGCCATACATGAGCAGGTTTGCGTGTGAGCAGGGATCACCCAGGAAATCTGTGGGCAATAATGGGCTGGGTTCAAGCCTGCACTGCCAGGGAGCAGCAGGGGCTGGGGAGTTCCCCTGGATGTGCTCCAGAGTGAGGGAGGTGACAGGACAGGGCTGGGGGCTGGTGCCTGTCCCATCCCCATCCTGGTGACCTGCACAGGCTCAGAGGTGGAGGAAATGTGACATTCACTGACCCCAGGGGACAGGATTGTGTAACAGGACACTTCACGGTGACGTGAGCAAATCCAGGGTGTGTTTTTCCCAGGAGGAGGGTGGTGGAGGTGACATTTAATTTCTTGCTGAACATGTGCTTGTGACTCTTCTCTAAACATCCCCAAATCACTCCCACCAAATGACACCACCACATTTGCTCACGGATTCTGAGGCAGAGAGGTTGACAGGTCAATTCTATTGTCACCTTGTTGATTTTCTAAAATTGGGAATAAATTAATCTATTTTTAGCTCAAATCCTCAGTTCTCCAGAGTTTCCTAGAAATTTAAAGCAATGTGTCTTAAATCTGGTGCGTTTCTAACAAACGCTTCCATTTTTTCTATCAGTAAAGCATTTCCCTATGGATTCCAAGGCAGAGAGGGCGACACTACTGATGTCTTATTAAATTCTCTGTATCAGTGTTACTGATAGAAAAAATGGAAGTATTGTATGGAAGAATTTCTACAAAACTCTGGAGAACTGAGGATTTGAGCTAAAAATAGATGGTTTTCTTCCCAGTTTTAGAAAATTAACAAGGTGACAGTAGAATTGACCTGCAGACCTACTCTGAGGTGCCAGCTGCAGGGAGGGAGCGGGGCAGGACTCACCTGTGGGAGCAGGGACCCGCGGTGCTGCCAGGAGGGGACATCGTACACCTCACCCCTGATGTTTGGGGCTGAAGCCCTGCAGGCTCTTGGGAGGGTAAACAGGTGCTTGGAGGGGAGAAAAAATAATAATAATTATAAAACTGCATCAGCAGGAAGCTCAGGACAGCTCTGAAAAGTCATTTAGCTGAAAAAGCAACTGTTGGAGTAATCACTCATAAGTGATAAAAATCTTCAGCTCTTCACTGAAGGTGAGAGACAGGAGTTGACCTTACTGGCAACAGGATGTTTATTCTAAAATAATTCTCCTTTGCCAGCATTTCTGGTACATTTTAGATAAGATCTGAACTGGCACATACATATCAAAGACAATCTGCCTTACTAACCCCAGGACAGAAATGATTTGGAGACAAATCCAGCTGCAGTTATCACTTAAACCTTCAAACTGCCCAAAAGCAGAACCACTTAGAAAAGGAAGTGGGGAAATTTCAACTTCTCCACGCCCACAGTCATTGGGTCAAACCAATTTAATGTCAGAGCAGCAAAAAGGTGCAGGCTGAGCATTATTGTGTGTCATGAAAGACTGACTCATGTGGAAGGAGTAAACCTTGATGTCCTGTCCAGCTCCATAAGCAGGGAGGTCCAGTGTGGGAATTGTATCTTTGCAGTCAGATTCTCCTGTTTGATTAAAACATAATTTGAGCAGCCATGACCAGATCTGTGGGACAATTAATGTCACAAAATATGAATGCTGGGTTAGGACTTTCATTTTTTTAAAATCAATGACCAAAACATGGAATTTTGTTCATCCAGCCTGCCTTTAGCCTGGCTGCCCTCAGCTAATTTGTAAATGGGCCATTGCAAACCACTGACCTCCAGAAACGTGGCTGGGGTGAGATACTGCAGTAAATTTTAAACTGATTTTAAACTGGAGGGAGTGATTTCCACTGTACAAGTCCTGCAGCAAATAAATGTGGGGGAAATATGGTAGAGGAAGAAGAGAGCAGCTTCACTCTGCCTGCTTCAGCTCTCATCTGGAAACAGGGAATGAGAAGTGAAGACAAATCCCCTTGGTGCTGTGATAGAGAATCACAGAATGGTTTGGGTTGGGAGGGACCTCACAGACCATCTGTTCCACCCCCTGCAAAGGGCAGGGACACCTTCCACTCTCCCAGCTTGCTCCAAACCCCCTCCAGTGTGGCCTGGAGCTCTTCCAGGGATGGGGAACCCTGGGCAAGCTGTGCCTGAATATGAGCATCTTCCTTGCAAACAGAGGCACAACTTCCCTGGGTGGAAGGGTGAGAGACAAGAGGTGTCAGGAAAGCCATCCTCAGCCCAGGTCTGCTTCCAGATGGACAAATCTGAGAATCCAGCAGAAAGGAAGCTCACTGGATATCACATCTTGGTACTTTTTGAAGTCCTGTCAGTGGCAGTAGAAGCAGAAGGTGCCCTGTGTGTGAGGCAGAAGCAAGGAGGTTTCTCTGTGGGGTGAGAACACCCAGGCTCTGAGGGATTTCTTTTTGTTTCATTGCTTTCAATCAGCTCCCTCAAAGACTCCCAGTGGCTTTTCCCAGCTGCTCAGAGGACAGCTGAGTATGGCAGGAGCTTTGCCAGCTGTGCCACAGGATCTCTGTGGGATGGTCTGGATCCTTCTGTGTTCCCTGAGCTGCCCTGCCTTGGGGACAGCTTGTGAGCACCAAGGTGCAGCTGGTGTGGGGACAGCTGGGACTCTGTGCCACAGGCAGCCCCACTCTCAACTTCTGGATAATCATCAGAGGCTGGGACATTTTCATTCTTCATTCTTTTTCATTCTTAGACTGAGCACAGCTTATGTGGATAAATTCATGAAACGAGACAGGGAGAGCCACGGAGCTCTCCTGCCAGACCATTCATCCACATAATGAACAGATGACATTTTCCACCTGATTTGCTGGCACAACATGGAAAATTGATGCCAATCTCCGATTCAGTTTGCAAGTGGCTCCTTTAGGGTCAGGAACGTAGAGAAATCAGATCACAGCAAGTGCAGAAGAGTCTCTTGTAGCTGTACTCAGTTGGAGTTTGAGTTATGGTTGTGCACTGCAGCTGCAGAGCTGAAAATGAGGTTTTGGTCACCAGGGATGCCCTGAGTTTGTTGTTTTCCAGCACCCACCTGCCACCCAGCAGGAAGCAGCAATGAGGTTTCCATGACTGGCCTTCCTCACAGCAGGAGGAAAGGTGGCTGAATGAGCCCCATAAATCAAATGATCATTAAACCAGCCTAAACCACTGTATAGCTGAATTTTCTTCCTTTTCCTCTTTCAATTAGAATTTCTAATGTGAGTTCCACACACAGAATAAAGAGCCACCCAGGGCTGGAGAGCTCACGGAACTGAACAAAACCTCACACTTGAACTCTGTCCCCACCTGCTCTATTTCCTTTCATTATGAAACATTCCCCACTCATTTTTTCCTGAAAAAAAGCACGAGGTTTTGATCTTAAAAACCAGTGACATATAATCAAATTGCATGTTCCATTTATGTGTTTTGTTTGAATGTCAAACACGAGGAGCTGGGAGAAAGAAGAGCCAGGGCAGGGAGCTGTAATGAAACCCTGGAAAACCAGTTTGGTCTCCTCTTTAACTGGGGGAACTGGTGACAGCTCTCCTCCTGTACATCTTGGACAATGTCTCAGCAGCAGCAAAAACAGGCTGGGAGAGAAAATGGTTGAGGGCACACAATAAAACTTTGTGTCCTTCTGCAGGTCTGGCAGGGGCTGCTGCTTTGTGCAAGCCTAGTGTCAGCAGCATTCTGAGCTTGCTGAGCTGCTGGAGACAACAAAAACCAGACCAAACCCAGCAATCACACTCCAAAGGGTGATTTTTAAAAAATTCTGAACCATGTTCCTGTGCAGATGGATGCAAAGACCCCACATGTGCCCAGAGGGCTCTGGATGGCTGCTGGAGAAAGTTCTGTGTCTTGTTATTTTAGCTTTGTAAATTATTTATAGATTCTCCCAAACAAATGGTATATTCTTTACTTCCTGCCCTATTTTACAGCTGGTTTAAACTGTCAGAAAGGTGAAGGAATACAGAATAGAGAGACCCTCATCTGTTGCCTAGAGCAGCATTTCTCAAACGATGCTATAAATGTGCGTTTCCCAAACACCATCATTCTGCTGCAAACCCCACTAAAAACCTCACCCTTTCTTATTTCCCCACTCCCAGCAATTGCTTTAACAACAACATCTGGGGTTTTTTTAGAGCTGCTTTGTTCTCACCTGGTGCGTGGAGCGCTTGGTCCTCTCGCTGAGCAGCTGCGCCGCCAGGGCCGGCACCTGGTACACGGCCTGGGCAGGGACGGCCGGGGGCTGCACCCAGCCCTCCATCTTCTCGTAGGTGGCCGACAGCACTTCCACCTTGGCCACCGAGGGCACCGAGGGCACGGAGGGCACCTGGTAGATGCTGTGCGCTGCTGGTGGCTCCATGGGCCGGTGGCCGTGGGCCGCGGAGGGCGGCAGGAGCTGCAGGCGGTTGGCGGGGGCCAGGCCGTGGTGGCCATGAAGGGAGCACCGCCACCAGCCCTCGCTGCCCGGCACGTGCTGCTCCAGCACCGTCACGATGTCCCCCCTGCGGAACGCCAGCTCGTCCGAGCACTCGGCCTTGTTGTCGTAGAGCGCCTTGGCCAGGCTGGGCTGGGGACATGGAGCACAGCGACATTGTCACATTGTCACACTGTCACACCCACGCCAGGCCTCATGGCGTCCAGCTTGGCATTGCCACCTTGCTGGGAGCCGCTGTCCGCCTGGATCTCGGCTTGATTCCCCCACCCCTTGTCACACTGAACAACCTCTCTGGAGCGCTGGTTGCAGGGTTAAACTGTGGCGCTTTGTTGTTGCAGTAAGGTAGAAAAATCATAAAGAAAGGCCTCATAAAATCAGGCCTGCTCTGGCTGGCCTGGCATTTCTTCTAAGGGAACTTTGCAAGTTCCCATGTGAAAGCAATCCTGGTGCGAGCAGTTCGTTAGCACAGCAATCTATTCCTGATTAAAAAACAACTTACACCTGTACAAACTGGTTTTTTACCCTTAGAAACATGAAAACTATCTCTCACAAACAACTGTTCCTGCAGGTACACCCCGGGGCTTGAGTGCCCAGTCAATACACAATTACAACTTGTTATTAACCAATAAAGTAATTGGCAAGAAAGCTCCTGACCACTTGGAGTCACACAGGAGGTCTGTAACACTGTATAAAAAGGAGTTTTGTAAACAAAGAATGGGCTTTTTCCACCATGAAGAAAATGGAGTCTGTGTGATTTATTCCCATACTTTGTGTCTGCTACATCCATGCAATAAAAAAATAGATAATAATAAGATTATTGTGATATATTTCTTCATCACCTTTTCCTGCTTGAAGCTTTTGAAGAGCACTGCTAATCTTCATTATTTAGGTTTATCATATTAGACTACGTATATTGGACTTGTAAGCTAAAACACAAGAAGTTCCACCTCAAAATGAGGAAGAACCTCTTTCCATGGGAGCCCTGGAACAGCTGCCCAGGGAAGGTGAGGATCTCCCTCTCTGGAGACACCCCAAACCCACCTGGACGCATTCCTGTCAGGTGACCCTGCCTTGGCAGCAGGGTTGGACCCGGTGATCTCCAGAGCTCCTTTTCAACCCTAATGATTCTGTGATCCCTACATGAAAAATTGCTGAGTTTCCCATTGCCATTCTGTGAATTCTTCATCTCATACTTACTCATTACAAGATGAAAGAATCATGGAATGCTTTGGGTGGGAAGGGACCTTAAATATCATCTCATCCCACCCCTGCCATGGCAGGGACACCTTGCACTGTCCCAGGCTGCTCCAAGCCCTGTCCAGCCTGGCCTTGGGCACTGCCAGGGATGGGGCAGCCAGAGCCAGCAGGTAGCTTTAGTCGCCTGAGGCATTTTTGCAAAGGGTAGAGTCATTTTTAAGGTTTTTTTCAGCACAAGGCAGATTTTGCTTTCAGCTTTAAAACGGGACTGTCTGCTCCCCAGTCAGTGGGACACTGGCTGTGCCTCAGCATGAATTTCTTCTCAGAAAATGCAAGTAATGTCCAGAGAGATAGCACCCAAATAGGAAACGTGATGCCTGGTATTTTTGTCCAGAGCATTTGCCGTGGGGCAGCAGCTGGCCTGAGCTGCAGCAGCAGAGCTCCAATGTGTCGGCTCAGCTGGTGGCAGGGCCCGCTGCGGGCTGCAGGCGCCCCGTGGCCAGGCTGCCCGTGAACAATGGGGTTTTTGTGGGACAAGGCCAGCTGCCAGGGGGGCACAACAGCCCCTCTGGCCTCATGGACCGGCCTGGCTTTTGCCTTGAACATGGGAATCCACTTTTGACTGGGACAACACCAAAAGTTGGAGTCAGGCCCCCAGGAATCCCCGCTGGGGCGAGCTTGGGCTCTACACTTAAAGAAAAGAACAGCCAATTTTTCCTGCTATTCATCAACACTGCTCCATCCTTGGGTTTGGGTGCTGCACTGACACACTTCTGAAGGGCAGAGACTCTTCTTCAGCCCCGAGGAGGGTGGGCAGAGGAAAACTCTGCCCCTTTCCCAGCACGGAGAGCCTTATCCAGGCACAGGCAGGAAATGGGTGAAGGGCCAGGAAGGCTGGGCTCAGGGTCTGAGCCTGGCCAGGGCACTCACAGCAAGGCTGCCCTTCCTACCAGCACCCACACAGCTGAGGGGAACGTTTGGTTCACACTGTGGTTTTAAAAGGCATCTAAATATTGACATTTCCCTTTTCCTGTGGAAACAGCACACTCAAGATGCTGCTGAGCCTAATTTTATAACCAGAGACACAAACCTTTCTATCAGAGGGGTCCCTGCACACATTCCTTTGGTTTGGCCAATAAAAATCTGCAAATATCCCAGGGCCAGCAGCCCCCAGCCAGAGGCCAGGCTGAGGCAGAACACGGTGGCTCAGATTTTGCATTTCTGGATCCTGTTTGTAATCAACACAAACCCAGGAACCTCTAGAGTCATCCCAAGTCAAGCCAAGCAGGAGATTAATTAATGAATCAATTAAATCACAGGGCACTCTGGGGGACCTGACCTAGCTAGAAAACAGATCTGTTCGTGGATCATCTCATATCCCATCCAGAGAGCTGGAATGGAAAAATAAAGACTTTGATTGGAGAAGTGATGGAGACAAGCCCTAAACTCCAGTCTGTAGAACATGACTGAAGTGAGAGATTGTCAGACCTCGGACAAGCAGGGCCAGTGGAGCTCTTAAAGAGAAGAGATTAAAAAAAACAACAAAACAAAACAAAAAAAAACCACCAAACCCCAAAAGTTTTCCAGCTAAGGCAGGGCTTAATTAAATCCCAAGTTTCAGGACAAACACTCAATACTGTGGAGTTGGAGAGCTCATCTTTGCCATCCCCTGTCGGTATTTCAGTGTTTCAGCACAGTGCACAGTGTTTCAGCACACAGGCAGGAGCTGCAGGAGGGGACTGCTGGCTCCCACTCCGCCTGCAGGGCCATGGATGGGTTATCAAGCGATTTTCCTTCTTTGCTCGCTGCTTCATCCCCATCAGCAGCCTTGTAAAACTTTCCTAAGACAAAGAACATCCTAAAAGCCCCACAAAAAGCACCTAGAGAGGCAGTGCTGGGACTCTGCTCTCACTGAGCGGGTTTAAATAAGCTGGTGACAGAGCACAGACGTGGAAAAGACGACAAGAGTGTCCCCTGCAGCTCCTCCCCACATCCCCAGAGCCCACAGCCACCGGGGACAAAGCAAGTGGGTCACACACTGAGGGATTTACACTGCAGGGTCTCTGGAACAGCTTCACTTCCAAAGTTCTCATCCAGCTGGAAGTGCATCTCCTTTATTGGAGCGTGGCTCAGATGTGGAGGGAGTAATTCCCCCCTCCCCCCCAAGCTGGACTTTTCTCATCTTTGTGTTTGCAGATCCTTATCCAGCACTGGTCCCTCCATAAAGCCCTGGCAGCCCTTGGGAGTCATAGGAATCAAAGCTGCTCCCTCATGTTTATTAATGGAGAAATTGTAATTAAGAGCAGTAAAGCTGATCAGTGCACAGTTCTGTGATGTAAAATTTTGTACCCTCAGACTGACATCTGTGCTCTGTGTACACAATAGATATTTATGCTCAGGAAAGAACATCCCACTGTTACTAAAATCTCCTGATGCCTCTCTTGTCCCAAGCCTGATTTTCAGCATCTAGGACCATGCAACAGAAAAAAATATCATTATAAAATATATACAAACATTGCTAGAAAAATCCAAGTGAGCACAGTCATGTACAGCACGTGATAATTTCAGCATCTTGCCCACAAGCCTCACAAGATAATTTCTCTATGCCCCCATCCCACTCAGTTTGTATTTGGAAATCTCAATTTGCCACCCTGTATTGTTTCATGTGAATGGGTGCTGCACTATTGCACAGCATTTCGGATAAAAAAGATATTTTTCATTTATTTTCTTCAATTTGCTTCTTAAAAACCCCTATTGGGATCATGTAAGTAAAGAGACAGTTTAATCCTGGGAGTTTTTGGGGATCGAGAGAAATATTTCTCATGTTGCACATCAATAAATGTGTGAGCTCTTTTACTGCAGGAAAGTGGGACTTAAAATATTTGAGGAGGAAGAGATGCAGGGCTGTGTTTGCTAAACAGTTCTGCTCATGCATCAGTGACACCTCTGACATGTTTACAGAGCAGCTTCCAGTTAATCCCTTCACCTCCCAACAAAGCTGCAGAAATAAACATTCTCCATCATCCATTAGCTGGGAACAGGCTTCCCTGAGAATTCCATTGCAACCCCAGACCACGCTGAGTTACTTGAATTTTGCTCAGCTAATTGTAGAGAGTCCACATCAACATCCACAGGAAAAGAGGAGAATTGACCTTAAAAGCTCTGATCATTCTCTACCTGCATGTGCAGCATTTCCTGTGGCTTGCAGAAGGTCCTTCTGCATTTTTTTTTTATTTTGTCTGTGTATTTTGGAAAATAAATTTCAGCTCATACAGAAGTTTTGTGTGAGCTTCAAGAAGGAATGGACATCAGGACTTGCTTTTATTGCTTTAATTGGTTTTGTGGGGGTGGAAGCAGGTGCTGATCAGCAGGTTTTGAATTCTAAATGGTCAAATCAGTTTTTGATCAAATACAGAAGCGCCACTTAAAAAATTCAAGCCTAAAATTCCTGCAGCTTCACACAAGGCAGTGCTGCAGAGGTGGGAATCACAAGCTGGAGTTCTGTTCATTTCCCCCAAACTCTCTTTTCTCCACAAATAAAGTCAATCAAACCCTAGCTGGGTTAAAATCACCAGAATGGGCAAGTGCAGCCACGATTTCACCCCACTCAGAGCATTTTAACTTGAGTGCTCTCATCCTAAGTTCAAGAGAAAATAAACTTCCACTCCTGGGTGAGTATTCCTGGGGCTGGGGTCCTCAAACCTTTATATTTTTTTTCCCACATGCACCCATACACTTTAGGTTTGACTTTTTTAAACCTTTTGGTATCTTAATTACAACTAACTACATTTATTTCTAAATGTGGCTTTACAGACACAGAAAGCTCTGCTGAGTACAAGTGTCCCCTCAGAGCAGGGTCCTCACCCTCCCTGCTCTCCCTGCCAGGCAAAGCATCCCCAGGGAAGCTCGGCAGCAGCACAGGGCACATTTTTCATTGGAAAATGGCAATTTTCAGGAATTCCTGCTGCTGGAGGTGCCAGGGCGCTGTCCCTGCACGCTGTGCCCTTTTCCCATGGGGTGGCAGCGGTGGAGGGCAGGGTGGGGGTTCCTGATTCAGAGCATCAGCAGCAGCACAGCTCCCAAAGCTGCTCCTTCCCGGGGCTCCCTGGCTGCCCTCATCAGCCCCCAAAGCCTTGTCTTTGTCAGGCACAGCCCTGCAACGGTGGTGCTGCTGAGCGAATGAATGAAATGCACTGAATAAATAGAGGGATGGATGGTTTCTGGCTGGATATCACTGAAATTGTCACATTTCTCCGGGCAGAGTGGGTTTTCCAGCTGGGTGTGAGTCCCCAGGTCCGGGCAGCAGCTGGACACTGCTCCTCGGCTGTCATTAGCCCAGGACACCTGGGGACAGCCCAGCCCTGCCTGCCCAGCTGCCAGGGCTCAGCTGGGACCTGCTGAGCCTCTCACTTTGTGCCCTGCTCAGCACAAAGCCCAGCCTGGGGCTGGGGGCAAAACCGGGGACAAACGACTGCAAAATGGGTTTGATCCATCACTCATCCCCCCTGACACCGGGAGAAAGCAGCAATTCCTAAAAGTGAGCCCTCCTTTCCTCTTCAGAGCCCCAGGTCTCCTTGCAGAGGCTCTGCAGGATGTGGCCAGTCCTTACCCTCGAGTGCAAAGGCTTTCCCAGCTCACCGAGTTCAGACTGAAATTACTCGGTATTTTCCTCATCACACAGTGACCTCAACTTTGAGACTTTTCCATTACCCATTTTCTAGGAATCAATGCAAAAACATCATCTTTTTTGAGGTAATGCACAGCTCAACTCTTAACCTCGTTTTTTCCAAGAGAATGTGGAAGTGACCACTCTGAGTCATTGATGATCATTTCTAATAAAGCTGTAATTACTCAATGCACACGGAACAAACTCTCACCCTCCTCAGCCACACTGCTGCTCTTGAGAAAGGCTTAATTGGGATTATATTTTAAAAATTAAGACCTGCTAGTGTTGTGCAAATCAGCTGAACACACACATTGCAAAGAAACCCTGCCAAAATGCAGATTTTACCCTCTATCCACTACAAATGAAATCAGGAAAGTCATAAAATCAACTGCAGCAGAGAGAAAAGAGCCCAGTACTTACAGTGACCTTCATTTTGCTGCGTTTCCCTGCTAGTCCATCACCTGAGGAGGAGGAGGATGTCCCCAGCCCTGTCAGTGTGTCAGGCAGCTCTGGAGGCTCTGCCTGGAGAGGGAGAGCTCAGCCCCTGCCGCCTCCTGCTCGCTGGGAGCCCCAGGAAAGCAGCTCTGGGAGCGGGGGGAGCTCATTACGTGGCAGAATTCTCTCCAGGGAGCTGCTGGGCTGCAGCTGGTGATGTGCAGGACACACAGACTCCCCTGCAGGGAGTGCCTGCCCTGCTCTGAGCACAAAACCCAGGCAGCAGGGCTGGCCAGCAAAGGGATTGCATTTGGAAGCATTTTTAGCATTTTTGCAGCAGGATTCTTTACTCCTGGTTTGCTGTGTTTGGGTTTTTTGTTTGTTTGGTTTGGTTTGGTTTGTTTTTTAAATTTTTTTTTAACTTCAAAGTGGTGTGAGGTTTGATACACTTTTAATCTGTCTCCAGAAAACGGAACAGATCCCCTTTGTGGTTCTAAATCCCCTGCAAAACCACCTCACCCTGCAGAAGCAGAAAACCCAAGGAGGAAAGCTAAACATGACCTGCAGCTGAAGGGTTTTGTTTCATGGACTATTTAAAAAATCCTTGAATATTATTAAGGTATAATGTTATTTTAAATTATTAATGGTTGCTATTTGCCTGGCAACAGCTGAGCCTGGGTCATGCTGGTGCACAGGTTTTACCACTTTGGACTCAGGATATCTTGGCGTTGGCAAATTTTTACTGGTTTTGCCTTTGTACATGCTGGCTTTTCTCTGGTAAAGCCTCTTCCTTCCTCTTTCCACAGTAGCTTCGAGATTAAGTTAGACACTGGCTCCCAAAGCCACAATCCTGTAGCTAGAAAATACTTGAATATCTTGAATGGAAAACGCTGAATTGAAAAGCTTCGCCAACAAAATCTACACCTCTGGGCTGGGAGCAAACCAGCTGCTGTCCAGAGGAGAAAGAATTCCTGCCACAAAGCAGCCCATTCCAATGCCTTTGTGGTTTTTCTCTTCTTTCTTTTTCTGTTTTTTAAATATCAGAAGCAGCAGTTTGACCCCTTCAGACACTTCATGCAGCTGATTAGGAGCCACTCATTTGCCACCCTGGAGTTTTTCAGGTGCTCCAGCACTTGAAATGATGGAGGAATATCAGCTACAAACCCACAACTTGGGGCCACAGAACTACTTTCAAATACAATTAAATGTTGCCATGAATGAGCCCCAGAGGGAATTCCTGCTGTGCAGGGACACATCCCACCATCCCAGGCTGCTCCAAGCCCTGTCCAGCCTGGCCTTGGGCACTGCCAGGGATCCAGGGGCAGCCACAGCTGCTCTGGGCACCCTGTGCCAGGGAACAATTCCTCACAGGGAACAATTCCTCCCCAATATCCAACCTAACCCTCCTCTCTGTCAGTCTGAAGCCATTCCCTGAGTCCTGTCCCTCCATCCCTTGGAAATCCTCTCTCTCCCTCTTTCCTGCAGCTCCTTCAGGCCCTGCAGGGCCACATGGAGGTCACCCCTGGTCTCCTGTCCAGGTGAACAATCCCAGCTCTCCCAGCAGAGCTGCTCCATCCTCTGCTCGCCCTGGAGCCTCCTCTGGGCTCTCTCCAGCAGCTCCAGGTCCCTCCAGCCCCAGGGCTGGGGCAGCTCTGCAGCTGGGCTCTCACCTGAGCACAGGGGCAGAATCTCTGCCATTCCCCACACCTGTATTTGTGGGAAGATGTGAACGGGGCATTTGAGGAGAGAGAAACTCCAGATCCCCTCCATGCACACCCAAACCTTCTCCCATTTTCCCTCTGGCAGCAGCTCAGCCAAAGCAGCCCCAGAGCAGGAGCTCACGGGGGTTGAATTGCAGCAGGGGTGCAACGCTTCCTGCGCTGCCCCTGGAAACACAACAACAACAACAACAACCCGAACACGACGTCTGCTGCCTGGACTCAGACTGAAATCACTCTCAGAGGGGTTTTCCCCTGCAGGTGCAATAGTTGGGGCACAGAGCATTTCCTGTCACAGCAATGCTGCTCAGGGTTGGGGCTTCAAGGAGTCCAGACAGCAGAAAAAAAAAGAAACCAACCTTTGGGTTTTTATGTAATTCAAATATCGTAATAAACAGTAGGGGCCTTATAAACAGTTCAAAAATGATGTTGCAGAAATAATTTTGGGTTTTTGTTACTCAGCTGAAGTTGACTGGGTGGGCTCTGGCCCGCAGTAGAACAGGTAATCAGTTTGCTACCATTACATTGATTTATTGACAATCCACTCAAGAGCACTGGAAATCTATGTAGAAATAGAAAATTCTTCTATATAGAGATGAAAAGTTAACTGCCTCAATTACTGATGACTCAATGTGAAAAGTAGCCCCCTAATCTTTACAAGCCTTGATGGAAAATGTGGAGTGTAAAAAAATGACTCACTGAGCTTCTACTAAGCTTTTCCCCCTCCCACATTTTCTATTAAATTTCCAGGGGGCAGTTTATTTGCAGTAAACATTGAGATCATAATCCACTATGAAAATCCTAATTCCAGTACACTTATTAGACTTGCAGACAGCAGGACAGCAAGGCATTGACTTTAAATCAAGATTTCAGCATTCTCAACCCTTACAGCTGCAGCAGGGCCTCTGATCTAGCTAAAATTAATCTAGATGGAATATGGATACAGAAATAAATGCAACAAACCTTCTACACTGGGTCAGTTTTTCAAAATAGGAACACAGAGCGTTTCAAAATGTTTTCTGGTTTGCATGTAACATCAAGAAATTATGTCATGCAAGAGGGCACCAGGGCTGTCCCTGAAAGTCTCTGGCAAAGGAAGGATCTGTGTCTCTAATGTCATTGCAGCATTACACTAAGATGGAACCTCGACATTGTATCTTAACAATTTCACAAATGTGCTTATTTCCAGCTATTTGTTGCTTTTCAATCCTGCTTTATCCAGGATCCTTGCCAAGAAGACATTTCTCCCAGTCAGTGCTTTTGTCACCATGAAAAGCACAGGGGGACATCAGGTCCAGGAGCCTGCTGTCCCCCCGGGAGGAGGAACCCAAACACTTCACAGAACCACTGAGGCTGGAAGAGACCTCTGAGACCACCGAGACCCAGCTGTGCCATCCCCACCTTGTCCCCAGCCCAGAGCTCTGAGTGCCACCTCCAGGAATTGCTGGGACACCTCCAGGGATGGGCACTCCAACCCCCTCTGGGCAGTTCCAGTGCCTGATCCCCCTTTCCATGGGGAAATTCCTGCTGTGCCCACCCTGAGCTGCCCTGGCCCAGCCTGGGGCCGTTCCCTCTCCTCCTGTCCCTGTTCCCTGGAGCAGAGCCCGACCCCCCCGGCTGTCCCCTCCTGGCAGGAGCTGTGCAGAGCCACAAGGTCCCCCCTGAGCCCCCTTTGCTCCAGGCTGAGCCCCCTCAGCTCCCTCAGGGATTCTCCAGCCCCTTCCCAGCTCCCTCAGGGATTCTCCAGCCCCTTTCCCAGCTCCCTCAGGGATTCTCCAGCCCCTTCCCAGCTCCCTCAGGATTCCCCAGCCCCTTCCCAGCTCTGTTCCCTGCCCTGGACACGCTCCAGCCCCTCGGTGTCCCTCTGGCCATGGATGAGACTGGAGGGGTCACCTCAGTGCCACTTCCAGCACCACCAAGAATCCCAGTGAGCTCAAACATCAAACCCTGCCCTACCCCAAAAGCCAGACTTACCTTTGCAGCTGTGTTGCTCCTCGGGCTCGCATCCATAGCTGTCATTCCCCACCGGGAGCAGCACAGAGAGCCGCGGGGGGACGGACACACTCCCCAGCACTGCCTGTGGGGAACTCCCCCTCTGCAAAGTCCATCTGACAGCTCTGCCCCTAACGCCACTGACAACTTACAAACAAGGTTCTCAGGTAAGATAGCATCTGAGACAACAGAAGATAAAAGGAGGGCAGAATAAAAACCAATAAAAGCCCTTTTGGCGACTAGAAGTGAGAAAATGATGCAGGCAAGTGGGATTTTCCTTGGTGCTTCTGCCACCAGCTTGTTGCAGCTACGCAGTGGGAAGTCTGAGCCCTCTGCCCGTGCTCCTGTTTCCTCTTTTGCAGCAGTGAGAGCAGGGCTGTGGCACACTGAGGAGCTGCAGGGCACAGATAAGACACCAGTGCCACAGTCCCGGCACGCAGGATTGCACAGGCAGGCTCTCCTGGCTCTCCAGGAGCTCTTGGCTCTCACAGCAGGAATCCAAGGCACCTCCAGACTCCCACAGGGAAAGGTGTTTCCAGAGTCAGGGAATGGTTAGGGTTGGAAGGGACCTCAGGGACCCTCAATCCCCGGGCAGGGACACCTTCCACCAGAACAGGTTGTTCCAAGCCCATCCACCCTGGCCTTGCACATTGAATTTCACCCCCGGGTTGCATTTTCCGCCTCATTAGGCTGAGTTCAGTTTTCCCCAGCCCTTCGTTCTCCAACAGAAACCCACCAACCTTGTGGCCTCAGGAGGATGCCCAGGATATGGAAAGGCAGCAGGATGCCAGTGGCAGGATGGTTTTGTGTTAAAAAAGTTAACTTTTTGCCCTTGCATTGCAAGTTCAACCCCCAGCACTACGGAAGATTGAGGTGAGAGCTCCCACTGTTCACACCCACAGCGGTGCTTTAACACCTGAACCACAAAGAGGGCTTTTAAAGCAGATTCCAAACACCAGTAACAAGTGCATGAATTATAGACAGGTGCTTCAGCAGAATTAAAAAAGTGGCATTCCAAAAATAAAAAAGCCACTGCTGTCACCCATCCCACATCACGCCTCAGTGACTGTGTCAGGACTTCCCTTTTCCCTCCCCCAGCCCTGCTTCTCCTTCTTTCCCCACCACAAAGGCCACCAGCACCACTATCTCCAGCACCACTGCTTCTGAAGTGTCACCAGCTCAGAGGCAGAGGAGGAGCAAAGAGGAGCAAGCCTCAAAAACGTTTTGCATAGAGGGAGCTTTTCAAGAGAAAATGAAATCTCATTATTTAAAAAAAATTCTCCCACATTCTACATTTTGAGTCTGTACTGTACCTGATTCAGAGGGAACACAACAAATTCATCATTCCAATTCATCATTCCCAAGTCCCCAGCCTTTGTTATACAGAAAACAAATACAATTCCTTCTTTATGTATCAAAAAGCTTTTTAAAAGGCAATCTTTATTTAAATACAGACAAAACCTGTACCCTCACCAGCCCTTGACAATTCCTCAGTGTAATGGAAATTAATCCAGCAGCAAGAACCACCTCACATTAAAAACCCCTCACAAAGGCAAGTGCTGAGCTCTGACCAAGGAGCTGTGATGCCCAAGAGCTCTGCACGAGGAGGCCTCAAGAAACAAGTGTAAGACACTGCTCAAGCAGATCTCTGGGAGAGCAAGAAGTGAATTTTCCAACTTAGAGAAGTTTTAAGCAGTTTCTCAACGATGGGCACTGGGTTTGTGACTAATTAAAAAAGTATGTAATTGAAGTGCTGTGTAACAGACATAGAAGAAGATTTCTCAGTCAAATGAAACAGTGACATTTCTGAGGTACACATACAAAAATTCAGATGCACAAGTTTCTTTCTTTGAGAGGATACTAAAGGTCTCTAAGGCAAAATTATTCTCATTTTCACCTGCAGCAGCACTGTCACATTTTAGTTGCAATGTGGATATTCCTTAAAATTATTAGGAATTCATTCTGAGGTCCCACTTGTTAAGATAAATTCAAAAGAGGATGAGATGAAGTCTGAGTTCTAACACCAGAACTAGAAGACGATTTCTTGAATTCATCAATCTAAACAATTTGAAATCCTGTTTGAATTCTTATGGCACAACTCAGAACTGAAGGCCTACTTGGCCAATAAACAAAAAACACAAAAAAGGATTCACCAAAACCCCAGACTGAAAGATACAAACCAGAGCTTTACAAAGAATGAATTGTGGCTGAAGGCAGCTTAAGGCTTCATTAAAGTCTCTACACCCAGTTCTGCTGCTCTTTGTGTGATCTATTCTCTACCAGAGTTCAGTGGGATTGCACAGACACGACACAGAGCAGAACTGGCTCCTCCTGCCCACTCTGAGCAGGACACAGTCCCATTCTCTGGTGTGTGATTCACAGGCAGGGGAACCAGCTTAGCCCTTCCTGCCAGGATCATTTTATTCCCCACCCCCTCCCCTCAGTACAATTAGAGATGACTTACAAAAATTAAACCACGCACACTAATAAAAAAAATTAGTGTGGGGTGAAGAGTCTCAATATTTGTTATTCTCCTGCCAGGTCTGACAGAATCCAAACCCCAGCGCGGCTTCCCCAGCGGGAGCTGCTGGCAGCACAATCCCACAGGGCCGCAGGAGCTGGGAAATCCCAGGATCTCTGGAGATTCTCCTCAGTCTGTGGTGGACCTCCTGTACCAGAACCTGGCCCTGTAGTCGTCGCTGCAGGTCATGAAGCCGGGGTTGGTGGGGGAGTGCACGATGCAGCGCACGATGCTGTTGTGGCCCAGGGACAGCAGGTTCCTGCGCTCGGCAGTCCGCGAGTCCCAGCAGCACAGGCTGATGGTCCTCTCGTCGGGCAGCAGCACGTAATCCTCGGTGTGGTTGAACACAGCCTGAGTCCTGTGCACCTGGCGGCCGCTCAGACCAGCACCTAAACACAGCACCAAAGTGGAGACTCTTAGAAGGGTTCAATAGCTAGCAATCATTTTCCAGAAGTATCCATTTTCTGCAAAGGAGCTGGATTTTCTCTGCTGTTCAACCACTTCCACAAGCAACAGGGGGTGCAATAATGAATATTCTTTTGTAGCTTTATCACAGGACCAGAGTGATTTCAGTCCAGCCTGTGCCCCATCCCCACCCTGTCACCAGCCCAGAGCACTGAGTGCCATGTCCAGGTGTGGAACCTCCAGGGATGGGCACCCCAACCCTCCCTGGGCAGCCCCTGCCAAGGCCTGAGCACCCTTCCATGGGGAAATTCCTCCTGCTGCCCATGTATACATTCTAAAATTCCTTAAGGGACAGAAGGAATACCTACTCCAGCTGTGCCACGTCCAATCCTTTACCTTCAAGAGCACTTCTGCCTTCTATTTTTGCACGAGGCTTTCAGCTGTGATCCAGGAGAACACAGAGAGGAGAGCCCACAGAGTCTGACGATCCTTTAACATTTTTCAGTGTATTTCTCACACAGCATGTGCTGTATGAGCTCCCCATGCCATACCTTAGATAAACTGTGCTTCCCACAGAGCCAGTGCCCTGCACAGCCCCTCCCTGGGATCCTGCTCAGTTTCCCGGGAAGCTGCTGCTCCCTGCTGGCCGGGAGCAGGAGAGCTCGACTGCAGAGAGGGACCCGCAAACCCCAAAAGCTGGCACACACCATTTTCAGCATCTTTTGTGCTCCTACTGCTTAAGCACATCAGTGCTCAACCCCAAAGCCTCTCACACAGCTGCTGTGACACGCAAAGCTTCCACAGCCCTCATTATTCCCTAAATCCTGCCGAGATCCAAGCACGGCACTGTCACCATGCTCCAAGGATGACTACCTTGCACAAAACTGCATCCTTGGAAAAGAATATACACAAAAAAGGGAACAAACCAGCTGTAGGTACACTTCAGAGTATTGCCACGGCTATAGAGCCACAGAGTTACATCAACTCCCTGAAGTAGCTTCAGTGTTTCTTCTTACTTTTCCCCAATTCAGTGAGAACTTCTCTCCAGAACAATGGAGTGAGTAATGATGTCAGAAAATTCTCCAAAATCTACTCAGTCTAAAGTATGTTTACACTGACACACACAATCACAGCTTCTTTTCTGGAATTGGTCTAATGGAAATGTTTTCAAAAATCTTGGGCAATTTATCCTCAAAGCAGCAGCTTCTCCATCGCCTTTAGGAATTATGATTCTCTGGCAGCATTTCCAGCCCTGCCATGGCTCAGCACCTGGAAAAGAAGCTGTCTGGAAGGTCACCACATACCTGTGTATTTCACCAGCGTCCGCCCAGTGGATATCTCCCAGAGTTTAGCCACAGAGTCTTTCCCACTGGACAAGATATACTTGGAATTTTTGGAAAAAATAGCAGAGCAGACTTCGGCTCCGTCGTGCGCCTTCTCGAAGGTGGTGATGCAGCGGTTGGAGACGCCGTCCCAGAGCTTGATGCAGCCGTCCTTGCTGCCTGTCACGTACATGTTGGCGCTGGCGTTGTAGTTGACGGAGCAGATGGCGTCCGTGTGCTGGTCCTGGGGGTTGCAGGACACGAAGCACTGGAAGGTGTTGATGTCGTACAGACGAAGGGTTGGGTGCTGGGTCCCCACCAGGATGAAATCCCCAGAAGGGTGGAAAGAAATGGAGCGTAACATCTCTGCTTCCTGTTGGATTGAAAACACGCGGTGAGGAAGGAAAAAAGGTGAACTGGAAGGGTCGGTGCTGGTGGTGGTAAAGTGCTAAAAAAGTACGGGAATTATCAGCACAAAATGGAAAATAGTTCCTGTGGGATTGAGATGACAAGCTGCCCGTGGCTGCATTGCAGTTTTTGTCCTAGAGCAGCCTGCAGTGCTCCCTTACTTTAGGGTATCACACCCCCCCCAAGCCCACCACCACCTAATCCCAAATGCTCCTCCAAAACAAAGATAACAGAATTGACTTCCAAGTTAATTCAGATTAGAGTTGGTCTAATGAATAAAAAGCTGACAGGCTCTAGATTTAAATACAAGTGTCCACGATGCACAGATTTAAGACACAATCTCTGTAATGTCTGCAAATGTTGTAGCTGTGTGCTCCTGCACCCCTAACCCCTGACCACCTGAGGCACAGCTCAGCTCCCACCACCTCGGCAATCCAACACTGAGCTTTGCCTGCTCTGAGCAGTACCTCACCTGGATGTACTTGAAGGCTCTTTTGGCAGAAGGTTTTGAATAATCAAACAATTTAAGTGTGTAGTCCCTTGAGCCAGAAGCCAGGATCTGCTCTGTTGGGTGGAAAGCTAAACACGTCACTTCATCCACGTGATCGTACAGAGTCCGGATCACCGGGTGGTTCTCCATGTTCTGCTGTGCTGTCTCATTCATCATGACCTACAAAGAACATTCAACATGTTGCTGTTGGAAAATAAAGCAGGTTTTTGACAGGAAAAGTAGGTTTTAGGCTTGCCAGAGCGACTGAACAGCAGCTCCTCTCTGACACGACCAGGCACACAATCTGTTCCCTTTATAGGTCAACAAATAAGATCCCTGTGTCTTTATGAAGGTCAAAACAACTTGGCTCAAGGACAAACTACTTCAGTAGCAGAGAACTGGAGCAAGAAAACATTGCCTTCATAAACAGCCCAAAGCAAAACACTGACTGCTGGAAGAATCAAGAGAAGCTGCACCGAAACTGCAGCTCTGCTGAGAACTTGGTGTGTGCTCTGTGCAAAAAAATCCCACTTTTCACTGCCACCTGATAACTGCCTTGGAGAAAGATACAGCAAATCAACGTGTGAAACAGTTCTGAAATAAGCAGTGAAAACAGGGGTGGCTGGGGAGGCTGCAGAGGCTGCAGGTGGGTTTAACATGAACTGTGCTCAGACATTACAGCTACGATCAGCACCCAGCTGAAGCCACTTCTGGCTCAGTTCTCTCCCTGCTGCCTCACACCCCCCCAGTGTCCTTGCCCTGGTCCTTGCTCCTTCAAAGGGACTTTATGAGCAGCTGCTGGAATAGGGACTATGTTAAAACAGGTATTTAGTCCAACCCACAGGGGCAGCCGCAAGGTACAGACATGACATGGAGAGAACTCCCAGAGTGATTACAATCCATTATCCTGATGGGCATGGAATGGACAGGATTCCCAGAGTGATTACAATGCATTATCCCAATGGGCATGGAATGGACAGGATTCCCAGAGTGATTACCATGAATTATTTTAATGGGCATGGCACAGACACAATTCCCAGTGTGGTTACAGTCCCCTACCTCGATGGGCATGGCCCAAACACAATTCCCAGCAGACAGGATTCCAAGAGTGATTACCATGCATTATTTTAATGGACATGGCATGAACACAATTCCCAGTGTGGTTACAATTCATTATCCCAGTGGGCATGGCACAGACACAACTCCCAGCACGGTTTCAGTCCCTTACCTCGATGGGCATGGCACAGACACAACTCCCAGCACAGTTTCAGTCCCTTACCTCGATGGGCATGGCACAAACACAATTCCCAGCACGGTTTCAGTCCCTTACCTCGATAGGCATGGCACAGACACAATTCCCAGCACAGTTTCAGTCCCTTACCTCGATGGGCATGGCGCTCTTGGCCAGCATCCTCTCGGTGTCCAGGATTTTGATGGAGGCGTCGGCCGAGCCGGTGGCGATCAGCTGCCCGTCCCTGCTGTAGGTGGCCACGCGGCAGGGCCCCTTGTGGGAGGTGACGTAGCAGGTCTCGTACTCGGAGGCCTCGGGGGACATGGTCTGCACGTCGGCGTCGAACTCCAGGTCGATGCCGGTGCCCGGCGCCACGGTGTCCGAGCGGCCGATGGCGTACTGCACGGCGCTGTCGTCATTCTCCATGCCTGGGGACACGGCAGGGCAGCCTCAGCCCGAACCTCCTCCTCAGAGCCTGCCCCGGCTCCAGGGAAGGCTGGGGAAAGGCAGCCCCGGGGGCAGAGCTGGGCTGGCACGGTGGGTTTGGGCACACAGCACTGGGGAGGGGTGGGTGAGGGCTGGGCTGCACTGGAGCAGGCACAGCCCATCATGAGCTCTGGGAATGCCCCAGTAAAATTGGAAAGTGCTGATAAATGCACTGAGAATCAGCCACTGACCATGCACAAGCCTCTGGTCAGCTCTTCACAGCGGAGCAACAAGCCCCAGCTCTATTATGTGAGTTTTAAAGTAAAAAACCCAAAGCATTTACTGACTCTTTTCCTATTTTACTGCACTGAAGCCAAACTATCCCAGCACTGCAAGGGAAAAAATTTGCAGGTCTTCAAGGCCACTTCACAGACTTCTCTCTTTATTTCCAAGATGCAGCTACAGACCAGAGAGTTCAGCACTGGAAATGGCAACAGGGCAGCCATAAGAGTTTTCAGCCCAGTGGTGATCTTTTTGCTGCTTTCATCTGCTCATTTCAAGTCTAGAATTTGCATTTCAAACAGACACAAAGCTTCACAGATTTATACCCTCAGAACTCAGCGAGTTCAGGCAGCAGAACCAGTTGAGTTACACATGGTGTCATGGCCAGAGCTCTTCCAGGACTTGGTCAGCTTGTTCCAACAGCAGCTCAGGGGTTTTCCCTGCTCTCCCTCCACTGCAGCACTTCCAGAGGGAAGCACAGGGAGAGAACAGGTGACAGCCCTGCTGAGACCCCAGAGTGTGCAGCTGTTTCCTGGGCCTGATATATAAAAGCCAGCAAAGATTGCCAATGGAAGGACTTGCTCCCTCTCCAACACTGTCAGGAACAACCAGACTGGAATGATTTCTTTCTGAAGTCAGCAGAACTGCGAGGGTGAGATTCCCCTCAGATCTGTGGGCTCAGTGATCCCCTTCACTGGGATGTTTTCAAGGTTGGCACTCACCCAGAACCCCGAGTGTCCTTAGAGGAGCTCAAACAGATTTGGGCACCACTCAGGGGTCTGGATTGTTGGTAATGAAACAGGAATGCCCTTCAAAAACCCCACAGAGGCAAAGGCTGTGCCCAAATGTGTAAGTGCTGAGCTATTACCAGACACCACCTTTGCATCAAAGGTGTCTTTGCAGGGACACCAACCTCTTAATGCACTGGGGAATTAGAAACTAGACTTTTATGTCAGCTTTTGGTTCCAGCTTACCTAACTTAATTAGGTGCAGCAGCTGTTCAGAGGGCGCACAGACAGACTGTGGTTTGATCTCATTTATCAAGCCATTAGCAATGTTGATGTATCCATCATAGAGCAGCTGACTAATGATCAGTTTGTAAAGTTGCTGACGGTCTTTCAAACTGACTTTTGTCCTATACATTGTGAGCAGGGACTGCCTTGGGGGGGCCTGGAATGAAGAACAAAAACCACATACAAGAGAGTTGCATGAAACCACCAGAACCTTGGAACAAATCTCAGGGCAGGCACCAAAAAACGCTGTGGCTTTGGTGAGAAGCAGAGATGGGGAGAGGAAAGCAGAATGGGAAAGAGGAGGGAAAAGGGAGAGAAAGAAGAGGAAAAGAGGAAGAAAAGACAGGGGAGAGGGAAGGGAAAGACAGGGAAAGGGAAGGAAAAGAGGGGGGAAAGGGAAGGAAAAGAGAGGGGAAAGGGAAGGAA
>WEZZ01038498.1:193232-203310 GCA_013400585.1 Chloropsis cyanopogon | reverse complement strand
GGTGGGGGGTCCGCTCTCGATAGAGAGTAATAATTGATAAGGGAGCCGACACTGCCCGTGCGCCGCGCACTGAGCCCCGCTGGCTGCCTCTCCCCTCAGGCACAGCCGTACGGGCCGCTGCCGGTCTGGCGCTATGGACAGGAACATGAAGGAGAACCACGCCGCCTGCCCCGGCCGCGCTGCCAAGGTAAAGGGATCAAATCCGCGGTTTGTGTTCGTCTTCCTGAGCGCTCTCCTCTGCTGCAGCGTTGGTCTCGATGCCTGGGAGTTTGCTGTTAAAACTCTGGTCGGTTCAGGGAGTTGCAGTTTTTACTTTTTGCTTGGTGGGTTTGTTTCTCCCCATCACATTTTAATTACTGGTTTCAAACTAGTAATTTGAAAACTGAGCCCAGAGCTGGCTTTTTTAATTATTATTCATATTAGACTCTTAAAATACAAGCACTTCCTCACTATCTCATATAAAACCATATCGGCCTGGTAAGTTTTTGGAACAGCATAAGCAAAACTTCCTTTTAATTAACTACTTAGTATATGATTTTTAGTGTTTCTGGTAAAGTGGTTTTGTGTGGTTTCGCCGTCCTGAATGGGGCCATAAAGGCTCTGGTGTGCTGTTGCACAATTAACACCACCTCGTTTCTCTCTGAAGGTTGCAAGTGCCATCGGGGATGGCCCCAAACGTGTCCCTGTGTCGCAGCACTCGGCCCAGAGCCGGTTACTGACCAGTGGAGCTCCAGCCCGAGTTCTGTGTCCTGCAAACTTCGCCCAGCGAGTCCCCGTGCAACCCCAAAAACCTGCCCTGCCAACCCAAAAACCGCCCAGCAACCAAACGGCGCAGCAGCTCCGGCCCAAACCGCCCCAGCAGGCGGCTGTGAGACCTCAGGCTGCGAGCAAGAGCACTGAGAAACCTGCCCAGGCTGCAGCACCCGGTAATTCTGAGGGTGACCTCCATGTGAGCACAGCTGTGACACTCCTAAAGCTGACCCAGGGACAGCCCTGCGGGGGAGTTCTGGGTTGTGTCCCCAAGCAGAGGAGCAGCCCACGGTTCACCTCGGGTGTTACTGCACCATCCTTGTGAATTTATCTCTAAACTCACCAGTTAGAGCCAATATGGTGTTGAAAACTTCCAGGAGCTTAGCAGCCAGCTGGGAGTTCATGTAATTGGTGTTCAGACCTCACAGGTTTTCCAAGATCCATGCACAAGGGTACTTTTGTTTGGGGAGGGGGAAAGAATTCATGGGTTTTTATGCTCAGAAAGCTTTTAAAATTGCGTTTTGCCAGTGCTGTTTCTGTCCTAGTAATTAGCTATGCTAGGTTGCTTAAAATGTCATTGAATGGATTCTAAAAACTGCTTCAGATGATGCACAGGGGTTAGATTTGTTCCCATGGCTCTGGTTCATAAATTGATTTCCTTCTCCGTACACAGCAAAAAACCCTGAAGCAGAAAGCACCTCTAAACAGAAAACTGAAGAGACCAAAAATAAAAGTGAAGAGACTAAAAAGTAAGTTATATTAGATGATTCTAGGTACCTATACCTTGATTATGCCCTGCTGGATTCCTTTGGCTGTGGAGCCTGGTGACCTCCACACTTTGCAGACACAACACAAGGAAAGCACTTTGACCTGATAATTGCCAGGAACTTGCTGTAATCTACAGAAAAGTTTGAGTTAAATGCAGAGTAGCTGTTGCCATGGGAGAACACTGATAGCTGCTGCCCCAGGCACAGGATGTGCTCCTGAAAACAAAGCCTCCTCATCTGGGCAGGAGGCTGGAGTCTCAATGGGGATGAAATTGGATTTGTTTATGGCAACTCTAAATTGTTTAGCCATGCTCTGGTAATGTGTCTGGGTTAGGAGGGTCTCAAGGAGCCCAGCTGGGTAAACAGTCTTCATTTTGTAGTAGTGTGGTTGGTGTAGTGTCTGCAGAAGCTTCAGGGAGGAATGAAATACCTTTCAGAACTTCCTTTTGGAAAATCTCAATGCCTTTATTCTCTTGGTGCTTTCTTAAAGACTAAAATCCAGTTTAGAGCATTAAGCATCTCTTGAACAGGAACGTTGTAAACTGCAAATTTGAGTCAAAGCCAACACAACTATCCAGCTTCTAACTTTCCTCTTGCAGAAGGCAATGGTCTCTCGATGATTTTGAAATTGGTCGTCCTCTGGGGAAAGGAAAATTTGGGAATGTATACCTGGCACGTGAAAAACAGAGCAAATTTATTCTTGCACTGAAAGTGCTCTTCAAAACACAGCTGGAGGAAGCTGGCGTAGAACATCAGCTACGAAGAGAAGTGGAAATACAGTCTCACCTTAGGTAAAGTTTAGTCACTATTTACTCTGCTTTGTTTGCATCCAAATAAACAGAGTCACCTTGATGATAAGGTTTCCCCTTTATGATAAGATTTCTTGGTGTGTTGTGAACTGAAGGAACACGGATGAGCTGAAACTCCTGTGCTTGCCTTGGGAGTGGGGGGGAGCAGGACAGGGCAATGAAAGGTTTTGGACAAACACCTGGTTCAGAAGAGCATTGAAATCTCTTTGCAGGCACCCCAACATCCTCAGATTGTATGGCTACTTCCATGATGTGACAAGAGTCTACCTGATCCTGGAGCATGCCCCTCGTGGAGAAGTCTACAGGGAACTTCAGAGGCTCACCAAGTTCGATGAGCAAAGAACTGCCACTGTAGGTGGCTCCAGCTTCCTCTCCATCCCTCTGTCCTTCTGGGGTCTCTGCAGGGTGGAGCCAGCCCTCAGATCAAGTTCTGTGTTCTGCTGGGGCAAACTGAGATTCCTTAGCTGCTAGCTGGCACCTGGGCAGGGAATAACTGGGAGGACTTAATGCTGTGCAGGAATTTATGTTCAGAATTGTTTAATATTGCAAGGCACAGCCTGTATTGCCAGGCTTCAAGTGTTAAGGAATAATTGCTTTAACTTATAATTATGGCTCAAAAAGGCTGTGCTGCAGCCAGATAAACTCAGGTGACAATATCTTAAAGGTTGTTCTTTCTGCACCCAGTACATCACAGAGCTGGCAGATGCCCTCTCCTACTGTCACTCCAAGCGTGTGATCCACAGAGACATCAAGCCAGAGAACTTGCTGCTTGGATCAAATGGAGAGTTAAAAATTGCTGACTTTGGGTGGTCTGTGCATGCTCCATCCTCTAGGTGAGAATTCAGTCTCTTGTGCAGTGCAATCCTTCTGTAGCATCAGCTTTTGTGTCATACACAGCTGTCACACACGTGAGAACTTCTTGAAATACTGGGGAAAATGTTGCTACAACAAAGGTTTTAAGAGGCAACTGGTGGCACAGAGGAGGGTTGTTATCCTGGGTTTTAGTTCAAGCCCTGCTGACCCTGAAAGGAAGCTTGGTGTGGGGCTACCATGGCCCCTGAGGTGCCAAACCTGCCCTTGAACTCAAACATTTCACTGGCAATTTGGTTATTTCTGAGAGAGTGGGAAATTGCACCTGAGAAGGGAGGAACAGATTGGTTCCAGCACATGGGGTGAAGAAAGGAGCTAGGATGGACTGAGATACTTTCAGGAGAAGTAGGAAATGTCCTGCTGGCTTTTCTTTCCCAGCTGTTCTGGTGGTGCTGAGTCCATTCAGGTGGACTGCACTGAGGTGCAGATGATTGCCAGCATTAGTTCTTATCTGGCTCTTGAAGTAGATCCTTTAATGATCTTAATCAATGATTAACTTGGACTTTTCTTCAGGAGAACAACTCTCTGTGGGACACTTGACTACCTACCTCCCGAAATGATTGAGGGAAGAACACACGATGAAAAGGTGGACATTTGGAGCCTGGGAGTTCTGTGCTATGAGTTCCTTGTAGGGAAACCACCTTTTGAAACAAAAACCAATCAAGAAACCTACAGAGCTATTTCCAGGGTAAGTGCCAGTGTTTTACTGGATTAGCTGGCTCATGCTTTTAGTTCTAGAAAGGTTTCAGCAAACTTAGGTTTGAAGCATAATGAAAACAAGCACAAGAATATACAAACACTTTCACAAGCAGGGTTATAATGAAATTATTGGATCTCATCTCAGTAGGCAGAAGGGGCACAGCCTGCAAGGCTGGCACAGCTTTCAAGGGGTAACTTGGAGGTTGAGTAGAGCCCCTTGGTTCTATCATGTGGTTATTGCTGAAGAACTTCTGCATCATTTTTCACGTCCTTTTTTTCCCTAGGTGGAATTCAAGTTTCCCCCGTTTGTCACAGAAGGTGCGAGGGATTTAATTTCCAAGCTCCTGAAGCACAACCCCTTCCACCGCCTGCCCCTGAAGGATGTGCTGCTGCACCCCTGGATCACAGCCAACTCCACCAAGGTCCCCATCAGCAGGAGGAGCGATGGTGCTGCCCCATCCAAAACATAGCTCTGGGAGGGCGACCTGTGGATCAACCAGAGGAGCCTTGCACTGTGACTACTGTAACGCTTACAATAGGAGAAGCAGGTCTTGGAATCTAGTGGCAATTGGGATGCAAATCCTTGGGTTGGCTGGTGTCTTAAACTCAATTGCAGCATAAAATGATTTGACTTCTAGCTGGAGCTTGTGGAATATTTAATGTACTTGAAATCAGTTCCATGTGGGCCAGGTTTGCTGATGTAAGTACGAAGCTGTTGGAGGCTCTTGTGCTGAAAATGGTTTGTTGTTCCACCACGAGGAAGTCGTTGTTCTGGCTTATGGAACAGTGCAATATCCTGGAGATGCCTGCTCCTCCCTCCCTGGGCTGCTCAGGGTGTCTTACCTGTGGTGTAACCTGAAACTGGGCGAGGTGAATGCCTTCTTCAAGTGTTCTAAAAATGATGTGGCAATTGGTTTTGTCTCTAGTTTTAAATGTGAGCACTCAATTTGTAAAATAAAGACTTGTTACACTGCACCCAGCAGGGTGAGGCTCCCTGTGGCACTGCTTGGTTTAGCACCTGCACAGCTGAACTCCCGCTCCCAGAGGGGAATTCCCGAAGTGGAATTCCCACCTCTGTCAAAAAGGAAGCTCAAAGGGCTGCTACCACACAGTCATTCACCATCCCATAATCCCAATTTAGGATGACAAGGTAAGGACCACCTGTGCTGCTACTTAACCTGCTTGGTTTATTAAAGCTTGGCCTGCTCTGTCCTTTTTCCAATGAATTTATTCAAAGATCTCCCATCTGATAACATTTTCCAGCCCTTTCTCTCAGGAGTACTTTTCAGATGATGTTGGGTAACAGCAAGTAACAACACCAGATGTTTATAAGACATTTCTTAAACTGGACCAAGGGTCAGGCTCCTGCCACCAAAATCAAGGCCAACTCTTTTCCAGTAAAACACTTAAAGCAAACTAAGAGAAAGCAATTTATTGTCTTTTCAGAACATGTCTTTGCTATTTAACAATTTTAAAAAAATGATCCTTCTACAAGCAAGGATTCCAGAATTCAAAATATATTCTCCAATTAATTTAAAATATACTTTGCAAAAATCTTCATCTAAACAAACTGCCAGTAGTTTACACAATCATGTAAGTAATCAGAATTCTGGCCACAATTTATATGAAGCTGTTTCTTTACAGCAAGAAAACTCTAGTTTCATGCTGGTGCCTTCTACTGACTTTTCAATGATTCTATTATTTTAAATTATTTCAGCTTTACATATGATCTTGAAAAACAAACTTTGAATATTCCTTCTTTATCACATGTAAGACAAAACATCCTTCTCAGAAATTATTCTAACTGAAGTAAACAAGGCTGCCTCAGAGTTATTTTGGAATTCTTATCCTTGGTCCACATGAAAGCTGAGACGTTTTGTGGGGGGAAGGAGTTAGGGTGCAATTTAATGTTCTGGCTGAGGGGAGGCAAGAGGCTGCTCATAACAAGAAGTTATTTGCTCCTCCTTTCCTCCCTCAGCCAGCTCTCATCAAATAGCCACACTTCCTTCTTCTCTATTCACTAAATTTTAGCAAAAAGGGAAAGCATCAGGCTATCTTCCTGCTATTTTACTTAAATCAGAGTTGTGTATGAACAGATCTGTCAGAGCCACCTTGGACTAAGTGCAAGCACAGAGAATAAGAAAGTGTTTCTAGTACAAAACCAGATCTCAAACTATTAAACCCCCCCAGCTTCTCTCTGCCTTGCTGCTGTTTGGAGCATGTTCACATGGGTAATTCTGCTTACTCTGATTCAGGAGACTCAGAATTTCTTGAGACTATAGACATTTAAAAAACAAAAGGTCTTTAGTAAGGCTGGCTCCCAGCCAGCACATTTTCAAGCAATAAAATCTTGGACTATGGAAGCAATACACGAGGTTCCAGAACAGTGCTTCACCTACTGTGACTAAACCAATTATGCCTGCAATAATTAATCATATGGGTACTACTGAAGTGAGTTCAGGGCCTGGGTTTGTACTGCAACAAGGGCTACAATAAAAGCCTCTTCTAACAAAAGAAACACCCACCTGCCACTTTGGATTCCAATACATGCCCTTATCAAGAGAACTACCCCTGGAGTGAGATATTGTTTATTCTGCTGCAAAGAGAATCTCACAGTTTCTCAGCTACACAGTAATAAATGAAAGCTATGACTTTGTTTTTAAAGGAAAAAAAAGGTTTAAAAGCTAAATTATAAAGACCCAGACCTGTGCTCATTGTCAAGCATTTCTATTCCCACTTGAAGTGCAAACCAGATCCCATTTGAACAGGTTTTTCCTAAGAATAAGCGCCAAAAGGGCAAGGAGACAAGGACACCACTTTTCACAGTGACATTTACCTGAAAAAACCAGTGAGAAACGCAAGATGAGATCAACCTGAGCCCAAGCAAGTCTTGTAAGGAACCTGTGCACCCGCAGAGCTGCGTGGCTGTGGGCAGGAGGGGCTCAGGGGTCGGGGGCGGGGGGTTTGAAGAGGCCGGCCTTGCGGCAGTAGCGCACCAGGAAGGGCACGGACACCACGGTGATGCTGATGCGCACCGGGGCGAAGAGCTTGTGCACGGCGTAGGCCAGCACGAAGGTGCTGGTGCCAGCTGCCATCCTGGACTGCAGAGAGGCCTCGCTGAAACCCAGCTGCAGCAGCAGCCCGCTCATGTCCACGCCGCTGCCGAGAGAGCAGACGCTGCTTTAGGTTAAGGTCAAAAATAAAAAGCGCCCTTTTTTTGTTCACAAAATTTCACGTGTCGCAACTCCTGCTCAGCCTTTAGAGATGGAGTTTCTCTGCGAAGCGATTCTTAAGAGGTCACTGTGAATTTGTGTTGGAATTTCATCTTCCTAAATTTGACATTAAACTCTATCCTGTGTCTTGGGGAAATTTATCACCTAAGCACAAACCAGATGAGGTACCTGCTGTTAGGCTTAGTGTTCTAAGACAGCTGTACAAAATGACAAATTATTTAAATCTAGCAAGTGAAGGAAGTGTTAAGGATCTCAAATGGGCATTATCCACCAAATTCATTAATGCAGACATAGCAGATTTCATCAGGGATTCAAACATACCTAAAGGAAAAATAAATGTCACCCTGTGCCACGATGTAGTAAACAGGAGAAATCAGGCGTTCACATATTCCCACTGGAGGCAGGAATAAGCAGCAGGGAATGTTTGGGGTAACAACACATTCTCCTGTCCCCTCACTGGAATCCCTTGTGTAACATGAATTCCCACACAACCCCACCTCACTCCTGTACTGTTACCACATTTCCACTCTAATCCTGTTCCAGTGGCTGTTATTTTCTGCAGTTCAACTGCACAAACTGTGTTCAACACCCAGAAAAATACATTTATCTCCAAGCCCCAGAGCACTTTTGCATGGCTTTATCTCTCCAGACCAAGCAAGAACAAAAGATAACTGCAAAACAAATACATTTTCTGCCTGGTCAGTTATGCTGGGGCTGTGTCTGCTGTTTTGCCTGCTGATGAATGTGTGTAAAATGACCACGTACAACTCTCTTGTCTCCTGCCTGATGGGAGATCAGGTCCATTTATGGACCCATCCATACCCAAAATTCAGGTGCCCCTCTCCTGTCAGAGATAAGCACAATGGTAAATGTATTTTACTTTTACCACTGCCTAGAGGTGACAGGCAGCTGTACAAACCTCACCTTGACACAGCCAGGTAGAAGATTCCCAGAGACACTAAGGAAATTCCAACATGGAAGGAAACCCCTACAGCACCATATTCTTTAAAAACTTGTCTCAGCTGCTGGGATTTGTTGAGTTTCTTGTTCTCAGCACTGGGATCAGTGGCTGTCTTTTTGAGGGGCTCAGCTGCATCCTAAAACGAAAACAATTCAAATATTTGTTAGCATCGAGCACAAGATCATATTACAGTCAGCTGAAATTATGAAAGAAGTGCCTTGCACACAGAGTGATTTGGGAAGACAGGAACTCACTTCTGCTCCTCCACACCAGCACAGCAGATGCTGTGGCAGAGCCCAGACAAGCTCCCTTCTCCCAGCTATTCCTGTCAGAGGAATGCACTGATCTCGGCATAAATTCTTACACAATTCAGGTTTCATGACTAAAACCAGATTATTTGATCCAAATGTGTGCCAAGGCACACCCACACAGCTGCTGGAGCCATGAGACTGAGGTGTGAGAGCTGTTTGCTCCCACCCACTGCTCAGCTTCACCCAGTGACTCCTCGGAGCACAGCTTTTTGCTCCAGGGCTAAGCAGCCAGTGGCACTGGAAGCCCACCTGGTACCAGTTATTTACAGCTCCCTGGTGGAAGAGATCCCACGTTTAAGTTCCTACAAATCACCCTCAATGGATGAGCTGATCAAAGGAAGAGCTGCAAGTGCTGACAGCAACAAGCAGCTCTGTTGCCTCGGTGCAGACAACAACTGCAGGGACATGCCAGGGCTGGTGTCAAGAGCCCGACTGCACTGAAAATGTTTGTCACAGCAGAAGTCACTGACAGATTTTTATTTGGGTACATTTCAAGTGCAGAACTTCCTACTAATCCATACCCCAAAGCAATCTGAAAAGAAATCAAAGGAGGGCAGCTGTGTTGGCAGCCCTTGGAAACCCTCCATGCTCGCCAGAGCAGAAATACTGACAGGAATAAAACACTTCCACAGAAACCTCAGGATTTGTCTCTAATTAGTCAGTAATTGTCAGGCAAGATTAGAGGAGTCCTTTCTTTCCAGCTGAGCTCAGCAGCAGTCGTTTCGATGGGACAAGCCACCACAGAACAGGTAGAGCCACTAAGTGCCTGCCACCACTGTCCCACTGTGCTTTCAAGGCATATAAATGAGAAGAAAAATATTCTTGATTAGTTCTTGGACTTACTAAGGTTGTAAATTAGCATACAAGACAGTCTTACAACCCTCAAGATAAACACACCACCCACCCAAACTCTAAAACCCCATTTGTCTGCTGTTTTTCTCTTTTGTAATTATTTGTGTTACTTTGTATTTCATTTTGACAGGAAGTCCTACAAATACAGAAACAGGGAATTGTGTAGCTCGGATCATCCTGATTCCTGAAGCTTTAAAATTTTCAAGCACAATAGATAATTTTAGATTTTTCTTTTGTGGCTCATGAGCTCTGGGTCTTACGGATGGATCATAAGGATTGAAAAATTGCTTGTTCTGATCTTCCAATTTCATTCCAATTCACCTGTATTCACAGGCTCACACACCAGCAATGGTACTGAAGCAAAATGTAAAAAAAAAACCACTTCAACAGATATATTTTGGAGTACCCAGGGCAATCATGTACGAAATAATGTCCAGCTCAGCAAGTAAAGCTGCTGCCTACTTCCAAGTCACTCTGCGACAATATTTCAGCTAAAAAGCCGATTTTATTCACATCATTCCGGCGATTTAAAGCATGAAAACATATCTAAAACACCCCGTGATGCTTCGCAACGAGGCAGCAGAAACCAGGCTGCCAATTACGCTGCAGAAATTAAACTGCGGAAAGCTCCCACTGACAATGCGCCCACCAGCAGGTGCAAACCACAGAAACCCGGCATAAACACCATTTACTGACCCCACGGGGATGGGAGAGAGAGAGCGGAGGTGAAGATACCTCCATAAAAAACTTAAAGACACCCCCAAGAAGCTGAGGAGCGCTTTGAGACGACATTTCGCCCCTCAGCCCTCACGTACCTTGGCGCTGG
>WEZZ01038498.1:118438-190637 GCA_013400585.1 Chloropsis cyanopogon | reverse complement strand
GGGGACAGCAGCGGGGACAGCCGGCACAGGCGGTACATGGCGGCACCGCCGGCACACGGCAGCGGCCCGGCCCCCCGAGCGGCATGACGGGCCGGGCACACGCCCCGACCGCCTCCTTAAAGCCGCAGCGTTCGCCTTCGTGAGGGGCGAGCGGGTTGTGTGGCCAGGCTGGCCTTGGGCGCTTCGGGGATGCGGCAGCCACTGCTCCTCTCGGCACCCCGTGCCAGGGCCTCACCACCCTCACCGCCAAGAATTTCGCCCGATTATCCAGACCTATCCTTCCCTCTTTCGTNAGACTGATCCTTCTCTCTTTCGTTTTGATGTCGTTTCCCCTCGTCTTGTCAAATGGCCGCAGAGCTACAGAGTATCCTGAGTGGGACTGGAGCCACAAGGATGATCCAGTCCAGCTCTGGGCCCTGCACAGGACACTCCAAAAATCCCACACAAATGAGAGGGATTCTTCCTCAGGAGGTGGAGTGACAGGGCGAGGGGGAATGGCTTCAAATGTAGAGAGGGGAAATTCACACCCCAACAATCCCACCCTGGGCATCTCTGGAGCGGTGTCTGAATGCACAGCCTCAAATTCACTCCCCAACAATCCCACCCTGGGCATCTCTGGAGCGGTGTCTGAATGCACAGCCTCAAATTCACACCCCAACAATCCCACCCTGGGCATCTCTGGAGCGGTGTCTGAATGCACAGCCTCAAATTCACACCCCGACAATCCCACCCTGAGCATCTCTGGAGCGGTGTCTGAATGCGTAGCCTCGGGGCTGTGCTCATTCTCTGGGCAGTGCCCAGCACCCTCTGGGGGAAGAACCTTTCCCAAAATCCAACCTAAACCTCCCTGGCACAGCTCCAGCCCTTCCCTGGCTCCTGCCACAAGTGCAGCACCTCGCACCTGGCCTTGCTGAACTTCACGAGGTTGTCACAGTCCCAGCCCTGAAGCTTGTCCGGGTCCCTCTGGATGCCATCCCATTCCTCCAGTGCATGACCACCCCACACAGCTGGCAGCAGGCTTGCAGAGGGTGCCCTCAGAAGTGCCATCACAAGGGTTTCATCCCTGCTTTTTTCCAGAATGGCTCTGTGCCACCGCAGACACGGCTGCTCATGGCAGGGTGAAGGGTGAATATCCCAGAAACTGCATCCCCGGGTCGAGCCCCAGTGATAAAATCCTGCTCTCTCCCGGCTGCAAAGCCTTTCCTCTTCAGGCACGCTGTGTTCCTGCAGCCATGTGAGCACACAGGCCTGAGGACAATGGGAGAGCTGTGTCGATAAATAGGACGGGTTCCCTCTGGAAGAACTTTTAGTTCAGGAGCAGAGAGGAGCTGCACAGGACAGCACGGCGTGGTGCAGAGCTGCTGGGGGGCTGCTGTTGAGTGAAGGCACCACAGAACAGATGGGTTTAGGGAGGATCTCAGGGGAAGAGAGGCAGAGAGCTTTGCTTGTGTTGAAACGATCTGTTCTGTCTCAAGAGCACTGCCAGTTCCAGGGCTTTACACTGCCTGTAGTTCTTGTTTCATAAATCCAGCCCCTCTCCGAATGCTTTGGAGAAGAGCAGTTTCTCAGAACACAATTTCAGTGTTTATTACTGCTCCAAAGCAGTTTGTTATGTGTTTTCTGGTTTACACACCAACACCACCGGAGCAGACAGGTGATATTGGCTTGGCAGTGCTCTGAGCAGAGCACACTACAACTTTGTCCATTTTCTTTTTGAATAATCAAAAATCCCAGGAGTTTATTCTGGTCTCAGCAGAGGAGATGTCAGTGGCAGCTCAGGGGCACTGGGCACTTCCCTGCGTCTGTCTGGCAGATCCACAAGAGCCGCTGTGGGACAGAGACCACGGAGCTGCTCTCCTGTGACAGATGTGTTGCTGCTGCTGGACATCCAAAAATCCTGGGCAAGTGCAGCAAAGAGCAGGAGGTCACTTAATGAGGCATGAAACATTAGGGCTGGCAGTTGTGTATGCACAGCCTGGCTGTCTGCTGCCTGGGAATCTCAGTGGGAGGTTTTGTTTGCAAGCAGGAAGGAACAATATGATAAACAAGCTCGGTGAAAAAGGAGCAGACACCCAGGCTGGAGACACCTTAATGTGAAGATGGTTTATAAGTGCAGGGGAAAAGACATTAGCTCTGTCCTGCTCGTTGTAACTAAAACAAAGGGGGCAAGGTACAGCTTTCAGAAACAGCTCAAGGAAAGGCTTCTGCACAGACACACATATTTACAAACACATCTCAAAATGTTTTGGTGTCTACACTAAATATAAGATAAACTGAAAAAAAGGGGTGCTGCAAAATGCTATAAAATACACAGATCTCACAGATCCTCACAGATCTCTCAGTGTGTTCTGCAGTCCTGAAACACGAGCATGGGGTGTGAAGATGTGACCCCCAATTCCAGATAGCTCGGGGGTGTGTTATTTAAAAATAAACCTAAATTACTAACGCACTTTCTCTACTACATTTGTGCTCTGTCTGAACCCCTGTTCCATCTCTCAGCCTGTCTCTACTAGATAAACTCTTATTTTCCATTTGCAATTTCCCAACAGCCAGAGAGTGCCGCTCTGGTTTTGTGTTATTTGTGTTATTGCAGTCACTGTTTATCATCAGTAAAGGGAAAGCTGGGAATTGAGCTGAGAGCTATTGAAGAGGCAGCTCTATAATGTCACCGGGAGATGCATTTGAATTCCTGTGAGGCAAAGACTTTTCCATAATGACCATTCTCTGTAATTTGTCAGAAAGGTTTGTTGTATTTTTATCAGAATGTAATGTAGTAACATAGGGGGTACTCTTTATCAGGGTATCTATTCTAAACCTCTCAGATAACAATTTCCCTTCCATAATTTGACTTTCTGAAGTCAAAATCTCTCTTGGTTTGACAGGGCTGTAGGAACAGTGACAAAACTGAAGTGTGCTCTAATGTGCAGTTTCTGTAACCAGAAATCCAGGATGCAGAGCTGTTCAATCTGTGCTTTGCTGAGAGTCCAAGCTAAATCCAACCCCTGATGCCTGTGGGACTCTGCAGTGAGCTGGTTTAGGAGTTAAATCCATTTGCAGGGATAAATGTGATCAGTAATTCAGTAACAGCTTGGGAGAATGTCTTAGCCAAACTACAAGGATGTTTTGATGATGAAGAAATCTTAGAAGTCTGCTAACTTTTCTAAATTGCATGAGAGCAGATTCATTACATGTCTTTCAAATTATTTAATCTACAAATAATTCAGGGATTGTGAGTGTGCTGGTACCAAAATTTAATGCCTTCTAATGGACACGTAGGAATTGGTTCCTGTGTGAGAGTGGGAGGCAATTTCTTCTTCGTGCTGGAAGCTGTGCCATTTAGCATTATTACAAATGTAGTAATGTCATGCATTTAAATGTAATGAGATGAGCTGTGAACTGATCATGAACCTCATTTAGAACAGAAGCAAAGGTAAATTTTTTCATATTATAGTAAATTAAGGGCATGGCATGTGAACTAGTTTTAAGTGGCCCTGTTCTTTAGTACATTGGTTTTTTCACATCATGTTCCGAGAGCGTTTGAATCATGAAGATGAGATAATGAGGCTAGCTGATCAGTTGGATAAGAATAAAAATGATACCAGGAAAGGAATATCCATATGCAGTTGATAAACATATTTATTAGTGAAGTTCTGGGTCAGGGATCCTCGAGTACATACAATCAGCTTTCAGGGACATCTTTCTTCTCAAGAAAAGCCAGTAAAAAGTCATTAAATCTTGGTATCTTCTGTTCAAATGGGAAAAGACTGCAGTGCTGGGATTGCTAAATCCAACGAAAGCCAGCCCAGGTATTTTCATCTTTGAGAAACCTTCAGGGCAAGAAAAATTTCTCGACAGGACAGCAAAGAAGGAATTACTTGTTGAATTTACCTGGAAATCCTTGAAGAATGGGGCTGTATTGGCCTGTCCTGGAGATGTGTGGGAATCCGTGATTGTCCAAGCAAGGGGAACTGTGGGTTCAACTCAAACCCTCCTTAATCAGGGAGCTCATGGGATGGATCTTGGGAGACTGCACAAGGGGGAATTTCCCCTACCCAGCAGGTTTTGCTCTTTAACCCCTAAGTCTGGCTGGGCAAAAAGAGGTGTAGAGTCAAAAGAGAAGAAAATAGAAGTGAGAATATCCATATTGCCCGTGTTGGTGGGTTTTGCTGCCAATTCCCTGTGCGTGTGTGTGAGGGAGCAGACTAGTGCTCTCCCTTTCTAAGGGAGCAGAATTCCTTCAGCATCTTTGTCACCGAAGCTGTGGGAAAAATAAAACCCCTCCAACAATATTTTTTGTGTTAGAGAAGCCAGGCATTACTTTATTTCTGGCCAGGATGTATGACAGAAATCATTTCATCTACACATAGCCCGGGTATGCAGAGAAAATCATTCCGTGACACACGGATTTTACCGGGTTTTTCACCAATTTTATGCAGTCAAACCCCACAGAGATTCATTGGTTCAATGTTCATTGGCTCCAAGTCACGCAGTTTTTAGTATTTGGTTTCCTATTGGTTACAGATGGCTTCCGATGCTAATTAGGTCCTCATTCTTATCTCTTCTTTCCCAGACCAGGTGTCCCCGACCTCCCCAGGGCTGTTGTTTGGAGCTGATGGTTCATTAACAGCCATTGATGGATGTTATCCTTGGAGTATCTTCTGTGCTGCTCTCAGTCTGTTGAGACAATGCCCACGGAAAGAAACTCTAATTCCCTTCCCCCAGGGCAAAAGTGAACAGAGGTTGGACTTGATGATATCAAAAGTCTTCTCCAACCTAGTTCATCCTGTGATTCTGTGAAAACTGACTAAAGTTATAAAATAAAATAAAATAAAAAAATTAAACTTGGTATATTTTCCAACACCTTGGTTGACCCAAGCCAGCAGCATTAATTCTCCTCTCCACAAGATGCTCCGCAGTGATCCTCTGATGAGATGTTTTTCCATTTGGCCGGTGTGATGTGCAGCCTTTTGGATGCGTGTGAGTGCAAATCACATCCTGCCGGGTGTGGGATTGATAGCCCAGCGAAGCAGCGAGGTTATTTCCTCACAGAGCAGCCGAACTACCGGAGTGACAGCGGGAGCTCCTTCCTCGGCACCCACCGTGGGTCACCCGAACGGGGTGGCTCAGCTCCAGGTCCAAATATCTCCTTTTGCCCCGGCTCTGGGAGCTCTGAGGGCACACAAAACTCCCTTCACAGAAGCACTGTGTGCTTGTCATGGACCCATTCCCCATTGGAACACAGGCTTTAACATAAACCCACCTTTTTTTGGAACCTAGCAAAGCATAACTCATGTATGTGAAGAATTTATCCTTTTCTACCCTTAGATTGATATTTATGTTGCAGTGAAGTGCAAACAGTCACTCCTGTACCTGGAGTTTGGCGTTTGGAGAAGATTTTTGATGGTTATTTATCATTCAGTGCAGCCCACTCTGAGGAGAGGTGTCTACTCCAGACCTGCACCTCTGGAAAAGAGCTTTCAAACTCCGACACCAGATGAGTCGAGCACCCCAGCAGAAGTGCAGTGTGTTCTGCTGATTACTAATCACAGAGAGGCTGCAAATGATGCTGGCTGCTGAGTTCTCTTTAACATCTGCTGCCACCAACATGGGCAAAGTGGTATTTTGTGAAGTGAAAAATGATGGGGCCAAATTTGGAAGCTGTGTGTTTAAACTGCTTTGCCTCCTCAAGGTGTTTCACACCTCATCTGGTTCCCATGGACTTTCAAATTTGCGCTGAGGTTCTTTAAATTTAGAAACTTCTTATTTAGATTTAATTTTGAATTCCTCTCACTACTGATGATAATTTAGCTTCATCAGAACTTAAGAAAAATTAGGCAGGAGGTGTTCCAGGCAATTAGGGAAGAGATTGTCCAAGGCCAGGTTGGAGCAAGCTGGGATAGTGGGAGGTGTCCCTGCCCCTGGTGGGACTGGATGATCTTGAAAGTCCCCTCCAACCCAAACCATTCTATGTGGTTTGTATTTGCTTTTCTAAATGTTCAGCAATTTCAAATTGCTTTCACAGTTTAAAAGCCAGTTGTCCTCTTCCCCTTCAGGCTGGAAAGCTGTGTAAATAGTTGATAACATCCTCTTGTAGCAGCCCATAACTCGCATTCCCAAGGGCAGATTTCCCTGCCCTTTGCTCCTTCCCAATATTGCTGTAAAGCCAATTGCCAGTCCATTTAGACGGAGCAAGACGGAGCCAAGGCCAGATCCCCTCTTTTCCACCTCTCACTGCATAATGCCATAATGAGATTCTGGTCAAACGGTTCAGGGCAATGCAATTTTCAATCTGTACTCAGAAAAGGCTGCTGTGAATTACTGGGCTCGGTGATTAGCCCCTGTTTGTCCGAGGTTACTGGAAATTGTCGCCACGTCTTGCGGGTGGCTGTGCTGGGACACGGCCTTCGGGAGGAGTGACGCACACACGCTCTGTGCTTGGCAGGGACTGTGCCTGCAGCTCTGGAACAGACACCTCTGCTTTGCACGGCACGTCCTGGTGGGACTGGCCATGAGGAAAAACCCACCTGTGAGCTGCCCTACAGCGGGAGAAAGGGACCAGGGGCTCCTCAAATCCTGCTGGCCCTATGCTCAGCAGAAGAACAAACAGCTAGAGTGTCCCCATGCTTGCACCTTATCTCTGTTCTTGCATCTGACAGAGGTTTAGATGGGATATTAGGAAAAATGTCTTCCCTGGGAGGGTGGGAGGCCCTGGCACAGGTGCCCAGAGCAGCTGTGGCTGCCCCTGGATCCCTGGCAGTGCCCAAGGCCAGGCTGGACAGGGCTTGGAGCAGCCTGGGATGGGGGAAGGTGTCCCTGCCATGGCAGGGGTAGTCTTTAAGTTCCAACCCAAACCCTTCCATGTTTCTCTGATTTTAAGTATCCTGACACCAGCCGGAGAGGTGCCTTCTTTTGGTGTCTTCTTCTGCTCTTCTTTTCGGGCAGAATTTGAGATTGTATGATCTCAGGAGGAGGAAAGAGCCTGTTCTGTGGCTCTGGGAGTGTGCCCACCCTGTGACTCGCTGTGTTCTCTGTGACACTGGCACAGGCACCCACCCTCAGGATGGGTGTGAACAGAGATATTCTGTGTGTGTCAGTGACATCCTTTAACACATCTGACAGCTTGAGAGCAGGCATTGCAGGAACTTGTTCGGGCCCAGACTCCAGTCAGGAATGTGCCAAATTCCCTGCACTAGCAGGAGGGCAGAGTGGAGGGACTGCTGCTGGGTATCCCTGCCCTGCCAGGCACATGCCTTACACCCTTCAGTCAATGGATGGCACTGCTGGCTTTTCTCAGCCGGGCTCGTTTGGGGAGCTGCCTTCTCAAGGGCTTTATGACTCATTGCTGGCATTAAACCCGCGCTGGTGGGCAGGGGTTGCCTCAGCAGCCGTGGTGCAGCCAGCTCCCCCGGAGCAGGGCTGGAGCAGAGGCCCTGGGGTCTGCCCGGGGGTGGGAGAGTCCCTCACTCCTCACTGCCCAGCTCTTGGAGCAGCCAGGCTGGCTGTGCCTCGGCTGGGTGTGCACAGACTAGAGGGGGATCTTGCCTGCTGAGAAAGCCTAAAGCACATTTTGCTGCTGGGAGCTCAACCTGCTTGGGCTCAGCCTGGAGCCACTGCCAAGCATGAGCAGATCTGCTGGGAACATCGTGGAACCACATCAGAGAATCATGGAATGGTTTGGGTTGGAAGGGATCTTAAAGACCATCCCATTCCACCCCTGCCATGGCAGGGACACCTCCCACTGTCCCAGGTGCTCCCAGCCTTGTGTCTTGGGCACTGCCAGGGATCCAGGGGCGGCCACAGCTGCTCTGGGCACCTGTGCCTCCCACCCTCACAGTGAGGATTTTCTTCCCAATATCCCATTATTCATTATTTCTTATTAATAATGAGTAACAGATTCTTCATTATTTGTTATCCTATGAGATAGTGCATGAGAATTCACTTATTATTCATGGATTTAGCAACTTTATTGGTTTGTCACAGACTGCTCGCTTGACTTTGCTGAGGCAAATTCTTAATTACACTGTTGTGATCCCAGAGTTGGTAAAATGGAAAGAAGAGCAAGGAGATAATGTGAATTTAGAAGGGAATCAGAAAGGAGAGCTGAAAAATTGACAGCTATAAGAACCTTGAGTGTTGTACAAAGGTTATTAAGCATTCAAAGCAAAGAAGAAACAGAAGTGGAAGGTTAGAAGAAAAGCTGTCTGTGAACAGCTTTCCAGAAGCCTGGAAAAGTCCTAAAAAATAACCCAATTCCAAAAGCTTCTAAACCTGAAAACGCTCTTGGTTGAGCTGGGTGCAGCTCAGTGACAGGAGCAGTGTTGCAATTATAAAATGGATGTAAATCAGAGTGATCTGTGCCTTAATGAGCAGTCTGCCACAACAGCAGACCCAGTCCTGTGGAAACCCCAAGTGGTTTCTGTGCTGTCTCACCCCACAGACTAATTGGTCACTCGCCTTCTAGAAATGCTCTCAAGATAATTAAGAAAAATAATAAATTGGGAGAATATTTTACTTCTAATTGGGTGTCAGATGTATTAAACCCTTGAAAAACTGAAGGGTTTGCTAATAACCAGAAACCCTCAGCTTTCTCTGGTGCTGCCTGCTTTGTTCTGAGTTGTTTGTGGAATAATCAGGTTTTAATGGATGTGACATTCACCACAGCTAACCAAGAGGCTTTGGTTGAAGTTCTGCTGCTGCCAGGGTTGGAATGAATTCTGCTGGTCTGAAAAGAAAGAATTCCTCATTTTTGGTGTTACAAAACCCAACTTTGCCTGTTATTTAAAAGCTTTCAGCTGCCTCTGCAGGCAAAGTAACTGTACTGGAGAAAAAGGCCTAAAAACCAAATTGTCTGCTTTAAACTTCTCTGGGTTAAGCAGCTCTGTTTTCTGCTGGCTTGTGAGGTAAATAAACATCAGTGTGCATCAATTGCTGGGAATGGACCTTAGGAATTCAGCTTATTGATGCAGCCTTTGGGATTTGGAGTTCCTGGATGATGCTTGAACCCACAAACATCAGGCATGTGCTTGTGAGTGGTTTCCATGGAAATAACATTAAAAGCTATTTAAAGAATGGAAGAAAAATCTACACATCTTTTATGGATTTTTACACTAAAATAATTGATTCTAAAAGCTGGTGTGAAGCAGTTCACACCCTGATGCAATGAGGCCCAGAGCTGTTTAATTCTGGTTTTGGGAGGGGTGAAATGTTTCTAAATGCTCGTGACAGGAAAATACTCTGCAGACAGAAGTTACATGAGCATTTCTAATTCTGTTTTATCTTCACTTTACTTGCAGAGGAACGCTCCTGATGAACGTGGCAGTCTTTTGTAAGCCAGTATTTAATGTTAATATTTAATATTATTTAATTCTCAGAGAGCAGAAAGGGCTCAGGCTTAGTTCAGATACTTTTTTTTTGTTTTCAGAATAAACTCAAGAATTTAGGAGGAAATGATGAACTCTTTGGTCCATTTTGAAGTTGAGGAGATGGCACCAGAGCATTCAGCACTCACAGAGACCCCAGAATAATGACCTGGCATGTAGACAGGCTGTGAAAAAAGGAGGGAATCAGCCTGGAAAAAGCCCTGCAGAGCACCTCTGCTTTTCCTGGTAGCTGCAGGGCCAGGAGGGGAGAAAAGAGGGTGGGAATGGGGGCAGAAGGGATTTGAGAAGCAGCTGCCAGGGGATGGTGGCTACAGAAAATGTCCATTATTAATACAACAAGACTGAAACTGCCTGGCCACTGTCATTTTGAGCTGGGTCACTCTTGCTCCAGTGTGACATCACCACCAGGGCTGGAGATGATGAAATTAATAGAAACTGGGGATGTTAATTAAGAGCCAGGCCAGCTGTCCTCGACTCTTAGTGGCAGTGTCATCCAGCTGTGATACCTGAGCAGACTCTCTCACCCGCCAGTGGCAGACAGGAATTTTTAGCAGCTGATAGACCCCAGATCAATAAGTTACATAAAGCAGCTCCTGAGTCACCTCCAACAAGTGCACACATGTGAAATTGGGAAGAAATTGTCTTGAGCTTGTGCTACTCTGGAATCACAGAGTGGGGGAGGCTGAGAGGGCCCACAGGACTCCTCTGGTGCAGCTCTTTTCTCCGTTCTCCCACAGTTCCTCCTGGAACAGGATCTCTCCCCAGGTGTCTCCCACAGTTCCTCCTGGAACCAGATGTTCTCCCCAGGTGTCTCCCACAATTTCTCTTGGAACAGGATTTGTCCCCAGATGTCTCCCACAGCTGTTTCTCCTGGAACCAGATGTTCTCCCCAGGTGTCTCCCACAGCTGTTTCTCTTGGAATAGGATTTGTCCCCAGGTGTGTCCCACAATTTCTCTTCTAATAGGATTTCTCCTCAGGTGTTTCCCACAGTTTCTCTTGGAACAGGATTTGTCCCCAGGTGTCTCCCACAGCTGTTTCTCTTGGAACAGGATTTCTCCTCAGGTATTTCCCACAGTTTCTCTTGGAACAGGATTTGTCCCCAGGTGTCTGCCACAGCTGTTTCTCCCAGAACCAGATGTTGTCCCCAGATGCAGAGGGGCAGCCCTGGCTCCCCTGTGCCACTCTGGCAGCACCTCCTGCCTGCTCCTCTGAACTGTTCTGCACTGAGCAGCACCAGCAGCCTGGAACTGGAATTTCCCTCCTTTCAGAAAGTTTCCCTTTGAGGCTGGAACAGATAGGAAATGTGACCCTGGAAGCACATGGCAACATCTGCCTCTGCCCACGTTTCCAAACACAGCCTGACCTTGTAGCAAACCATGGTGCAAACCAGAAATGCTTAAAAAACCTTGGGGCTGTTCAGATTTTTAGTTAAAGGAATGAGTTCACAGGAAATGCTTCAGTGGACAATGCCAATCCAATTGAATTTTGAGCTGTATATTCATGCTCAGCAGTAGATTTATTTTTATTTTTAAATGATGTAAAATGCCAGCTAGAAAAGTGTTTTCCATCTAGGTTAACAATAGGGGTTCTTGCATAAGCCACTGGAGCTTTCAAAAAATGCTTTAAAATAATTTCCTGCAAACTTTAAATGGAGTGGACTGAAGATAAAATTTGGAATATCCGTGGGGACCTACATTATATTTAACTTGTTGGTATCAACATCTGAATTGAATTTCTAAGGCAGCAGCCATAGGTGCTCACAAACTAGGGTCTATATTACATGCTTTTATTTTAGCTGTTAAAAATGCTCCAAATGAATGGAGGGATCTTTATTTTAAGGAAAAAAAAATTCCTAATGTTAACGTAGAAACCTTGTCCAGCTTTTTATTTCCTGCTGTAAAATACCAGGGACCAATTTCACATTTTTCTCTGTAGCTGGAGCATTTGTGTATTAGAAAGGTCAAGAATGTCCAATATTCATCTTTCTGGACATTTTTTGAAGATCATGGAACATTGCCAACTGTTTTTCTCTTCTAAATATCCAGTTCTCTTCTAAACATGCAGTTGTACATTTAATAAAGGTTACAGCTTTTGTGCCATTCCCATTCTCATATCTTTGTTAATATGAAAGGACCTGAAGGTTGCACGTTTGAATGCTCAAAGGTTGGCAGCTAGAAAACAACCCCAGATGAATAACCTGTAATGAATACTGGTTTTACTTTGGGTTTTTTGGGGTTTCTTGGGGTGTGTGAGCACGGGAAATAGTCTGATTAACAGATTTGTCTCTGATTTCCAAACAATTCTGATTTCATCTTCACTTTCTTTCTTAAACCACAGTGTAAGACTCTTGTGAGCTCTCAGGCTCAGGTTTGAATGTACCTCACAAGAATTTGGTGGCTTTTTGAATATTCCTTGAAGTACATAAGATAAAAAGAATTCTGGTGGCGAGCAAGTCCTTCAAAGCTGTATTTGGGGCTCTGTAAAAAACCCAAACAATGCTTGTCCTCTGGTGCAGAACAGTTTGAACATGGCTGCTTCCTCATTCATATGAAATGTTATTTTTATTGAGGAATAAATCCTTTGATAATGTGCTTTATACCGAGCCCTGTGGGCTGTTGTGGTGCTGACTTTGTCACCCTGCTGGCTGCACATGGGGGTGTGGGACAGCTCCTTGCTGGCCAGCTGCTTCCCAGCATTAATCCAATATGCAGATCCCGAGCTTTAATGAAGGACTAATTAATGATCTGGCAGTGGCCGAGCCTCAGCAGCCTGGCTGCACCTTCAGGCTGCTGTTATCACACCGGGTTTTATCTTCTGAGCTCCTGGCTCGGCTCAGTCACACTCCTGGTACCCCAGAAGGTGAAGGAGAAAAACATCCAATTCCTTTAAATTCCCCTTGGAGTTCAGTGCCGGCTTCACAAGGTGCAGTTGCTAATGACCCAGAGGTGATTCATCCATTATCAGGTAATCTGAATTTAGCTGAAGTGATTTAAATTCACGGAGCTGAAGACAAAAACCTCATCTCCTTTAGCAGAGAACTGCCCACAGAAATGAGCAAAGAATTTGGAGTTAACAGAACGCTTTTAAAATTGAAAAACTTTGGCTGCTTTGGACAGCTCAGTGGAAGCAAAGCGGAAGGAAATCTGAATTCCCATGGCTTTAGATGGGCTTTTGGGATTCTGGGATTCTGGGAAAGGCAAAGAAGAGGCTCTCACAGGGATAGTCTGTGCATCTGAGCTATCCCGAGGGAGGGAACAGGTTGAGTGCCCCATCCTGCAGCTCTGTTGACAGCAAAGCTCATGTTAAATCCTGGCTTTTCCACCAGGAAGTCATAGTCCGGCAGAGTATTGACAAGTACATAAATCATCTCCTGGTTTCACAAAACTGACATCACTACATGAGCAGTTCCCTATCTTATTTTATGTACCCGGATGAGAATGGAGCCTGGAAAAAGTGCTCTTAAACACAGCTTTACTGTCCAATGGAACACTTCCAATTTTAGTTACCTTTTGCATTCATAAAAGAGTACATGGATGAGACAAGCTTTTGGAAGAACCAGTGGCTATTTTAAATTTTGTTTTGTTTTTCCAGGACTTGACATCTCTCTTTTATATATCCTGGCTCTGAGTCACCCTCAGTCTGCAGTTAAATATTACTGATGAATTCTCCCCTGTATCACTCACAGGTCATTTGTTTCTTTGTCTCTTGTGTTTGATTTTCATCTTGCATTGATGAAAACTTCCACGAGCTCTCCAGGTTCATTTGAACCCCGGCATCCAAACTACCACAAGGTTTTTCTCCCTTCACATATTTTTGCCGTTTTTGAGTTTGAGCAGCCGTATCACACACAGGGCTGGGATTGAACTGCCCAGTGATAACTCCCTGCCTCCTCCACATCCATTTTTTGTTCCCTTCTTCCACTTTCTGTGCTCCTGTAGTTTTGTACCCTGGGGTGGCAGAACTGTGAAGAGTCCTTAAAAACCCTTTGTGTGGCTAAAGAGAAATTCCTGCCACGGAGCCCTTGATTATTTTTCTGTCGGCAGCGAGCAGCAGGCTCTGAGTGCAGGGACACCCTGAGTGCCCTGGGTGTGCAGGGCAGTGAGAGGAGGTTTTGAAGTGGGATCCTTGCCGTGGAGAGAGAATATTCCATGGCAGAGGGCAGGAAGAAATTCCACTCGACTTGGAACAATGGCTGTTTCTTTGAATCAAGTTGTGAAGCTTCCTCTCTTAGGAGGAGGAAAGAAGAAAGAAATAATCTGTGGGTTTCTTCCACCCACCTTGACCTCACAAACAGGGATTTTTTTTTTTTTGTGCTTTTTAAAAGTATCTGTGGTTATTTCCTCTTTCACACCCAAGACAAAAGCACCATTTCACACATTAGAGCAGCCCGGCTGAGTAATTTAAGGTTAAGTGAAAGGTTGAGTGATACACAAAGCCACAGACGATCCAGAACAATTTCTTCTTTTGCATTCTTATTAATTGTTTTGAAATCTTACCTTTTGACATAAGTTGGCTCAAACTTTGAATTCCTGGCTCTGGGAAACTGGACCTCAACCCTGCTCGGAGACTTTGTGGCTGTGTCCTGTTGAAGGACTGAATCCCCTCAGCATCCAGCAGGATTCCTCTCGCCTCAGTCCTGCCTCCAATTCTGCACCTGAGAACACCTTAGGCCATGATAGTTTCAGGTTGTATCAAGATGAACTCTGTACTTTCAATCTAATCTAATGTTTGATCTTTCCGACCCCAAATCAAAGCTATTTTCTGAAGCATTGCCATGGTGATGCACAACACAGTGTGTTGTCATTGCCAGGGCTTTTAGAGCTTTATTGAAATGCTTTTGAGCTGCAGAAAAAGATCTATGGGAAATAATGGGACATTATGTCAGAGATTGATTTACAATGGGCTGCTCTATAAAATATTTAATGGGATCTCTAAAATTATATCAAGACAAGTTAGCAGAAAATTAAAAATACCAAAGTGTATAGAGCTGCAAACGTGGGCATTAGTGTGTGAGTACAACCAGGCCTCTCCTTCCAGAGCTGGGAAGGAAAATATGTTTGCTGGCAAATTGAGTAATTGTTTCTGAAAATTGGCAGCTCCCTCGTTTCTGGGTAAGCCTTCAGCATTACCTATTCCTAAGAAACTTCTTTGTATTCACAGAGTGCCTACTATTGTGAAGCTAATAGATATGTTTTTGATGAACACATTTTTCCATTTGAACTGTGAGAGCAGTAACCTTTAGTCATCCACAGACAAGATCATTTAAATTCTAGGCTCAGTGCAGCAAAATTGCTCGATTCAGAATCTGATATGCACATTGGCTTAATTATTTTTGGGGTTTGGCTTTTTTTCTCTCATTGTGATGAATCTTATGTGATGATCAGATAGTGAAGTTTATTTTATCTGTGTGGCAAATTCATTTGTGGTCTGATGAATTTATTTTTCCCCTGTTCAACCCTGCTCTTTAAAAATCCACAGGATTGCTTTTATGGCTGTTTTCAGAGCACCCTTTGTAAACATCAAATTCTATCTCTCCCAAAAACCAGCAATGGGTGCTGGATGTGAAATCCTGACCCTGTTGAGGGTTCAGCAGAATCTTTAACCACTAACAGGTAGTTCAGACTCCACTCAGTGGAAATGAGGGCCAAAGCCCATCCAATTCCCAGGTCAGGCCAGGCTCCTACAGCTGCTCCTGGGACGTGGGAGTTGATGAATCAGTGTCTGGGGTTCAGGCTGCTAAAACAGCACTCAGGGCTCTGCCTTTCACCTTGCAGAGCTTTAATTCCAACATATTCTGTCATTTCCTCTCAAACTTCTATTTGCCATTAATGGCAATAAGAAACATTAAATTTGCATACATCAATTACTGAGCAGTTATGTTAACCAGATTGTCAGGTTCATTAATACAGCTTGAAAGTAGGGCTAATTATATCCTGCTTCCCATTCGGGGGGTTGTTTCTGTCTGAATTGTAATGTGACTAAATTATTATTTTGATTATGCTGATGAGTTAGTTCACTCTCATTTATCTCCTGATTCTTTTCATTCAGAAACCTTTGAAATCTGCACAGATGCTGCAGTCTGAGAAGCCTCCCACTGAAATTCAAGCAATACAGTTCTGTTCTTCCCAGGACAGAGTTATTGGAAACTGGGAGGAGGAAGAGAACAGGACATTCTCCATCCATAAGGATATATTAGGTCATCATACTGGATTTTCTGAGTGAGTTTGGGCAAGCTATTACAGATCAATGCAAATGAGTTCAGCTTTGCATCCGAGCAGCCCAATAAATGGATTGAAGCAGCAGATTTGAACCTGCTTGTGCTCACAGTCACCCTGATCAGCTGCCTTTTTCCAGCAGGCTCTTACTAGGTCTGGAAAAATCCTTTCCCAAAGATCTTCGTTTTCCATTCCCTGTGAAAAATCCTTTTCCAAGGATCTTTGTTTTCCATTCCTTGTGAAAAATCCCAAGGATCTTTGTTTTCCATTCCTGTGTCATTTCCGAGCCTGATGCTCTGCCAGCCTGTAAAGAGCTCTGTCTCCTGAAGGAGGCACCTGACACACTCACGGGGCCGTTTCCTAAATAATGGCAGAGATTGTGCAAGTCCTTCGATGATCAACAAGAGCTCTCAGTGGCTGCTGACGAGGCACTCCTGCCTGTTCTCATTCTCTCCCTGCTGTGTCAGTGGAGCTCCAGGGAATCAGGAGGGAGCAAAGAGTGAAGCTGAGTGCCAGGAGAGTCTCCAACCCAACACACTGTGTTTGTTTTACCTAAAGAAGTGACACAGCTTTTCCTTCCCTCGTCCATTCACAAGGCTCATTAGCACTTGGCTTGTTATGTAAAAATAAAAGAAAATGGAAGCAGAGCAATTAAGGAACAAATTGGGAATTGTGGAATTGTGTCAGAACGTTGGAGCTCACTTGGTCACTTGAGGGCTGTGGCTTTACGTGTTTGGGGTTGGTACCACTCTGCTTTTCCCACCCCTGGAGGTGTCCAAGGAACACCTGGACGTGGCACTCTGTGCTCCGGGCTGGTGACAAGGTGGGATCAGGCACAGGCTGGATTCTGGGAGGTCTTTTCCATCCTCAGCGATTCCATGATTCTGTAACAACAACAAAATTCTTCAGACATTGCTGAGCTTTGCCAGAGCTCTCTTCTTGCTGGCTGTGACACCCAGAGTAGCCACAAGCTACAGAAAAGTGACACAGCCACCACAGCTGTCCTCCCACCCGTGTCTGACCTGTGCATTTGTGCCACTGACTTCTCCATCCTCGGTGAACCACAGGGGCAAACCACAGCCACAAGAACTTGTTACCTAAACCAATACACGGATTAAACACTGCATTTCTTTAGCTGAGAAAAACAAATGCTTCAGATTACCAAAGAGGTTTTTGGGTTTTGGATGTCTTGAGCCCAGTCCTGCTGCCTGAGTAGTTGTATCCAAGCTTTCTGTGGTTGCAGGCTCTCCTCCCACAGGAAGACCTGTTCCTATTCCCATTTCTGTTCCCATTCCCATTCTTATCCCATTCCCATTCCCACTCCTGCCCTCGTTCCTGCCTCTCTCTGAGCTCGAATGCAAGCTGTGCCCTACCCCTGTGTCCCCTGGCAGGCTGGGTACAATGCAGAGTGAATTAATTAAGGATGCTCTGGGGGAAAAGCAGAGCCTGCAGCAGCCAGACGAGAGCACGTGAAGGCAGAGCATCCTCTGCAGCTAAATGATCAGTTACATTGCAAAGGGAATGACAGATCCAGCTGGGAAAAGGCTCTTTGGATAAGCTGAGGGATCCCACCTTGTGCTCAGAATCAGGACCCAGCTCATTTTAAAAAGCAGTACAACTGTTGTGCCTTTGTGTTGCTTTGTCTTTCTAATTGGGCAGTGGCATTTAATGAAACTCTGATTTTTTTCCTCATTAAGAATGCAAAATATTTAAACAGGGTGTAGCAGTGCTTTTAGAGGCTTTGCTGGTAATTTGTGTTGCTCGAAGCAGGACTGGCTACTCTCAGGGAGAGAAGAAGCTTGCTCTGGCCATGTCATGCAGTTCAGAAGCTGCAGGGCTCCTGTAGGACAATCCCTAGCTCTGCTCTGAGGACCTAATTTCCCCCAGGATGTCCAAATAGCTCTGCTCCCCTGCCAGCAGTGTCCAGCACCCTGAGAGTGGAGCCATCCTCAAGGAAAGCTCAGCTGGGAGTGCCCAGAGATGTGGGCACGTCTTCCACCTTGGCAAGGATTAACTTCTTTTCTTTTTAAGACTTTTATCTCTGTGTGTGGCACAGGATGGTGGGCCAGAGATTGAACAAGTCTCTATTTTGTTACTTTGCTTCTCTCATAAAACTTCCTGATTCCCTGAGGCTTTTAGAGGGAGAAATGGCCTCTAACTTGTTCTTGGACAGAAAATAAAATGTCCACATTCTCTCCACTCTGCTTGGGGCATCATTAAGGCAGCTATAATTGCACTAATTTTAGTGGAAAGGAACCTACTTCAGTTCCCTCACTGCAGCAGTTTTGAGATTGTTGTGATGCTGAAATAATTTTAGAAGTTAAGCACTGCAGCTGTTTCAGAAGCTGGCTTAAAAAACTACAAATCCAAACTCATTTTGATGTTAATTGCACTGAACTACGTACTGAGCTAATTGAGAGCTTTTAGCTGTTTTGGTTGTCCATGCACTCCTCACTTCCCTGTACAGAAGTCCCAAATTACATATAATGAAAAAAATGAAAGCATTAAATGGTTGCTGCAAGTGCTTGGAGTGCAGTGTGCCATAACATCCACGTCACAGGAAACAGAAAATGTTCTTGTCTGGAACATTTCCATTCATAGAATGATTTGCTTTGAGAGGGAGCTTAAAGAAATCTCCATCCCCTGCCATGGCAGGGACACCTTCCACCGTCCCAGGTGCTCCAGCCCCAGTGTCCAGCCTGGCCTTGGGCACTGCCAGGGATCCAGGGGCAGCCACAGCTGTGCCAGGGCCTGCCCACCCTCTGAGTAAATGAAGAATTTTTTCCTTGTAATTATTTTCCTTGTAATTAATCCCAGTTTTCCCTCTGAAAGCCGTTCCTCTGTCACTCCTTGCCCTTGTAAAAGTCCCTCTCCAGCTCTCCTGAAGCCCCTTTAGGTGCTGCAAAATAGAATAAGGTTCATCTAGGAGGGTTCATCTACAAGATGTGGGGAAGGATTAACACTTGACTTTTACACAAAAAATTCTTTTTATCTTTAGATACCACAAAAGAAACAAACAAAAAGTTTTCTTAGCATGTATTTGTGATTCTGGAAGGTTTGAAGCTTCCATCAAGAGCCCCACTTTCACCATAATGAAAAACTATCTACAGGAACTATTTATCTTTGCTTCTGTTTCCTACACACTGGTCTTGGACTGTGTAACCTACACCAGGTGGACACCGAGAAGTTTTTCTGTGAAAAACCAGAAATATTTGCTCATTATTTATATATCCAAGGATGATAAGAGCAGTCCCAGCACCTGCCAGGGAGCAGAACGCTGCTGGAGGGCTGTGCCTGCCTGGCTGTGCCAGCACAACCATGATTAATGTATTGATGGTGCTTGGCAGGTACCTGAAAACAATTTTCCTTGAAAACAGCGCTGTGTTATGTCCTCCAGTTACCTCCTCCTGCTGAAACTGCTGTGAGGAAGATCTTTGCTACTGATAGTAGAGGTGAGAAGATGAAAAAGAACCACCCCATCATTTTGTGTCAGTAGGTCCTAGGGAACGAAAGAAAATAATTGAGTGTTCTTTGAACTTCTGGTGTGTCCTGATTGTTTTACTCTGTAATTACACCCTTATCCCTGTAGCATAAAAATACCTCCATAAAACATGAATCCATCTCCTGGAGGAGAAGGGAACTGAGTGAGAAGAGCGGGAAGCATTGAGAAGTCTGCTAAAATAATATCTGTATTTTAACTTCCCAGTCCTGACATGGAGCTGCTGGTCTTTGGATGAGCTGCACCATCAGGGGTGGGTTGGGAACAGCTGTGCTTTCCAAAGGGGATGTAACCCATTGGAACAGCTGTCAGGGTGGAGTTTGTAGAGCCTTGGAATTATTGGGGTTGGATCAATAATGCTGACGAGTCTGCTTGTAAACCCCACACTGCCTCTAAACATCACAGGCAATCTAAGTCCACCTCTAAACATCAAAGGCAATCAAAAGCCTTGGAAAAGGGCAGGAAAATGGTTGATTCTTCAGTTTCTGAAGGGGCTGGAGAGGCCTCTTGCTCTGGGCCTCTCCACTTGCTCTACCCACAGGAATTCTGAGGTAACCTGAGCTACCTCAAACCTGTGTGGAAAACTGGCAGCTGGAACAAGGTACTGAGGAAAAGAGGTCTCGGATAAATTCAGCATGAAATATTTACCATGTGTGGCACAAGCCTTCCTCCTTTAACTGTTTAACACCATTCTCAGACGTCGTGCTTGCAGCAGTAATCACAAAATCCTGCGTTGTTCATTTCGAAACGTGTCATGAAATTTGCTAAAAAGTGCAAATTTGCCTCTGCTTTTGATTACAGAGGCAGCAGGATCTTTCCAGTCTTTCTTCCTTTTATTGTCTAGAGGGGAAAAAACCCAATCCCTTTCCAATGCATTATGGCAAACTTCTAAGTGGCAGCATGGCTGAGGTGAAAATGTGCTCAGGTTGGCACAGCCAGCATAGACCGGAGTGAGATTTTGGGATGGTGCCTTCCCATTGTTCAGAAACACCACTGTGAGCCTCACAGCTGGTTTTTTTGGCTTTGCAGGAACCCCCCAGAGAGAGGACTATCAGCTATTGCCCAAAAGTCCCCATTTTCTAACGAGAGCAGGAGAATGAGAGGCACGGATCTGGAGTTGTGGCAGCGTGTCACAAACGAGGGCAGCCAGGAGAGAGGAAAAGCACAAATCTGCTCCTGAGGGAAGCACAGGGAAGGTGCCAGGGGCACCGTCCAAGGCAATAAAAGCAGCAGGAAAAGAATCCCTGATGATATCAGAAGTGCAGGTGCACTGGAGATGTCTTTCCTCTCATTCATTCTCCATGGACACTCCCTTCAAAGTCCATGGCCATCAGCTGCTGGCAGTTTAATTTTATTTGGAGACCGTAAATGGAGAATTTGGAGGTGTAAATATTTGCCTTTCAGCAGCCACACCACAGGGGAATGGGTCACTTTTATTGCTGTTGTGGCTTGTAGCTGCTCCAAGTCCCACTGCTCAGTGCTTCTTCTCCCAGTGAGGCTTCCAGCAGCACTCTGAGCCCTCTGACAGATTTTGGGAGCGCTTTTTGGACATTCTCAAGCATTTTTGTTACTGAAGTCGGCCAGTGTGACAAGTTGGAGCTTGCAGCATTTTTCAGGCTAGAAAACCCCTGCAAGTCTCTCACAGTGTGGCACCAAGAAAGCTTTAATTATCATGTGCTTCACAGTAAGAGGTAATTGATTTGTAATTTGTCTTGGTTTTGTGGTTTGGGTTTGGCTTTTAATAAGGAATTTCTCTAATTGGCATTTAATGTGCGCTGTTCCATCCAATACTTATATTTTTCCACTTGAGTGTCTCTTCCCATAGTGGTGTCTGTTTAAAAGGAAGTTTTTTGTCAAAGCAACATTTGTGATGGGCCATAATCTTCCTCCCTCGAAAGAAAGCAATTATTCAGCCAAAATATGTACACTCTGGTGATTATGGGGATGTATCACTTCCTGCTGGCTATTAAACTGTATTATTTCAGGAGTCTGAACTGAGAATATGATTAATAACAGCTTCTGATACAGCAGATAGCAAATGAGGGCCGAGTAATAGTAATTTTTCATTTGAATGGCAGCCAAATTGGCTGTTTTGCAGTACTGGTCTGTGGCAATTATTTGTTGTTCTGCTTCCTAATGCTGATTTCCTTGCAGAGTTGATCAGCATGAATCTCAGGGAAACACTGGCACACTGCTTGTGTCTGTAAACACTTGTGGCCAGGTGGAGAGGGCAGAGCTGCTGATTGGAGCTGTTCAAATGCAGGCCCTCCTGCAGGACAGGGCTTTGTGGAGTGCCTGCTCCTGCTCCTGCTCCTGGTTCTGGTTCTGCTCCTCCTCCTGGTCCTGGTCCTGGCCCTGGCCCTGGTTCTGGTTCTGGTCCTGCTCCTGGTCCTGGTTCTGGTCCTGCTCCTGGTCCTGGTTCTGGTTCTGGTCCTGCTCCTGNCTGGTCCTGGTCCTGGTCCTGGTCCTGGTCCTGGTCCCGGTCCTGCTCCTGGTCCTGCTCCTGGTCCTGCTCCTGGTCTTGGTCCTGGTCCTGCTCCTGTTCCTGCTCCTGGCCCTGGCCCTGGTTCTGGTTCTGGTTCTGGTTCTGGTCCTGGTTCTGGTCCTGCTCCAGCTCTTGCTCCTGGTTCTGCTCCTGGTTCTGGTCTTGGCCCTGATGCTGGTCCTGGTTCTAGTCCTGGTTCTGGTCCTGTTCCTGGTTCTGGTCCTGCTCCTGGTTCTGGTCCTGGTTCTGGTCTTGGTCCTGATGCTGGTCCTGGTCCTAGTCCTGGTTCTGGTCCTGTTCCTGGTTCTGGTCCTGCTCCTGGTTCTGCTCCTGGTTCTGGTCTTGGCCCTGGTCCTGGTCCTGGTTCTGGTCCTGCTCCTGGTTCTGCTCCTGGTTCTGGTCTTGGCCCTGGTCCTGGTCCTGGTTCTGGTCCTGCTCCTGGTTCTGCTCCTGGTTCTGCTCCAGCTCCTGCTCCTGGCTCATGGTCCAGGTTCTGCTCCTGCTCCTGGTTCTGGTTCTGCTCCTGGTTCTGCTCCAGCTCCTGCTCCTGGCTCCTTCAGGCCCTGCAAGGCCACACTGAGGTCACCCCAAAGCTTCTTCTCTCCAGGCTGAACAATCCCAATCCTTTCAGCCTTGTCCCAGTTTTCTTAGCCTGAAAATTGGCCCCAGCACGTCTTTAAATATGCAGAGAAATTAAAAGGGAGAAAAATAAATTCAAAACAAAAGTCGCCTTCATTTTCTAATTTCTCCATCCAATTTCTCCAGCTGTGTTTTGTAGTTCCACAAAATAAGATAAAAATCATAAAGTTGGATTAAGTTAGAATGTCTAGAAGAGAACAATTTGTTCATCTTTCTAAGTAAATTCTAAATTGTTTTGTGCCAGCTTATCTTCAAATGACCCTTGTAAATGTGTGGATCTATTTTGTTTTCCACATTTTAATTGAAACTAGCTGGGTGTAAGACAGGCAGCAGAACTGAGGGTGCTTAAATTCTCATTAAAACAACATGAACAAAACCAACTTTCATATGTGCAAGGAACAAATGTGACTGCAAAGCCCAGATAATTCCAGATTTTCTGTGAATTGTCAGCCACTGATTCCAGGTGTGGCTTAGTAAGGAAAATGAAACATGGCTTGTACATATACAGGTATAAATGCATATATATATTTAAATATGTATAAATGCATTTACAACCCATGTTGACTGGAAAGTTCTTAATAAGCTGCTATTTTTTACTGTGAGTTACTAATTGCAGGATGTGAAAATGCCATTTTGGCTTTTAGACCCCTTGAATGTCCGGCCAAGGTGGGTGGGATTGCCCAGCTTCCAGCACTCTGGACAGGGCCCTGCTGGACTCACAAAGGAAACAGAATGCTGCTTGAAATCTCTTCATTACAGCATTAATGTGAGCGTGCTAAGCAATTTTTTGGGACCAATTACAACTTTTCCATCAGAAAAGGCCTTTTTCCAGACTTTTCTCCCTTCCAGAAATTACTCCTTGCTTTTAACACATGCTCACTGATTATGCAGATGGCTTAATGACCTTGTATTCTTTGCTGCTTCAGTGTGGGAGCTGTATTCTTAGTTAATTCCATCTTGGCTTTATTCAGAATATCACATTGCTCCAAGTTCTTTGATGTGGTTGTTTTGATCATGCAGGGCTCTTGCTCACCATTTACAGAGCTGTCCAGATGTACTTATCTCTTCAGAAAAACTCACATTAAACCTTGTGTTGCATGTCCTGCTCACTCCAGCTCCCAATAAAGCAAGGAAGGGGCAGTCCAGCAGTGATTCAATTTTCCAAGTGGCAATATTTGTGCATCTGCCTCAGAAGTTGTTTGCCTTTTCTGCTCAGCAGTTAGACAACAAATTGGTAGTAATTATCACATTAAAAGGAAAGCATTACTTCAGGATAGCTGAATAATTTTTCATTAAGGAGAACTTCCAAAGGGACAGCATTTAAGAAAACAAAACACAAAACTGTCACACAGCTCCAGCTCTCCCAGGGAATCCTGTTCCCTGAGCTGTCTCTTCAAAATGCTGTTCCTGGGCTCAATATCCTCCCTGCCAACTTTTCTGGTTTCATTATTTGGCTTTGATAAAGCTGTGGGGTCCCCTACATATTTTCTGATATCTCCCCTTCCAGGATGAAAACTCCTGAGCAGCAGCTTTTGGTGGCTAAATAAGAAATCCAGTTCCTTTAGTGGGGGGCACCAGCAGGGAGGGATGCAGGAGATGCTTCTGTCCATGGCACCACTTAAGTCCCATTTTGGTCTGTAAGGTATCAACCAGAGGAAAGCAAAGTCCTTTCTCCAGTTTTCCCAAAGAAAAGCAAACCTGAGGTGCCCAGTGGGAGATCCAACACCTCTTCAGATATTGCTTTGCACTTAATAATTGAGCTGGGCTTGAATATTTCTCCTACATCCAGCCTGTCAGTAATTTAACAGCTCTTAGATTCTGGTAGGGAGCTGCACGTAGGTCAAAAGATGATATTTAAAATCCACCCTGCCTGAGAAATAATGAGTTCCATTTTGAAGGGGAGCATTGATTTTCACTGTGTTTGTGCTATCATAGAGAACTGAGATACCTGTTGGAATATTTTTTGTTATTTGAACAAGAAAAAATTTGCTATTTGTTGTTGAAATTCGTTATTTGGTCTTAGGTGCTTTAAATGTCTGTATTTTAAGTTTTAAAGGATTACTGTCTCATTTGTCATTTAACCCTTACAAGTACAGTATGTTTTTAGCTAATACAAATCAACAATCCCAAAATAGAAAGGCCAAAGCCACAGGGCAAAATTTTTCTGGAACCTTTTGGAGGTTTTCCTTTTGGGGATGAGCAGTGGTTGGGACTAATTCTCATCAAACTAACTGGAGGCTAGATAAAATAATATAAAGCCTTCTTGCTAAGAGAACAGGGTGGAGACAAATGTTCCCTTGCCTCATTTCTGTGTTTGCCTCTGGAAATAGCTGAGTGCAGCTGCTGTGGTTTTTTCTGTCAGCCAGCAAAGGAGATATTTTAATGCAAGGGAAAATACCCTTTGCAAGGAGGAGTCACAGTGATGTGTCAGCTCCTGGTGAAGCTGCCAAATAAACAACCAGAGAAGGCAGAAATCAAACCCAAACCAAGTTAGAGCAATGTGGTATGAGAAAAGAAAGCAATGAATTGAAACTTGGAGAACATCATGTTTTTTCTGCTTGGTGAATTGGCTTTTAAAAATAATATTTGGTCACTTAGGTGTGCCCTGTCTGATTCCACGTATGCCTGGTTTAATTTCAATTGATTTTTTTACCTGTTTGCTACCCACTCATAGAAATTCTGAAAAGGAAAGAGCTGCACTCTTTTATCTCTTGATAAAAATGTACTGTTCTATGATAATTTGCTTGTTTCCAATGTCATTCCCATTTTTCCAGCTGATGATTTAGAACTCAGTGTTTGGTAGTTATTGTCTTTGTAACAGAACTTATGACACNTTTTCCAGCTGATGATTTAGAACTTAGTGTTCGGTAGTTATGACATGTCTGGTTCCTATTTTAAAGAGACTTGTCTTAAGAACAAAAGAATATATGGATTTTGGGCAACAACAATAGGATAGACTTATCAAATTGCATATCAGATCATCCACAATAAGGCTAAATTCCATGAATCAGTGATGGAAATAATGGAAACAAATAACAATAACACTGTTATTACACCCACAAGTCCACTTGTACTTGTTCTCAGTTGGATATAATTTCAGTTTCAGCTTCTCTTGCTTAGTTAAAAGCAAACCTTGTGTTTTTTTAATCTAAATGCAGGTAGCAGAAGAGAACAATTGCTCATTAGTAAAAGCTTTTTACCACTGAAATATGCAACTGTCCCTTTGTCTACAAATACACACAATTCCTGATTTAACATTCTCAGTGCCCATTTTTCTGCTGCTTCTCATTTTAATCAAAGGAAGCTTCTTTGGTTTCATGAAGAATCCCCAGTGGGATCATGCTGGATGATTGAATTTACCTGAGCTGATTTTAAATGTTCACCTCTGGCCTCTCCAAAGTGGATTTGCCAGGAAGAAGTTGTTCAGAGCTGCTCCTGGGCACACATCTGCATTTTTTGGGAACAGGAATGACACCCCAGCAACTGGAGCCACACAGTTGTGGTTTATTTATGGAGTGGCAGGTTTGTGCCACGTGCACACATGGATTATTAGGTTTTATTCTAGGCTTCTTCCAGCATTAAACAGGGAAGCACTATCAAATAGTACTTGGGGAATGGGGGGAATTGTTCATCTGTTGAGTTTCATTTGAGTAACAACAGAGGAGGGCAGAGGAGCAGGGTGGGAGCTGAGGCTGCCCAGAGCTCTGGGCTGTGGCTGGCAAGGGGCACAGAGTGGCAGCCCAGGGCCCAGAGCAGCCTCTGCCAGCCCCCTTCTGCTGGTGGGTGGCACAGCAGCAGCGTGGTGTCCCTGGAAACTCAAACAAACCTGAGAGGAAAATTGACTTTAGGGAATTGTAGCTTAGCTGATTCTGCTTAAAAAAAAAAAAAAAGTCTGTGTTAGCACTGCTTTGGTGTTCACTGGTGGGCATTCTGTCCATTTTTGCTGTTCCCTTCCCCTGGAGCTAAATGTTCAGGTCGCAGGAGTTGGTATTCTCTCTTGATTTGTGCTTTTAAATAGCCCCTGCTCTCACTGAGACACAGTTGTCCTTCAGAAGAAATAGATGGTCTGTTACATAAACATCGAAGATAATGCAGTTCACTTGGTGATGGCACTAGTGAAGTGTTTGGTTTAAGTTTTGTCCTTCAAACTGGATATGCAAATGCATTAATTACTTTCTTAAAGATAAATTTACTGCATGCCTCATATTTGGTCCTGCCTCCTTTCTGTTTTGTTTTGCCAAAAGTTTTGGATTCCCCGAGCCCACGTCAGTTCCTTTCGTGCAGAGAAATTTGAAAATGAAAGATGACATTTATTTACTGTCCCTGTACCATTTCAAAACCTGAAATTATGAGTCCTTGATTTAGACTTAGACCTTTCCAAGTACATGCTGTACAATTTTAAGATTACTAAAGGCAAATTTCTTCACAAGTAGCACATAATTGTCTGCGAGTCGAGGCAATAAAAGGCTGCAAGCACAAGGTCTGGTGTTTTGCCCGGGTGAAGAATAAGCTCAGCCTCAGTTTGAGAGACAAGTGTTTTGTGAAGAGGTACTTTGGTCTTGAAGGCTGAAGACAGGAGCAGCGTGTAGGCGCTGTGAAATCAGGCAGCAGCAAGGACAAAGCCTGTCCTAATTAGCTGCAGACTCTTAATTTCACCCTTCTTGTCTCCTGATTGGCACCAAAGATGTTCCCCCTCAGACCTGGCCCTCTCCCACAGCTCAAACACCACCACATGCACCCAGGGCTGTTTTGCACACCTGGTCACACTCTGTCCCCATCCAGCCTTCTCTTGCCTCTCTTTTTCCCCTGATGTTTCCTTAGAGGTGTTCACCCTGGTGTCAGGAGAATCTGCCAGCACTGACAGAACGAGCTCAGGGTGTGTCAACATTCCTGGCTGCAGGCAGGGCTGTGGGATCATGGAATGGTTTGGGTTGGGAGGGACCTTAAATCCCACCCAGTGCCACCCCTGCCATGGCAGGGACACCTCCCACTGTCCCAGGGTGCGTCCTTGGGCACTGCCAGGGATCCAGGGGCAGCCACAGCTGCTCTGGGCACCCTGTGCCATCCTCACCCTGCCAGAGAACAATTCCTTCCCAATATCCCATTTAACCCTCCTCTATTTCAGTTTGAAGGCTTGAATCCTCCCCTGTGATGGATCTTGCACTGGGATGTGGGGCCAGGGAGCTGTGGGACAGTTGCTGTGCCCTGCTGGGTCTCAGTGCCCGCGTCCCCTGGTGTCCCTGGAGCTGTCCCAGGGCTGTGGAGCTGAGACTGGCCTGCAAACAGCACAGGGGTTTCCAAGGGTTTCCAGTTTCTCTTGTGACACCCCATTTGTGGATTCCTCCCAAATCACCTCAGCGGTTTAGGTGAAGCCACCAAACAGCAAATCCTGGTCCCCACCTCGGCCTCAACAAATAAAAACATCTTATTTCAGTGGAAATGTAATGTTTGTACCAATGGCCTGAATCATGACCTTGTTTGACTGCAGAGTTCTGTGCCTAGACTCGGTTATTTGCCCATTAATACAAATGCTGTCAATTATAAAATATTTAGACACTTATTGATGGGGAAATTGCCTGCACAGTGCTGAATTTAATGTGAAAGAAACAAATCTGTCTGTAACTTGCAGAATATGCTGTGTTGAGTTGACTTAGCAGGATAACTCATGTTCCTGTGAATTCAAATATTTGTCTTAAATATCTGAGGATTTCCTGACGCGTCTTTGGGCAAATGGTAATCCTACAGTGTCTGTGAACTTCTTGATTTTCCTGCAGAAAACCTGACTCAATAAATCCATAATAATGATACCTTGAGATGCAAAAGATATCATTTCATCCTGCCATTTCTTAGACCATCTGGGGGAAATGCACATATCCTGTTCAGCCCAGCACTCTCCTCAAGGAAGAAACATTTCTGATTATGAGCAGATTATCTGTTGGTTTACAAGTGACAGCTCTGCAAGTGGTAGCACTTCACTGCAGTCCTGCCCAGGGGCAGGTTCCCAGCTGGAAATGTTGCAGGGGAGAGGGGCCCTGCCCTGCCCTGCCCTGCCCTGCCCTGCCCGGGCTGGCTTTGGCTGCTGTGTGCACACCCCGAGGCTGCAGGGCTGGGCAGTGGGGCTGGGGTAGGCACTGCCCATGGGTTTGTGTCCCTTGGATCTGTCCTGCCTGGAGTTCTGTCCCTGGGGGTGGCTGAGCACCACTTCCAGGGCTCCCCTCTCATCAGAATGTTTGGATCTGTCCCACTGGTTGCAGTGCAGCCCTGTTCTTATTTTCCTTTTCCTTTTCCTTTTCCTTTTCCTTTTCCTTTTCCTTTTCCTTTTCCTTTTCCTTTTCCCTTTTCCTTTTCCCTTTTCCTTTCCCTTTCCCTTCCCCTTCCCCTTCCCCTTCCCTTTCCCCCTGGCTCTGGAGCTGTGAGTATTCCCTCACTAACTCCTGTTGTGGGTTCAGCCCCATGGACATTCCCTCTTTCCCTTCCCCTCAGGCTTGTTGTGACCCTGCAGTCCTGGCTCCGTGCCCACAGAATTCCAAAGCAGGGCTCAGAGCTGAGCATGTGGAGTTGGGGCTGAACAAACCCACCCCCACCTCCTGGATAACCTGGGGGGAGCCTGGTGCCAGAAGGGCTGAGAGATCTTTGGGGGGTTTTATGGGTCCTCTTTCTGCTGTGTTTGCACATGGCACTGAAATATCTGGCTTTTCCCCCTCCTTTTTGTGGAGCTCTGTGGGCAGAGTGTGGAGCTCCAGGCCAGGAGCAGCAGTGGGGGTGTCCCTGCCCATGGCAGGGGTGGCACTGGCTGACAAAGGTCCCTCCAACCCAAACCATCCCATGGTTCTCTGAATTAAGAGGCTTTTGCCCAGTGCTAGACTCTATTTTCAGTTTTGTGAGCCCTCAGACTGGTTTGATGTGATGTGGTGCTCTGACAGAAGCAAACACGATTCTCAGTGATCTCTCCAGATTTTATTCAGCAGAGTATGTTTTGCTTAAAGGCAAAGCACTGTATGAATCAGTCCTGCTAAAATTGCTTTTAAAAGGGAAAAAAGTAGGACACCAGAGAAAGAAGTAGGACATCAGGTGCAACAAGAGCTAAATACACAATAACCTGAGGCAGAATATCATGGCAAACCATGTTCCAGAGTGCAGACACACAGAACACTGAAGAAAAGCAGAGATTTTTTACAACAGGCAGGCACAGCCATTGCACAGCACGAAAGTTCTGTGGTTGCCCATGCTGATTTCACCTCCACGTGCCACAGCAGCTGCTGCAAGGTGTGACAGGCTGGGCTAACAGAGGCCAGCTTGGTACTGCTGAGCTGGGCTTTGTGACACACACATAAAGCTGAAAGCATTTGGCTTTGCCAGTCACTGGGATTTTCTTTGGTCTCTTCTTGAAACTGGGAGAATTTTCATTGGTGCCTATTCTGCTCCACAGTGAGGTTTTGCTTCTTTTTTTTTTTTTTCCCCCCAATTTAGCCTTTCTAAAATTGAGGGTTATAGGATTAGGTAAGTGTTGGAACAGAGGGAGTGTTGGAAGGGGGAAGTCTGGAGGATGAGAGGAAGTGAGAAGTCAATTAGGGAATTTCAGGTGTGATCAGAGGGCAGGAGAAATAGGGAACGTGAGGTTGGTTTGTGGTGGGACAGTGTGGCTGGAGCATGGGGAGAGGTGGTTTTTGGCCCCAGGAAGATCATACAGCCCAGAAGGTTGGGAAATGGGGCTGTTCCCTGTGGGCTGCTGAGGGCCAAACACAGGCCAGGATGTGCAGAGTGGGAAATGTGACTGCCCACAGGCAGCAGGGCTGGGGCTGGGCCGTGGGCACTGAAACATCAGCACCAGTGTGGGGCAGAACTGGGGACACAGGAGCTGGGGAAGCCCCGGGTGCATGAACAGATTCTCACCTGGCAGAGGGGACTCCCAGGAAAAAAACCAATAATAATAATGATATTCAACCCAGCAACTCCATCCAAAATAAGAATGTGGGGGCAATAAAAGAGTTTTAAGTCAAATGAGATCTTTGAGGTGTTTGAAAGCATCAGACACCTCTGAGGGTTTGGAAGCAGGTGCCAGGAAGGTGCTAAGCAGCCTTTAGGGTGGCCCAGGGTGCTCCCAGCCTGGCACTGCTGGTGCCACTGCCCGTGCCCGTGTTGTGCACAAACTGCAGCAGCCCTGCTCGGTGACAATGAGCTGGTTGGAGGCCACCTGCAGGGGTGATTCTTGCAGAAAGCAGAGGCAAGGAGTGAGCTGCTGCAGCTGCAGGTGCTTGCTTTGCACACCACTGGCACACACGGGCTTGGCAAAGGGTGGCACACAGCCCTGGGGCTCTCCTGGTGGTCCCAGGGCAGGGGAGCCAGCCCTGAGGGCAGGGTAAAGCTGAAGGAAGGAGACTCTGCCCCTGGACATTTATTTCTCAATGGATATAAAGCCCTCTCTGCCACACTCATCTGATTTCTTCCAGCTGCTGAACGTAGAGGTGGATATTTCTAAGGACTCCCTGCAGCTTTTACACAAAGCTGCATTCAAAGTATTTTGCTTTTTAGCTCTTTCTGATGTTCAGGTCCATGGATCTCATTAGTGAGGATTTATCAAAAGGAGACTTCTATGAGTTTTTATAGACATAGCAATTACTACATTGATCAGGACATTCCAGCTTTAAAAAAATAATAAAAAATTCAAGGCTATAATACTCTTATATCACATTAAATAGAATGCAAAAGCCTTCACATGAGTCAATCCTATCAGGCAGCTGTTGAAGCCACACTGTCACTGACACTGTAGTGATAACTGATTTCAGTGCAAGAGAAATGTTTGCTTTCACCCTTTGAAAATTGTACTCAGGCTGCTTCATGGCAAGCAGCAAAAATGTCAATCTGTTCTTTCATTAAAAGGTGGGTGTAGAACAATGCTGTTACCTGTTGGTGTTTGGAAAAATAGCTTTCCACAGAGGTGACTAATGAAATCTTTTAGAAAACACTGACTTGTTGGCAGTGGCACAGAGATAAAGCAACAGGCACAAACGAATGCTAGAGGGAATATTATCTCAGTCTCTAGAAGGTGGCATTCCCTTTCAGGATTCATTTTTCCCAGTTTTGAAGCTGTTTGTAAGCCACTCTGGATTTCCTTCCATTATAACTACTTAAAAAACTTCAAAGAATTCAGTTGAAACTGGTTTTCACTCTAAAAAGTAAGAAACAAGGCATCATGTAGGAGGCTTTTGTCTTTCCTGCACCCTTCCTTCAGGCACTGCGTTTAAAGTGAGCTGCTCTGTATCTCAATATATACATAAATATATTCATATTTATACACCTCTGGCATGTTTTTTCCACCCAAAACCGGGTGTTCACAGCATGCACTGTCCCACACTCATGCCATAGCAGCAACACACGATTTCTTTGAAAGTCTTCCTCATCTCCAGGCTCCTGAAGGCGTAAATGAGCGGGTCAATGACCGAGTTGCACATGATCAGCACCAGGTAGGTGTTGAAGTGCGCCGTGTAGCAGATGCAGTAGGGGTTCATGGGGCAGGTGATGATGAGGATGAGGTGGAGGAAGAAAGGCGCCCAGCAGACAATGAAGACCCCCAGGAGGATGGTGATGGTGACGGCCCCCTTCATGCAGGTGCGCTGGGGGGGCACGCCCTCGACGGGCAGCGCGGCGATGCGCTTGACGTGCAGGCGGGCAAACAGGAACATGTGCACGTACAGAGAGGCCATGAGCAGCAGCATGGTGAAGAACATGGTGATGAGACACACAATGACAGTTTTGCTCTCCGAGTAGGCAATGAAAATGATGCCACAGATGATGCAAGCCACCCAAATGAGCACAATGAGGGTCAGGGCTTTCTTCACCGTCATGATGCTGTGGTAACGGAGGGCATAGAAAATAGTGATGTACCTGTCGATGGCTATGACCAAGAGGTTGCAAATGGAGGCTACCAGAGAAATACAAATCATTGAGTCAAAGACATTGTCCATGTGCTGGATGAAGTGGTCGTCAATGATCAGGTAGCCGCTGCTGAGGATGGCGATCATGACGGTCTCCAGGGCGTTCGACATGCTCACCAACATATCTGCCACAGCCAGGCTGCAGAGGAAGAAATACATGGGAGAGTGCAGGTTCCCGTTCTTCAGCACTGCCAGAATGACGAGGATGTTCTCCAGCAGGCTGATGATCCCCAAAGTCAAGAAGACCTCGGCTTTGATGAAGACCTGCTCGCAAAATCCGTCGCCACTCCTGTTGTTCGGGACGGAGTCGTTGAAGTCTTCGGTGGCGTTCAGCAGCAGGGGCTGAAATGAGAATGCAAAGCGTGTGGTGTTCATTGTCAGCAAAGGGGCTGAGCTCACCAGTGACTGTGGACCTGAGACAGCACAGGTTAAAAAGAGAAAAAAAAAAAAAGAAGAAAAGGGAAAACAAGTCCTTCCAAGCTGCTGCTGTGCATATGGGGTGCGATCAAGCAGGACTTTAGTCACTTTTACAAGTGCAAACATCAATCAACCTGCATTTACAGTGAATTTTATGCCAGGCTGCTCTTTCCTTTAGAAGAAAGTGAGCTCCAAAGCCTGTCGGCAGCAAAGAGTTTTCTCTGCAGGGAAGAATCGGCAGCAGGACATCGCTGGGCTCAGCTCTCCTGGTGATTAAAAGCAGGGAGTTTCCCCGGCTGCCGGGGCAGCTTGGCTGCCAGCATGCTGCAGCTCAGCCAAGCATCTGTTGCTATTTCAGTGGGAAGAAAGGAGACGAGAACTAAGGGATTTATACATGCAAGAAAGAAAAACCAACTCCTACTTCACCCTGCGAGCAGAGCATTGGCCATTGGAGAGCGAGCACCTTTGTGAGTGACAGCTGGAGCACCTGGAGCGGCATCCCGGCACATCCCAAACTTCTGGCGCCCTCTGCAGATACCGAGCAGCGTGGATTTGCTGACAAATTCCTCTGGAAAATGGGGTTTTCATCCGCTAAAACTTTCTGCCTGCTTCGAGCAGCCGGGTCCTGCCCGTGGGGCTGTTTGGGGCAGGCAGGATGCTCGTACATCCTCCGTGCACCTTTGAGTAGCCACTAGGACTGGGCTTAACGGGGATTGGACCCATTTAAACCTCTACAGCACTGAGGAGATTTTCATTTATCACATATGAGCAGGCAAGCATACGGCAGATCTTCCTTGCACTTCATTCCTTCTATATTTCTGTGGTGCAATTTTCTTAGTTTGATTTTTCAAAAGCACTTGCTGATGTCTAAACTCTTACCACCTCGTGTTTTTGCAGAAATACTTTGGAATCAAGTGCAATGTCACTTACATTAATGTTTGGGGCTTCTGTTATGGGTTTGTTAGCTTAAAAAAGTCACAAATCTCTCCCAGTTTCATTCTGAGCTCGCAGAGTTATAGTCTTGCACCCATAATTCAATACCAAGAGGCAACACTTCTCAAATTTAACCTCCAGGTGAGAGTTTTACAAGGACAGTGTTGAATGCAGTAGTTTTAAGTGAATAAATAGCTGGGGATTTGCTCACCAAGTTGCACAGGTAGTGTTTTAAAAATCTTAGTCTCGCCCTAACTTTGCAGTGATGTGTAAGAGCAGATATCTCAAACCAGCAAACTGTCTCTCCCATGCCTCCAATCCCACGGTGGGGAACAGATATTCCCTCCATCCACGTGCCAGGTCTGTGTGCAAGCCTGGAGCAGCAGCCTCTGCTTTGTGCAGAAGCCCCAGTGCTTCCTGCCAGCTTTTGGGGCCCATGGGTGCTCCCAGGGTGGTGATCTCTGGGCAGAATGGCTGAAAATGCCCTCAGAAATGTTGGTTTTTTTCTAGGTGAGCAGGAGCCCATCTTGTCAGACTCCCTGCCAGCTCTGTCCTCTCTTTTGAAGTGGCAAAAGAGGTGGAGGCTGTGTCCCCCCAGGGCAAGGACAGGATCCAAAGGCACAGCTCACCCTGGGATTAGCACCCTCCTGGGCTTGCCTCTGGGTTTCCAGCTGATGGAGGGGCATTTCTGTTTGAAGCACCCCCAATTAAAGCTCTTCCCAGGGGTGCTGGGCCCACCTGGGCAGTCTCAGCAGCCTCTGTGTTATTGCTGTGAGTGTTGGCTCCAGAACGCTCCATCCCTCGTGCCACACTGCTCCCAAGCCACTGCAGATTTCCCCAGCTCTCAGCTGGGATAGGAAGTCATTAAATGTGTTGCATCATGAATTTCTGAATGTATGTGACAGCAGGACAGGCTACCATTTGCACTGAGGCGCAATTTGAAGTGGAAATTGAACGTTGTACACCCAAGTGGATTAATGGCACTATCAGCTTTGTCATTAAGTGCTAAAAATAGTGGGCCAGAGGCTCCTGTGTGATAGCAAACTCACACTGACTCTGGGGCCTGTGCTGAGAGGGAAGAAGCTGTGTCTGCACGAAAGACAGCAACTCGTGAGCCCTTATTTCCAAAAGGATTTCTCTGCTCAGCACAGGAAAACCTCTGTGATCCAAAATGTCACAAAATATTTTGTATTCTCCTTATTTTCAAAAGGATTTCTCTGCTCAGCACTGGAAAACCTCTGTGATCTGAAGTGTCAGAAAATATTTTGTGTTCTCATCTAATGAGTTGCTGCTCCTCAGCTGTCAGTTCCTGCTTCACGTCCAGGGATCCAGGGAGTGTCTGGGATTATTGCCAAGCAGAGCAGGCAGGCTGCTCTCACATCCACCCTGGTGCTGCAGAGGATTTGTGTCCTGGCAATGCTGCTCTGCACCCGAGGAGTGGAAAATTGCCAAAATGATGTCACACATTCCTGTCCTCAGTCTGCTGGACAGTGGAGTCCATTCATCTTGGATAGGAGAGCAGAGTAAGGGCAGAGCACTGCTCCACTCCATGGTGCATAAAATGAAATCACAGCTTGGTTTGGGTCCCCTTGCCATCAGAACCTGGGGAAGAGAAGGTTGGAGAGTTAGGCATGGGAGATGTCTGTGTGTATTCCCCAAGCTTTGCCTTGGCCACTGCTCTTCCCACCTCTCTGCCCACGGCCTGGGGGGAGGAAGCTGCAGCCTCAGGGCTCTGTCAGTGGAGATGGCCCAGTCCAGGCTGGGATCTCTGGGCTTTGCTGAGCCAGGGAGCTCATGGTACATCTGAGCGTTTCCTTGCAGCTCTGGCAATGCCCAGACAGTGCCACCACCTGCTGAAATCAGTGGCTGAAATGCCCTCCTCACCTCCTGGCTCGGGCTCTGCAGTGCCTGACCGATGCTCCCGTGCCCAGCCTGCTCTCCAGGCTCTGTGAGAGCACATTGCTGACACCCAGGGAGCAGAGTCCTCCTTCAGCTGGGTTCTTGCTCACTGCCAGGCCTCAACACCCAAACCTGGTGTTTTTTCATCCCCTGGAGTGTGAACAAGAGCAGCCCTTGGTTGCTGTCCCTGCAGTTGCTACGCAACTGTCACCTCCTGGCTGTGTTCTCCTGCCATGTTTGAGTCCAGCAATGCTGGGGCCAGAGGCCAGGGGAGAACGAGTTCTGAGAAGGAAAAACAACCCTTGCACCATTGTTCACTCCCTCTCTGTTTCCCCCATCAAGAGTATTGTATCTCCTTCTCATATTTTATTCTTTTGGCCTCCAGGCCAGAATCCCTGACCTGTTTTGTTCCCTGCAGGTGGAGAGGGAATGCATATTTCAAAAAGCTGGCATGATTCAGGCTCTCATAGCTGTGGTGATCTAACAGGTGGTAAAGAAATCTCTGTGGGCTGGGCTGCCAGAATCACCCTTTTCTGAGTATTTCTTAGAAGTTTTCACACCCCCAGAAGTTTAGAGAGACGAGGGGTAAACAAGAATTTTTATGCTTGTTTTACTTGAGCTCCTAGACTGATTCTAGCTGCAGAAGAGCTTTTCAGCCTCCAGAGTGATTTACTGGAGGTGGGTTCTGGAGATGGGCTTCAGGGTCTCGCTCAGCTGAGAAACAGAAAACTTCTGTTCTGAATCTCCAGTTCAAAACTTTTGCTGGTTCTGTGTGCAATCTCCAGCACTTGGGTGGGCTGCTGCAGTTAAAACTTGTTCTCTCACTGGGACAGTTTTTACTGAGGAAAATATAATATAGTGCTTCTATAGTGATTGTTTTAAACCCCATAAAAATGATGTTCAGACAGGTCCAGATTTGACAGTACTTATCAGCAGCCTCATCCTTTTAGAGCGTGTTCAGAGGAAGATGCCTCTGTGCCATTCTGTATTCTGGGCTACTGATCTGTGCCCTTGCCAGGGGTGTGCAAGACCCAATTCCCATCCCTTTCTAGGCCAGAAAAGATGAGAGTCCCCGAGCACAAAGCTGGATTTGTCAGAGTTTTGCACTGCCAGACCTTTCCTTCAGCAGCAGCCTCTGATCCAGCCCTGCCATCCTCTCTGCTTATCTACCCGTGCCAGGGCTGCCCTTCACTGTCTGAGGCTCCCAAACTTGAAATTATTACCTAGCCCAAGAATCTCTAATGGAAGTTTTGTGTGCTTCAATCACAGCAGATGGATCCTTTAAAGAATCGTGAGCAGCCTTAAAAAAAAATGTCAGGACAACCCACCCCGAGCCCACAAAGATGCAATGGGTTAAATGTGGAAATTAGATTTATTGTGATGTGTCTTACATTACTCTCATTCGTGTTCTTTCCTAAAATAACTCCTTTTCTGAGAAAAATAAGCTGTAAATAAGAGGATGTCAGCACAGTTAATGAAATATTGGCTGTGATGAAGGCAAAGTAAAGGTTTGGCAGTTTTATCTACCAGCAGAAATGAACAATTTTCCCAGGTAAAAATCTCTGCCACGTTTTACAAAGCAGTTAAAAGCAAGGCTGATTTTTAAAAAAATGCTGTTATTGCTCAGTTATTTCTTCACTAGTGAAACTATTTAATCTTCAGGGAAAGGTAAAGAGAAAGTAGCATTTACTGCTAAATGTGGATCATGGAATTTTCCAAGTGAATTCCCCTGTGATGTTGTTGAATGAAAAATCTTGTTTAATGCTTGACATGAGATTAGGCTGATAATGGCAGATAAATGTGTATCACTTCCCTTTATTTTCACTCATTTGCAACAATAGTTTCTGCCAGACAAAAGTGGAAATTTTAGAGGAAATTAGAGGGTAATAAGCAGATATTTTCTCCCATGCAGCAGGGAATTATTGTTGTCCTGAAGTTTCAAGTAGCCAAACCAGTGAGCGAAGAACCCTTAAAGACCTTTTCTCTGTGTTATTCTTTATAGAAAAGGATGTAAAAGGTGAAATATTTTCTCTCAGCAAAGCTAACGATGCTGGTTTTGAATTCTGTGCACATTTCTGGAGTGTGCATCGGGCTTTGGTTGGGAATATCTGTAAGCACAGGCTGGAATTCATCACCTGGGCACTTCACGGAGGCTGCTCAGCGCTCTGCTGACCTGCAGAGCTGCTCAGTGCTCAAGAGCTGCCTCAGCAGAGTTTAAGTTTTTGATAATGGAATACTTGACAATAAATAAATGGAACTTCAGCTCTTATTCAGCACTTGTAGAACATGAACTGCTTGACTACTGACTTAATTCAAGAAAAAAACCTCTTTACTGATTTTCACTGAAACACAGAGAGATCACTCATTATAATACAGAGCAAAAATGCACTTTGGGACATTTTCTATGATTATATAAAATGATTATAAAATATATAAAATGATAGAAAATGATTTCTGATTCATGATTATTAAACTCAAAAACCCCTGGAATTAGGAGCTTCACAAGAAGCTGGCACGTGAGGAAATGGAAGTAAAGACACAAGTGGTTAAGTTCTGTCTACTGAAATGCTGTGTTTTTCTTCAATGTCTTGAGGTGACAGCTTTCCAAGAGCAATTTTTGTCCTGTCAGAGTCCCAGAATTCAGGATCACTTGCAATATCAGGTACTGGATGTAAAAATGGAAAGATTTCCCTGGTCTTCTTCCAAGAAGTTGTAGCTCCTATAGCTCCCAGTCATGCCCATAGCTAATAATGTTATTTTCTAGTCTGAGGCAAGAATGAATCTGACATCAGCTGAGTCAGTGGAAGTTAAATTTGTCTGCACCACATGGCTGGCAGAGGTTTTCAAATTGGAAGAGTAAATGCTCACCTTCCCCAGTGAACTGAATCCTTGCTGAAGCCGAGCACCAGGAGTTTGCATCCTTTGGGATGTTATCCACTGAATTTTCCTTCAGCCTGGCTGGAGCAAAAGCACCAGCACTGCCAGTGGGGAGGCAGCCTGCCAAACTGTGATTAGTGAGGAGAAGGAGCACGAAATCCTGATTGCAATGAGGGGGCTTTCACATGAAGATTTCTATAATTTCAGCCCGTTAAAAGGTTAATTTAAACAGACTCAACTTTGGGACATTTTGGACAATTTTCCTTCTCATCCCTGGGTGAAAGGAGACAAAGCAGACCTGATTGCAAAACACTCACCAGCACCTGCAGGTGCTTCTCATGTTGAAGGGATTTGAAGTGCTTCAGACTAATAATGCTCAGTGTCAGTTTTGTTCTCTCATTTACAGAGTGACAGACAAGCAGACGTGATTGAGCCAGCTGCATTCTGCTCTTCAGCCTCACCAGGGCCAAATATCCCTGGAACATCTTCCTCATCTCCCTGGAAGCCTCAGAGGTCTCACTGCCCTGTGGTGCTGGGGCTGCAGGATGGGTGAATTTGGCATTTTCAAACCCAACTGCTGCTGCTGACCTCACTCCTGGGCCACAGAGAACGGAAGGATTTTGGAACTGGCAAGCTTTAAAGATGATTTTACTGAGCTGAGCTGGATGGATGGATATTGGGACAAATTGTTCTGCTAATGCTCAAAGCTCCTCAATTTCTTGCAGTACTTGCAGCCCACTGTTGCTGCTTTCCAGAGAAGGACAGAAAAAAGCCTCACAACCACACCCAATCCCTTAATTTTATTTACCAGTTAGGTCCAACTTCTGCCTTTCTAATTTTGTCCAGGGGTTTCCTGCTCTATTCTTTTTGTGTGTGGAAGATGGTGTCCTGTGGTTATAAAAATTCCAACTTCAGTGCTTTTATCTGTGTTGCTTTTGCCAATAACTTCTAGGACAGAGAGAGGCTGGTTATTTGTTATGGTTTGGGGATAACAAGGAATTTGCTGCCCTCCAAAATGTTGCTCCTCAACAATAAAATGGGATTTAAATGCTCTTCAGGGTTAGAGAGGGTCCCTTTTCCAGATTCTGCAGCTTGCAAAGTGAGCCAGCTGTTTTGAGTAATGTCAGACTACAGGGTGTCAACCCAGAATATTTTCTGTCAGAAACAGAACCGCCTTGATTTACAAAGCAAAATAGACTTGGAAAGCCAAGATGATTCATGTAACCTTGTATCAATTTATTATGGAAAACAGAAGTGACAACTAGTTATTCTACCATTTCTTTCCTTCTTTTTCTTTTCAGTTGAAGTGTACAAGGCTATTTACACCTCTTTTAGTTTAATAATAATCTGTAGTTAGGTGTTTCTGAATAGCACATTTTCCTGTTTGGCACAGAAGGAGAAGCTGAGGTTAAGCTTTTGTTTGCTCTGAATATTATCTTGAAAAGAAAAGGGGTTGTCATGAAAAGGTTACATCTGCCACTCATCCTGCAGCACTTCTGAGGGCAGAAATAATGGAATTGCAGCCGATTTCACACTTTTGTGGCTGCTTGGAAAGTTCCCAAAATGTTTTGCAGCCTTGCTCTCCCAGGCCAGTGCCTTGGAGGACGCAGGTGCCAGAACCTCCAGGCAATCAAGGCTGACCTGAGGAGCTCCCTCGTTCACAGGAGGGTTTTGTGTCACTGCTCCACAAACTCTTGCAGAGGGGCACAGTGACCCTTCCATCCCCTCCTACTCCTCTTCAATCCCCTCTTTCAACCTGTGCTCTAGCATTATCTTCTGTGGATTAGTTATTAAACATTTCTAGATATATATGCATAATAGATGTGCCCAGATAAAACATACAGAGATAGTATCACTGAGGATTTTCTTGATTTGAGCCATGCCAGCTTGAAAGGCTGGTGTGGAAGGAGAGACTGTGTGCTACCAGGGTGCCCAGAGATCTGTCACTGCTGTAAATTCACCCCCTGCCTCGTGGGTTGCTGTTCCTTCCCTGGCTAATTAAGGGTCAGAGAATTAAATACTGCTTTTAGCATGGGCAGTGCAGAGCTGAGATTCGAAGCCAGGGTACATCATTCCTATAGCTTAACTACAAAATTGGGATTTTTCTCCTCAATGTAGTTCTCCTTTCACTCCCTGAAAAGCAGAGCAGGAAGCTCATTCAGTCTGGGGTCTGAGCTTCATGTTTTCTCCTCTGTAGCAGGGCAGGTATTTTTCTGGAAATTTCCTTAATTTCCCTATGAAGAGGGAAGTGAGGAGCGAACACAGCCAAGCTGTGCAGACTCCTCCTGCTCTTCCCATTCTTTAGCAAAGAGCCTGGTGACAAAAAAGAGCAAAGAGCCTGAATTGAGGCTGGAATTTCAAAAAGCTCTCAGTAACAACCTGCTGCTGGCAAACATGGATGGCTGAGAGTTCCTAAGAGCAGCTATGAGTAAAAATACAGGAGAGGGCACAGCTGAGTGCTCCCTGCATTGTAAAACAGAGGATAATGATGAATTCCTCCTGCAGGGAACATTGCCAGGGCCTGGGCTCAGTTTAGCCCTTTTCAGTTTCGTGGCTGCTGCTGCCCAGGACTGTGCCCTCAGGGCTCTTCCCCTGGGGATGCTCCTCCAGCCCCTGTGCCAAAGGGGCTGCCCAGAGGGAAGGTTTATTTCCATGGATTTCCTCCTTTGAACAGCAATTTTCAGTCGTTGGGGAGGAAAGCTGGCTGGTGCTCTCTGTGTCACAGCATCGGGAAAGATGGCCCTAGTCCTGCTGGCTGAAGTTTGGGTGATTCAGTGCCTTGCTTGGGCTTCAGGTCACACCACTGGGTGTAAAAAGGGTGAGGGGTTTGGGGAGTGCTTGGACATTGTTTGCAGCACTCCTGACTGCAATAGAACGTAGGAAATAGGAGCTCCAGTGACATCGCTGACCTGGCACGCAGTGGCTGTGTGGGGAACCTTTGCTTCATTCTCATCCTGCTGCCCAAGACTGAAAACAGAGTCAGGGACCGGACCAGAGCTGCCCCAGTCTGTCAAGAGCAGACAAATAAGGAGGAGGTGAGGAGGAAGCTGCAATCTCCTGCCATCTTTTAAAATACTTTGTAATTAAAAAAAAAAATTAATATTTGGTTTGTCAAAACCAGAATGCCTGTTTTAATGATGCAAGTTTCAAAGGGAGGTTGCAGGTGAAGGGGCATCCCTTGGTCACAGAGCTCTTTCCAGGAGGAAAAGACCATCCTGGACTATGGCAGACCCTGGCTCTGTGCCCCATTTGTGGGTGCTGCTGTTTTCCAGATTCCAGAGGATGATCCAGCTCCCCTCAGGATTGCTGTAGCTCCAGTTTTGATTCCACAGCCAATTCCTTGCTGTTTCAAACCTTTCAGCACATGCTGCTTGCCCCTGCGGTGCCCAGGAGCCATGCCCTGGCCACAGTCACTGCAGAGCCTGTGGTTTTCTGACTCCTCTCATTTAAACCCACAAACTCTTCAAAGGTTTTGCTTTCTGATCCACTTTTTAACAGCCTGAAATGAAGGCAGTTTCTGGTGCCACCTTGTGTCACAGAGGAGCGGATCTGTGGAGCTGTCACTTCCTCTGGGCATTGGAATAACGTGGGTTGAACTTCTTGACTTTGGGGTGCAGCATCAGAATTAACAAGGTGAGATCACCAGGGAGATTCAGACTTCTGCATGAAATTAGTTTGAAGCAGTTGAAAAATTAATTAAATTATGAATTGGTGCTTTGGCTTTTCCTGGAATTGTTCAAGGCCAGGTTGGACAGGGCTTGGAGCAGCCTGGATAGTTCAAGGTGTCCCATGGCAGGGGATGGGATGAGATGAGCTTTAAATATCTTTTTCAGCCCAGGGGATTCCGTGACTCCATGATTTCCTTTATTGCTGTTTGTTGCACACAGCGAGGAGCTCAAAGGAAACTGCTCAGGTAGATGAAGAATTGTTATTTTTGGAAATGTGTGGGCTGTCCCCTCCTTGATGCTGACCGTGAACCACTGTCGAAGGCAGAAAGCTGCTGGAAACATTTTTGCTGTTCAAAATTCAGCAGCTGAGTAGTTTGTGCGTTATCAGTCAAGGGAATTACTAATGACTCCATTGCTAATTACTGATTTGCTTTATTTATGTGCCAAGCTGCCACTGTGCTTTGCAGATGTATTGTGCAAAAAAGTGAAGAATAAGAAAAAAAGCCAAAAAATGATACTTCCATCAGTCAGAGCTCATGTACCAACTTCTTCATTGTAATAAGCAGATGTATTTCCTCTACCTCCAAGTTCCTACTTTTATTTTTTTTTTTTCCTTTTATGGATTCTCCCATTATGCATTCAGAATACTGAATTAATTAAAAAATTAAATCATATTACCCGAAAAAAATTAAAAATCACATTTTATGGGAAAATATTTCTTTTCTGGGATATCTGGTGAAACATGGTAAAAGTTTAAATTTTCTTCATGAGTGAGGGTGCTGCAAAAATGGGCAGAATTTGTGCTGAGCATCACTAGATGTCACCCTCGACCTGAATTTAGTTTCACAGAAGTTTTAATTTTAAATTACTCATCTTCTGTTCTCTCTTCACCCCTCTTTTCCTCCCCTTGCATTTAATGCATCTCCCAGTTCAGTGTAGCACCAACTGCTGTGCATCAATATTTTCCTTGCTTAAAACCAGAATCAAAATTAGGCCAAACAGAAATTGCTGGAATTTGCAATACCATCAATTTCTGTGCTAGATCAGCACTGAGGAAACAGAAAAAGCAAAACCTGCTGGAACAGGGTTTCTTTCTAACGTGTCTAGTTGGATTTTGTTCAGATCTTGTTGGAATCTCCATCGTGGGAAATGAAGAGGAATGCTGAGATCAAACCCCCATAAAGTCATGAGGAGCTCTGACCTCCTCTCTGTTTCAGCACCATTTCCACAGGGAAAAAAAAAAAAAAGAAAGAGCCCTTTCATAAAACAGGTTTAGGCAGTAATTTTCAGGTGAAGGGAGTTTTCAGGGAAAGGCTTTGTTTCTCAACTCTGAAATACTTTGTGAGAGCATTCCGGGCCTGCTGGAACATTCATGCTTGGATGAGGGGCAAAAATGAGTTTATAAAGTTCATGCTGTATTTATGTATTTATTTAAAGAATAATTTCATTCAGCTCTCATTTTTCAACCTGAAATAACTTATTTCATGATGTTCTTTTCTTAGGTATGAAAAGGTTTAGGAAAATTCTTTAATGGAATGAAAAAGAGACTTTTCCCTATTAAACACATATTTAGGTTGACTGAAAACATACTGGTCATAGGTTTAGGGTTTTTTTTCTTTAACTTCCACAAAAAGCACAAAACAACGGGTCCACACATGGTTATCTGATATTGGAAAACCCTTTGGGGTTTAGAATTCCAGAGAGCAGGCAGGGAATCTGGTCTCTGGCCTGTGAAGTCACTCGATGTGAGATAACAGAGACCAGGAGGTTGGAATGGATGCTCACACCTGGTGGCTGGAAGGAAGTTTGGGATCTCTGTGAGTGAATCTGAGAGAATCCAGTCTTTTTATCCTAAAAAACCATAAGGTTTCAGGAGAGAATTGGGATAGTTCAGCCTGGAGAAGCTTTGGGGTGACCTCCATGTGGCCCTGCAGGGCCTGAAGGAGCTGCAGGGAAGATGGAGAGAGAGGATTTCCAAGGGATGGAGGGATAGGACACAGGGAATGGCTTCAGACTGCCAGAGGGGAGGGTTTGATTTGATATTAGGAATAAATTCCTCCCTGTGAGGGTGGTGAGGCCCTGGCACAGGTGCCAGAGAAGCTGTGGGAAGTGTCCCAGGCCAGGCTGGACAGAGTTGATGTTTTCCTACAGCAAAGCTTGCATTGCTGGTCCAACACATTCACCTGGTGCACTGTTCAGACAATGCACAAAGAGTTCTTGGTCTCCCATGTTGATTCCAAGCCCTCTCCCCCATAATTTCCATCCCCACTGGGTGGGGATTTGTTCCAGCAGGGAATTTTCCCCTGTGCTTGCTGCAGCTCGTGATTCTGGCACGTGCAGGAATCAATCCACTGAGAGCAAAGAAAAGGAAATGACACCAGAGCCTTTATCAAAGGAAGGTGTAATTAACAGCTTCAGATTAATTGAAAATGTTTGCTCCAAGAGCAGCAATCGAGCTCTGTTCTGACTGACTGCTCTCCCAGCCTTTGTGGCCTGGCAGAGCGTGCTGCTCTCCAGGCAGCAGAGGGGAAAAGAGCCTCTCGCAGCTCTGCAGAACCTTTGTGAGAGAAACCTGTCATTTCCCCACTCTGAAATGCTCTGTGCAGCTATAATCGTGCTAGAAAGAGAAGTTCCTTGGGATTCTTTAATTTCAAAAGAAAACCGTAGTTCCTCAGCTGAGGGTTCTAAGGGGGAATAGGCCAGCACTAGAAATGTGATTCTGAGTGAATTATTTGCTATTTTATTCTAACCAAATGGCTTCAGAAACATGTTTCCCATTAATCCTTTTTCTAGTTTAGTGAAAAATTTCCATCTGTCACGCTGGACATAGAGCAGTCAGAATTGAGGGCATTGAAAGACAATCTTTTATTAAGTATTTCTTTAGAAGAGCTGGATTTAGTCAGGCCCTGTTACATTATTGGCTGTGTTAAGCTAACACTCCATCAAAGACTTACTTTTTATCACTTCAAATGATTAAACCCTGTTTATATCAGCATGTGTTGACCTTCCATTTAATTTCCAGTGCCTCGAGTGATCTGGGAGAGCTCATTCCTAATTCTTGCTCCCCCAGTTCTTGCTGCAGAGCTCTGGCACTGATGGATGGGATTTGAACCATTTGAACCATTTGAACCATTTGAACCATTTGTACCATTTGTGCCTGAGGGGGCTGAGCCAGGCCCACCCTGGGCTCAGGGTGATCCAGTGCCACCTGCTCTGCCCTGACCTCCTCAACTTCCTGTCTTGTTTCTATAAAAAAGCTGCTTTTAGAGCAGCAGAGGAAGGAGACCCGTCATCAACCCCAAATGTTTTCAATTCCTGTTGCTTCTTAAAAACTCTGCTTTGCATTGACGTTTCAGAGCTTTTGATTTTCTCCTCTGCCTCTGCTTGGAGGAGAAGAAATTTCAAAATGTGAAGAGTTCACCTTCCAGCTGGGTCTCTTCAGAACTTTCAGTCTCCAGATTGATTCTGACACGGGTTTGTGATGTTGCATTTAAAGGTGGGGAAACCAAAGTAGGTTTTCCCTGCAGCTGCTCAACAATTTTTGTCAGGGCTGGGCTTTGATTTCAGAAATGCTTTGCTGATATTCCCTCTCCTAATTACAATTCTCTCCTCCAGTACAGACAGCAAAGAAAAAATTTAAGTGCTGTTTATCTTCAGAGGAATCTTGTGCATTAAGCTGCAGGTGCCTTGGTGCTCCCACCCAATATGCAGCTGCTCATGCTGGAGTTTGGAGATGTGTTAAAATCGCTGCTGTGCATAAAAACACTGCTGGGAACACTCAGCATTGTGTTTGTAGCTCCTCAGGCAAGCTTCCTTACATTTAGCATGGAATTTATTTGGGAACTAACATATGTTGGGTACTCAGACAGATGCAATGTAATAAATCAGAATAAATAGTAATAAATCATCATTTCACTATTCAGGGCTCGGTGGTTTCAGGAAGGCTTTGGAACATAAATATCAGTTCAGGAAAAACAAACAAACAACTTCTACTTTTTTTGGTCTTTCCACAGAGCTGCCATAAGGAAGCAAAGCATCATTATTGTTTCTTTCAGTTCTCAGCATAAAAGGAAGTAGCACTTAATAAAAGCCACTGGCTGCAAGATTTCATAAGAGAGAGAGGCAGAGAGAGAGAAGGAGCAGCGTGCTGTGGAGAAGCAGGTGTGATTCATGAATGAACTGCTCTTTGCCACCCTGTAGGATACTGATGAAACAAATAGAATTTCCCCAGACATGGATAATACAAGAACAGCAGACACTTTTTCACAGGTAAAGGCAGAAAGTGTTATGGCTGGTGTGGAAGTGCTGCTTGTTGTGCGTAGCTGGAGATGCTTTATCAGAAACTGGGGATGACTTTGTGCTTTATTGGCAAGGAATTTGCAGTAGGTTTTGCTGTAATGGACTATTATGTGATATAAGCACAGCCTGGTTTAATATATCACACAGTGTTTGCAGAGGGTCTGCTGCAGACAATATTTTTCTGTGCTTTATTCTTGAGGAAGTTGAAATGTGCAAAGTTTTCCTGATACAAGGAGAGCAAATCAGTCTTTCTCTTGCCATGCTAGAGAGGATTTATTAACACTTTATGTTATCTGTGCTAAAAATTTCCATAAGGTAATTGGAGGGGAGAAAAAGCGCTTTATATTGTAGGCAAAAGCAGTCTTTTGATAATCCTACTGGGATCTGAGGTGATTGATATGCCAGGATTGAATATACATCAGCTGGCAGCACTGTGGATTTGTCTGAGTGCCTGCCACGCACACAGACGTGGAGCACTCTGCTTGTTCCAATATTTGCACGTTTGGGAATCTGGTACCTGGAGAACTGAGCAGTGGGGAGCTCCTGTGTGACTGGGACAGCGCTGTGGGAAGTGTCGGGAAAAGGGCAGCTGGGGAAAAGAGCAATCAGGGAAAAGAAGGATTGTGGTGTGTGCAGGCTCTGAGCTCTCCTGGCTGGCAGAGGGTGAGGCTGGGCAGGATCCAGCCCTGCTTGCTGCATTCCCCTTGCTCCTCAAGTGTGAGAGAGTTGCTAGGCCAGGCTCTGGCAAACCCCAGAGCACTCACACAAGCGAGGAGGAAAACCAATTGATGGCTTTTTGGTTTGTCACAGGCGAGAAAGGGCAGGGGCTATTGTGGTTACCTGCACACAGCACCAGCCCCTTGGCCTGAGCAGGGTTTGCAGGAGGGCAGGGATGGGTGATCCAAAATCTGAATTCTTCAGCTTGCCACACATCAATTGCTCCACCTGAGGTGCAATAAAATTGCAGCTCCCACCTGGCACTGCTGGAAGGAGATGCTGAGGTGCTGCCATCTCTTTGGGAAGGCACAAGCCCGGCCCTGGAAGTGTTTTCCCTTTCCCTGCTGCCCTGGCTCGGTGTTCATGGCTTGGCACAGACACACAGGCAGCTCCTGAATCTCTCATCTTCCCTCTTGCACTGCTGGGCAGGTCGGGGGCAGCACAGGTGTGGAAACAACCAAATGTTTGCCAGCAGAGAGGGCTTTACTGGATGAGAACCAGCAAACAGGAAACCACGGCCAGATGGTGCCACTTTCGCTGACTGTCACCCCCCAGCCTGCAGCGAAGCACATGCACAGAGCTCAGCTTGGAGGAGCACCAAAGCACCCACAGAGGCAAACTGTGCCTGAGAAAAACCAGCCTGAAACTTCTTGTGAACTCCTTTAAAAGCTGACTTTATGTCTTCCTGAGGCTTTTCATCTGAGAGCTGATAAGGTCATGGTGCAAGGTCAGACCCTTCTGCTTTTCCACCCTGCTTTACTTTAATCAACTGCTTTAAAGTACTTTATCCCCATGGATTTCCCCTACAATTTTCATTAGACTTTTTCTTAAAGGCCACCTCTCTTAGGTGATTGATTTTTTCCCCCTATTTTTTTTTTTATTTCCCTGGTCTTTTCTAAGGTAGCTTAAAGTGGATTTTCACTGTATACTTACCAAGGGATCAATTCTATTTAAATGAGGCCAAATGATTCCATATTTTCTGATCTGTGTGCTCATGAAGGGGCACCCAGCCTTGGCGGCAGCTCTGGTGGTCTGAGGAACAGGGGTGAAGCCCACCCTGAGGTGTGTCCTCCTCATCACCCAGACAAAGTTGAAGCCCCTCAGTTAAATTTCCTGCTCCTGAGCCATTTGGAGCTCCACAAGTCCTGTTTTATTCTCAATATTGCCCAAATTCCTGAAACTGGGAGCACAGTGAATATTCCCAAGCCTTTTTTTGAGCAGAAATTATTTTTTGACTTTAGGACCCAGCTTAAATAGATGTCCAGGTAGCTGATCCTGAGGAATCTGCCCATTTGGAAAACGTGGTGTATTTTTATTCAGAACAGAACAGAATTTATACAGACAAGGATCACATCCTGCTAAATCTGTCAGGGTTTAGGAGGAGATGGACAAGGAGTAATTCACCTCAATATTTTGCTAGGATGATTTTTTAACAAGCCAGAATCCTGGGGAAAGGAAAAGTCAGGTCAGAAATGGTACATCAGCAGATGGATGCTTGTTGGGCTTTTTTTTTTTTTGCAAGCTCTTAGTCCATGTTTTGATTAGAACATAATGAAGGGTTTGTTCATTAGATGTTCCAGCTAATTAATGTGAAACTCGTGGAGACCCTGGATCCTCAGTTAAATGTGCATGAAATCAGTGCTGCTTTCTCTGTCACACTTCATACCCTTTGCTTAGCAGGTGTTAATGTGATTTAATAAACCTCAGCAGAATGAAATCTCTTGTTCAGCCTTTAGTTATTTCAGCAGCCCAGTTCTTGCTTGGAATTAATCTTTCTTTTACAAGACATGAGGGCACAAGGTGAGATTGTGAGCAGAAGGTGCATGTTTTTCTCCAAAAAAATTAGATGTGGCTGTTAAGTAGCCCAGCAATCTTTGTTTCTTCACAACATTAATTTAACTCTCACGTTAATAAGCAAATATGATAATCCTTGATACTTCTTATCAGTGTGGATTATTTTAATTACCATCACTAAAGGCACAGAACATTATTATTTTAGTAGCAAACTGAAATGCTCCTGTATGAGCCACCTTCTTTTTTCTATCAGTCCATTTTGAGCATTTAAACTATTCCTCAGTACACCAAGAAATTGCTGGGTAAGTTCACACTGAAGGATTGCTTTGAAATCAAGTCTAATTTAAAATATTCAGGCCACAGACTGTGGTGATGCTGAGGTTAGTTCTGATAAAGCAGCACATGGTGCCTGAAGGAGATTTCCAGGAAATATCTCTGCCTTGGAAATAAAAGCTCATAGGCTGGATGGAGTTTTCCAAAATTTTTTAATCTCTGGCTGCCCTTTTCCCTGGAAAAACAGTGGAACCTTCAGTTCTTTGCTGGCTTGCACTGAATTAAAGTGCAAAACAAGGCTGGATGTGGCCCAAAGCATTTATTTAATTCTTCTTAAGGATGTTTAGTGGTGGGAGACTCCATCATTTTCCCTGGATGGCTCAGTGTTATCCTTACATTTTCCAAACATCTCAGCAGAACCTCTTTTGCTGTAATTTCTTTGTGGTTCTCCTCACCCCACCACAGAGGGAGCCTCCTGCTCCTTCCCTTTTGGCAGCAGCTGTTTATGAACCTGTGCCTGCCCCAGGCTCTGAAATCCCAATCCTTCCCGGGGAAATCCCGTTTTTCCAGACCTCTGGTTGCTCTCATTATCCTGAGCTGGACTCATCCAGCTTTTTCTGGAGGCATGGAAATCCTCCCCCCCTTTTCCAGCAGAACCCTCTGCCAGTGCTGAGCACTCTCATTTCAGTGTTTTGCTGCTGTCTGGAATCTCCCCGAGGGAAATTCCCTTTTATTGCAACAGCACCATGGTGGGAACTGCTGTCACTTTGCAAGCTGCTCAAACTTCTGGGCTTTTTCTGCAAAAAATATGTTCTTCAGCCAGTGCTTGTGAAGCTGGCAGCTCCTGCTGAACATCCAGATTTTTTTTTTTTTCCCTCTGCTTGCTGAATTATAGATTATTGCTGCTCTCATTTGTCAGGGTTGTTTGGAATTTGAATCCCCCTCGCAGTTCTTTCCAGCTGCCCATCAAAATCTGCAAATTTAATAATCATAATCTCCAGTCCTTCAGCAGATCACTGATGAACCAGTGAAGAGCACAAAGCAAAGTCAGTCTCCTGTGCAAGCAGCACCACTCAATTTATCCTGAATTTTCCCAGTGAAATTACTTTCCAAGTGTCATTTCCTGATGAGTTCTCAGAGCTGATGGAGCAGGAGGGTCCATGTTGGTGATTGAGAGGAAAGCTGAAGTGTTTGCCTCATGTGAGACCCATAAAATATCATTTTTTCAGAGGGACTTTAAGAAATGTTAAGGCTTTGAGATTTCTCAATATGGTGATACTTTCAATATTAAAAATAGTTAAAATTGTTGGTATTCTAACTGTGCTATGGACACGTCACTGGGCACCAGTTTATATCTTCATATTTTTGAGAACTGTTCTTTGAGATTTTGATGTTGTTACAGTCAATCACTCCATACCTTTATACCAGTAAGAAATAAATTACAATAAAATATCCAGCTCCTTCTGGAAGTGCCAGAATTTCCAGTGTTTTCAAGGAAATCAAGCTCCTGTTTGATGAATCCCTCCTTCTTTGAATAAATGTTGACAGATACTATTCAGCCAGATATGGATCTGCAAAAATAATGCAAACCATTATTACAGATGGATAATTTATTTGATGAATAGCAGCTCTGTTTGACAAATAATGTCAGTCTGTCTCTAGGCTACAAAAGATGGTATTGCCACATAAAAATGCCACATCAGTCACCTGGTTTGAGATTTCATGGGAAGTGAAATGGAATGCCTTTCAGATACCCCAGTCCTAGGAGAAGTTTCCCCTGGAAAGGTTTGGGAGCACTCAGCACGTTTTGGGCCGAGTTCAAACCTGGTGAAAGTGAATAAATTAGGAGAGGGAAGTTGATTACACCAAGCTGGAGCTTTAAGGCAATCCAGATTGTGTCTGTTGTTTTGAAAATCACTTAAATGACACGTTCAGCATGCAGGCAGGGCAAAGTTCAGTCAGATTTATGCCCCAAAATCAACGAATTCCCTGTAAAGCAGCAATTAGCCTGGACCTGATCCTTTCCTCCTGGGCTGAGCCCCCTTTTCCTTGGAGGGGAAAGTGCCAGAAGCTGCTGCTGTGGGGGCAGAGGATTTGGACAAGCCCTGCCAGCCCCACCTTCCCTCTGGATCCTGCACACCCAGGAGCTGCTGTCTCTTGCTCCTCGCAGGGAGCGGCTGGGGATGTTTAATGTTTAATCAGGACAAGTGTAAGGATTGCTTAACAATGAAAAGCTTGACTAGAACGGAATCAAAAGTTCTCTTTGGTGCAGGGAGCAGGATTTCTGCATGACTGGGCTTTGTTGTCTCAGGAGATGCTAGAGCTGGAGGTGGGTGAGCTGTGATCTCCTCCCGGCTGAGCCTGGAATGATGCCTGACCCAGTCACACCAGTGTTTGTGACAACTCTGGGGCTGTGGAGCCACATTCCTGCTCTGTGGGGCTGTGGAGCCACATTCCTGCTCTGTGGGGCTGTGGAGCCACATTCCTGCTCTGTGGGGCTGTGGAGCCACATTCCTGCTCTGTGGGGCTGTGGAGCCACATTCCTGCTCTGTGGGGCTGTGGAGCCACATTCCTGCTCTGTGGGGCTGTGGAGCCACATTCCTGCTCTGTGGGGCTGTGGAGCCACATTCCTGCTCTGTGGGGCTGTGGAGCCACATTCCTGCTCTGTGGGGCTGTGGAGCCACATTCCTGCTCTGTGGGGCTGTGGAGCCACATTCCTGCTCTGTGGGGCTGTGGAGCCACATTCCTGCTCTGTGGGGCTGTGGAGCCACATTCCTGCTCTGTGGGGCTGTGGAGCCACATTCCTGCTCTGTGGGGCTGTGGAGCCACATTCCTGCTCTGTGGGGCTGTGGAGCCACATTCCTGCTCTGTGGGGCTGTGGAGCCACATTCCTGCTCTGTGGGGCTGTGGAGCCACATTCCTGCTCTGTGGGGCTGTGGAGCCACATTCCTGCTCTGTGGGGCTGTGGAGCCACATTCCTGCTCTGTGGGGCTGTGGAGCCACATTCCTGCTCCGTGGCTCCGTGGATGCACGTGCACACATCCCAGGAGCGATTCTGCATTACGTTGCTGTCATATTGTGGGATTCAGGTGGAATAAGAGGAATAAGAACAAGCTGAGCAAAAGCCACCGTTAGCTCAAATTCCTCTGCAGGCAGTGGAGGGAAAGGGTTCTCAGGAGATCCTGCAGGGGTGGATTGTCCCCTGGAGGAGCCCAGAGAGCTCAGGGGGTGCACAGGAGCCACCCTGTGACCCTCTGGGGCAGCGAACAGCGCTCATTGCAGGGTGAGGTCAGAGAGAAAAGCCAGAGGAGCACATTTGGTTCTACCCTAGAGCAGAGCCCATGTGCTGTGTGCTGCCCTCTGTCCTGCTCCAGAACAATTTGGGTGATGTGGCTTTAATCCCTTGGCTTTAATCCCTTGGCTTTAACCCCTTGGATTTAACCCCTTTTCCTTCCCGGGGTCTTGGCAGATCGGGGATATTCCAGTGATGTTTCTCCAGTGTCTGGACTCCGTGCAAACCCTCTGGTGGGTCCTTTTGGGTAACTGGGGAGAGGCAGGAAGGCCTGGGAGGGGTCATGTGCAGGGCAGCGTTGGCAGCTGCCCCAGAACAAGGCAGAAATCTCCTCTCTCCTCACTAAACACATTTTATACCAGGCCAGAACCATAAAAACCTCACCTCTCCTTCCAGAGAATGTCTGGAGCCCCACGCTCTTCCTTCAATTGTGAATTCTTTCAAATCACTTGTGTGGCTCTACTGAATTTGGGGAGGGTGATGAAAATTTAATCTGTTCTAAACAAGCTGCTTTAACCTGGCAGGTGAGTGAATGCATTATTAGCACAATCTCCTGTATTTCCTTAATGTGCCTGCTTTGTAATAGAAGAATTTAATTTTTTTTTCCAAGTTTTGTTATTCAATCTTGTGTAAAACATTCAGTTTCGTTGCTCCAGTCACATTTTATTAGGCAATATAACACAAACTGGCTTAGTGGCATTTTGGTGGATAAGATGACAAATATTGTTTCTTTTTAAGAAAAATATAACCAAAACAAACACATTACAAAACTTGTGTCGTGCTGAGAGAAAAGCCCCAGAGACACAAAATGATAAAGGTCAGGGTCTGATACAGAAGTCTTGTTTGCAAGTAAAAATACCATGAAATGTGATTGTCAACAACCTAAGTGAGGCAGGCAGACTTCTGACAAATAATTCAGACAGTTCTCATGAGCTGAAAATGCCTTTTTTGCCTCTCTTGGCTTTGGAATTGTTCCCCTCCTGCTTCCAGATGTGCAGAGAGTTAAGAGAGGTGTAAAACAACAAGGTGCTGTTAAAAATAACCTGCCCCAAGAGTGCCTTTCGTGTGCTCCTTGGGGATGGATTCCTGTCAGGGCTCTGACTTCCTAACAAACCTTCCTGCACTTAAATACACAGAATGATTTGTTTCTCTTTTGTAAACATTTTCCCCCTCATCCATTATTAAGCAAATTAAGAAATGTTCCTTGTTGCTCTCACATCTTGGGCAGAAATTCATTTGAGTCTAGAAGAGACTTTGGTGAAGGTAAGGAGAAGGAAGAGTTGAATATTGAGTTGAATGTCTTCCTTTCTACAATTTTTTTTAAAAGAAAATATCTTAAAATATTAAATTTGAAAATAAAAGAAATTAAAATTGTCATCGTGCTGCAAAAATTCTTTGAACCTTTCTCCAAAAGGCCTAACAGGCAAAAATACTTTCTGAGTTCATCTCAGGAGCTGCTATGCTGAATAAACAGGCTCTTGCACTTTGGAGCTGGCAGAGCTTGGAGTCTGGATAAAAAAGATTTCCCAGCTCCTGGTGAAACCTCCAGGCTCCCTCCAAGCTCCCACCTCTGCTGAGGGATGGCTGTCACCCAGGGGGCTCTGGTCTGTCTCAGAGGAAGGTTCTTTATTCCCCTGCAAAGCCCGTGGCAGTGCCTCACCAGCGGTGTCACAGCTGCACTCCCGTGTCCCTGGTGCCTTTGTTCTCTGCTTGATTCCTGTTTGCCATCACAGCCACACCTGCTGCACTCAGGAGGGACAGAGATCTGTGTGTGAGTTCACTGGCAGCTCAAGCTCCTGTTTTGGTGAGAGAAAAAGGGGAAGTGCAAGGCTGGCTTTTCATGTGCTTCACTAGGTCCCCGTGGCAGCTGCGCCTCCCCGAACCAACAGCAGTTTGCCCCCTCTTCACCCTGAAAATTTCAAATGCTCCTGATTTTTCTTTCATGTTGTCCTGTATGCAGGGCTTTACACTCAGGATGAGACAGACTCCCATGCAAAATTGATGTTTTCCCTTCTTGCCAGGGTTTCTAACTCGAAAATGTTTCCCCCTGGCAGTTCTATCTGCAGATATGACCACCACATCTTCTAAAGTTGTAAAAGCCCCTGTATATTTGATACCTTGTGGACTTTCACCAGGTTTCAAAGGGAGATTATATTTGCTGGGCAGGTTGTCAGTAGAACATAAAATATGAGTGAAATTGTAATTTTATGGCAGCTACCGTGGCTGTGTCACGAGCACTCTGTATCGTCCACAGCCAGATGAAAAATCAGTCTCTAAACACATTTGATTGATTTTTTTTCTTTTTTTTTATAGTTAAGCCAGGAAAAAATCCTCAAAATTATGAACATGGTGAAAAATAAAGAAGTGAGCATTGAAGGAGCTCTGCATTTGGCACAGAAGGAGGTGTATGCTGAAAAGGTAAGGCCTCTCCTTTGATGTGTTTTGTGATGTATTCAGATGTTCTGGAGAGCCCTGCTGGGGTGAGGAGGGTGTCTGGATTGCTCTCAAGGATACAATCCTGGTTTGGGAATCACAAAGAGCCCAGTTCCCAGCCAAACAGGCCAGGTATGACTGGCTGGTGCTGCCTGTGTCCTGTGGGCTGGCTGCTCCATGGAAATGCTACACTGATGGCATTTCCTGCATCAAGGACTTCAAACCCATACCAGGGTTGGTATTCCAAGGGTGGCAACAAGTCCTGGAATTAATAAACGTGGGTCAGAATCCCAGAACTGCAGAATCACAGAATGGTTTGGGTTGGAAGGGAAATTAAAGCTCATCTTGTTCCACCTCCCTGCACCTCCCACTGTCCCAGGCTGCCCCAAACCCTGTCCAGTCTGGTCTGGAACATTTCCAGGGATCCAGGGGCAGCCACAGCTGCTCTGGGCCCCTGTGCCAGGGCCTCCCCTCCCTCACAGGGAGGGATTCCTTCCCATTATCCCATCTAAACCTCCTCAATTTCAGTGTGAAGCCATTCCCCCTTGGAAATCCTCTCTCTCTCCATCTTTCCTGCAGCTCCTTCAGGCCCTGCAAGGCTGCTCTTTTCCAGGGCCTCCCCACCCTCATGGTAAAGAATTTCTTCCTCATATTGAATCCAAACTCACTCTCTGTCAGTGTGAAGCCATTCCCCCTGGTCCTGTCCCTGCCCTTCTGAACAATCTCTCTCTCCACCTTCATTAAGGTCATTAACAAAAGTCAGGAGGATGCTTCCATCTGTCTCCATGTGGAATTCTCCTGCAGGGCTCTTTGTGTTCACAGAAAGAGATTTCACCTGAGAACAGCTGGATTTGGATGGCCAAACATTATCCCAGTGTGGGATGTGTTGCTGATTTCTGTTCTGTTCTCCAGGATCCACAGGATTTGTTAACTGGCTCCCAATTTAACTTCATTATCTACAAATACAAACACTACCGGTGGCAGAAACGAATTCTGCAGGTAACTGTGAAAATTCTCACCTTTGGAGCAGTGTATAAAAATATATTAAAGCCAACTTCTGTCAGCAACACCTGATGGTGATTTCCTGCTTTCATGAAGGAACAAAGGGACAAAAGGTTTCATGGCTTTTTCCTGGATTTCTCTAAAACTTCTTGTAGTTTGGACAAAACTTGGTAATGAACAAGTCCAAATCATGCATGCTACAGGGTGGTTTTTATTTGCTACATCTTAACTGTACAAAATGTAATTTTTCTAGCAGTATCCACCATTTTTTGGAATGAAAAGATTATTTGTTTAAACATAAAGTGGAAAAATGGAGAGATGTGTAGTAGATGTGGAAGTTATCAGTCTGGAAATCTGGATTAGCTTAATTTCAGTTCTCTAATTGCCAGCAGCCTTCAAAAGTCAGAGATAATCATGAGACAGGTTCTGCTTTGGAGGTTTCCTGCTATAAAAAGGCCACAGTGTGGGCATTTGGAGCTGTGGTCTGTACAAGTTTTTAACTTTTAACTGCTTTTCTAACCACCTGCATGTCAGAGATTGAAGGAGTGAGGAACTGATGAGTGGCTCTGCCATTAGTTTGTGCTGGAGGGGAACTTTCTGCACTGGGTTTTGTGAGACAAGGAGAATTTAAAAAGAAATAATATTTCAGAGTGATAAATTGATGCATATTCAACAAAAGAGATGTGTGGAAACACAGCTTACAAGGAATAACTGTGGTTTTTTGTGACTAAAACAAACATTGGGCAATATCTTGATGGTGGAATGTAATTTTAAGTTATATTTATTCTGTTCTTTTATCTTAACACCTTCACATGGCAATATTGGGATTCTGCCTTTGCCTTTCAACAAAGATGGCCTCAAGTGATGCAGAATTTTCTGTTGCAGCTTGATTTCAACACCAGGACCATTTTTAACATCGAGAAAGGGATTATTAAGAAGCAGTTCCCTTTCTCCCAAGTCAAAGGCTGCGAGGACACTGAGAGGAGGCGCTTCAGCATCGCGTTCCACGGGAGGCAGGACTATGAGCTGGAGGCTGTGTCCCTTGATGATAAAAGGAAGGTGAGCTTATAAAAATCCCAGCTGAAGTGGTGGCACCCAGCAGGTCCCAGGCACTGCTGTGCATTGTGCAGGCAGAGAAGGAGGGATGGATTTATTCAAATTTATTTATTTATTTGTCCCCGTGGCTGTTGGGACGTGGAACAAAGGCAGTGTGAGCTCAGGATGGGGCCTCAGGATTTTGGCAGAGTTCAGAGTAAAGCCAGCTCGAGGTGAGATGTGAGAGTGGGGCAGCTCTGCAGCCCCAGCGTGGATGGAACTGTTCTGGGGGTGTTAAAACGAGCAAACAAAACTGCTGATGTGCACAGCTGAATCCTAATTGGAACCTTGGAAGCACTTTTTGTTCTCTGTAGAAGATATTTCTTAAAATGCCCGATTTTCAGGATGAATGAGGATTGTCCTCATGCTGAGAAAAGACCCAGTGGTTCATCTTTGAGCTTTGTCTGAGATTTTCAGCTGAATCAATCGAGTGCTGCTTGGGCTTGAACTGAGCTGAACGGAAACTTTGTCCTGGCCTGCTTTGTGTATGAATTTAAAAGTTCTGGTTTACAGTAACCCCTTCAGAGTAAAATTATATTCTCCTTGGACTGACAGGATTAGAATTGTGGGCAAAAATCAAATTGCAGTTAAGTAGTTTTGCATCACAGGAAGACCTGAGTTATTTTATGTTGATTTATTTTATCCACTTGACTGTGGCTTTGTACTTGTAAAATCCAACTATTGATGTGTTATTCAAGGGAATTAACCTGGAAAATATTTTTTTCTCTGCTGCCACTTGCTATCTAGATAATCTACCTGCTGAGCAGAGTTCTACAGAGCAATTCTTGCAAGAGGCCAGTGGAGTCCTGCCCTGGGAGAGCTGCAGAGTGTGATGTGATCCACGAAGGGCTGCTGGATCTGCAGCAGAACACTTCAACCTCCACTGAATGGGTGAAGTATGAACTCTGGATTTCGTTCAAATTTCTGACAGATGCATTTAGATTTGAATGTCCTGATAATAACTTCATTATTTCAGGGTTTTTTTAAGTGTAGAGGTAGATGCCCAGTCTGCATGAGATGGAAGCACTGCAATGAGCTGTCAGTGCAGCAGTGGGACCCGAAAAACCAAAGTTGTGATCTGCCTGCTGGGAGCATTGGGCTATCAAATCTGTAATGGTGCTGGTTCTCAGAACAAATTCGATGCTGGGACTTTGTTTCCCTCTTGACTTTTCCCTCCATTCTCAGTAATCCAGTGGTTTTCCATGGTTTGCTCTCCATCCTGCAAACAAACCACCCTTCCCTGAGACAGCTCCTAAAACACCTGGGCATTTCTTAAACCATCACAGGAGAGAAAGAGAGAGGAAAAAAAATTCTGTCTAGCTAATGAAAAAAATTCACATTGTAATTATCTGCACAGGGTAATTATCTCAAAAGACTTCACAGTTCACAGAAAATGATTTTAATTGCTTTTAAAAGGCTGCCACTGTATGTGTTGTAAACACTATCCTCGAGTGTGTCCAGGATTTGTTACCTTGCAACGCTGAACAGGTTTGTTAACAAACAGAAATTGATTTCTATTTATCTTGTGAAGCAAAGCCCTTGTTGTTTTCTTCTTGATATTAATCCTCTCTCTTCCTCCTTTTATTTTTTTTTTGGCAAAGTAAGTGATGGTGGAAGCATCTGGAGATCCGATTAAACCATAAGTCCCTGCCTGGAAGAAAGGAGAGATCAATAGCACTGCCAGCTCCATTAAACAACTCTTATCACTTTGACTGTTTGTATGGGAATAGATGCAATTTTTATTTTGTGTTTAATTTGTTCTGGAGCACCTAAACTTATTTAAATTCTTCATAGAATACCTTAATCAACCAGCCACACCTTGAAGTGAGAGTAGAGGGAAAGAGTTTTGCTAGAACTGCCAGAATGATAAAAAAAGGCAGAAACCCTCCAGAAAAAGGAGAAGGCAAAAGCTGAAATAAGAATAAAACCCACAGTAAAGCCCAACCTCTTGCTGGGACCTTTGTTATAAAGAGCAGGGCAGAATTCTAGAGGAGGGGCTGAAGCACAGGATTCTGCTGGAATGGAAGCTCTGTATGCTCAGGCAATGTCTTCTAGAATTAATTATTATTAATTATTAAAGAGCTTTTCCCCAAATTCTGGCACAGTCACTTCTGCTGGACGCCCTCAAAAGCAGAACACTTTGACCCTTTCCTGCCAAGTGACTCCTGGGAATGAGGGGGTCCAGGATGAGTTCCCACGGAGTAACAGGAGTTCCAAGAGAGGGATGTTGGACTGGATATTGGGAACTAAATTCGGTGGTTTGTTTATAGCGTGGTGGAATGAAACCTGGAAGACACAGAAACTCTGCAGCCTTGTCACGTTGTGCACTGCTCACTCACAGGTGGATTTCTTTAAAAGCTCAGAGTCCCAAAGATCCACTACCCCAAATAAACGAGAGGGTAAATGGAGAGGGAGGGACAGAGCATGGCTAAAAAATAAACAAGACTTGGGTGATCTTTAATTGATGGTCAGATTTAATTTTAGCACTCACTGGGCATGGCAGGCTGTTCAGATTTTATGTCACACTTTATTTAGGTGTCAGATGAAGAACATCTCAAAGATTTTATGCTCTACTATTGATATTTTTGACTGCTCTGTTCTATGCTGTAAAAATGGAGGTTTATTGACACTGGAAGGTGCTTTACCAAGGGCCAGGCTGTGTGTAAATAAGAAGTCAATGAGGAGTGAGCTGTGTCTCCATCCCTTGTCCTTCAGGTGCCTGGCAGAGCTGCGGGAAGGAGAATTGGCTTTGTACTGCCTCGGGCTGGGGGGCAGGAGCCCTGCAGCCACGATTCCTCTGGCAGCTGGGAGCCTGGGGGCCAGCAGGGCTGGCAGCACCTTCTCCCTCCACACCAGAGACCACCAGTACCTGTAAGTACAGCTGGTGATTAACGACCTGCTAAAGCAGGTTCATTATCTGCAGGTTAATATTCATTTGCAGATTAATAATCTGCAAACAAGCTCAGGCGGCAGAGGATTTCCATGGCCCAGAGTGAAACAGCAACACTGGAGAAATGAGGCCACCAGAATTCTATAGATTCTATAGATTCTATAGATTCTATAGATTCTATAGATTACCCCTCCCATTGCTCAGCAGAAATTTGGGGAGGATTCTCAGGAGGAATCCAAAGTGGAACTGAGCTGATCCATTGAAATCCTGCCCACAGCAGCTGGTGGGACAGGAGGAGATGTGCCACCCTGTTCTTTTACAGTTTTTCTATACTTTCTGATGTTTTCATTTTTGTAGTAGGGTTTTTTTACGTACTTTCATGTGAACAAAGATTGTTTACATTCTTTTCTAGAGGAGGAGAGAAAAGATGGACTTTAGATTGACTAGTGTGGTTGGAGAAGCAGGACTCCAACTTTCTAATACTTCATCACTTCTACAATGATATAAAACTGAGGTCAAAGATAATAAAACCCTTTCGTTCCTGCTTGAACCTTGAAGTGTGTGTGTGTTACAGTGATAGAGATGCCTCATGCAGCTGCTGGGCCAGATGTGAGCAGGTCCCGAGTGCCTGTTCCCCCAGCCAGCAGCACCACACTGCTCCCTTCCCAAGGAGGAGAGGAGGGATGCCGAGCTCACTCTCAGTCAGTGCCTGGCCCAACCTCAGCTCTCCAGCCTCAAACATGGAGCAGTTAACCCTGAAAGGACCAGGGCCAGCAGCACTGGGCTGCTCTGCCACGAGCAGCTGCTCACAGCAGGGATCTGTGCTGGGCAGGATGTTATTTACCCTTCCTGGTGATTCTGGGTGACTTTTTTCCATTTCAGGTTCCGGATCCCCCCGACTGTCCAGAACAGCAGGCCAGAGGCTGCTGGCAGGCTGCAGAGGGAGTGGCTGTCTCTCCTGGAAAGGCACTGCCAGCCGGGCACCGCTGCCCCCCTGCCCCTGGAGGGGTCTCAGGGATGCAGCTCCCCTGAAGCCGATTATGAGGAATTTATTGTGCCTCTGAATGAGCAGATAGAGGACACTCCCCACTCGGGTGGGAATTCTGCGAGGAGCAGCCTGGACGAGCCCTCAGCCCCCCTGGCAGAGCCTGCAGAGGGGCAGGCAGCCCCAGCCCCAGCTCTGGCACCTGCCACGGGCAGGGCTGAGCTCCCACCAGCCCCACCTGCCCTCCCACAGCCCTGCAGCCTCTCTCCAGCAGCAAAGAGAACCAAAGCCTTTCACTGGGATGTTGTTCCTTGTGACAAGGTGAGGATGAAACTGAGGGCAGCTGTTAAAGGAAAAAAACCTAAATATTTTAGCCCATGTGACGTGGGTAGTTACAAGAATCCAGCTGTGCCACAAATGACCTGGGTGCCCCTCTCTGTGTTTGCATGGAACAAAGGGCCTCTGTTCTTCTGGTTTTTTGTTTACCCTGTGTCCCTCCTGTATTTTTAGATTCAAAAATCTGTCTGGGGATCGTGTGACCCGTGCAAGAGGAAAATAGATGTCTGCAGGCTCTGTGAGCAGTTCCAGATCCAGGACACAGCAGTGCTTTTGGGCAGTGAGCCCTCGGTGAATCAGCACATCCTGCTGGACAGAAAAGTTGCACATAACTTCAGTAAGTGCATTAACAGGGGCTGTGTGCTCCTCTCTGGGAGCCTGGGCTCAGCTCTGCAGTTGCTGTTTGTGCTTTCTGCCATTCCACAGGCACTGATGGGGGTTGTGTGTCATTCGCCTTTAATTCAGTGCTCCTCTCTTGGTGAAACACCACCCCAGGGCTCAGCTGCTCCAAACGTGGCCCTTGTAGAGATAAACGCCCAAGCTGCTTTTTTTGTACCAACCTGGCTGTGCCACTGAGCTGTGATGCTGCTGTCTTGGGGCAGAAGTTTTAAATCATCCTCAACGCCTGTGAAAGCAATTTAATCCTCTGACTACAAAGGCTTTTCCCAATTTGTGGGCTGCAGAGTCACCAGGAGCAGGCTGGGAGGCAGAACTTGGAGTGCTGTGCTGCAGGAGCCTTTGGGGCAGCTCCAGGCCAGGAATTCTTGGCTTTTCCCTGGCCAAGGGCTCAGGATCCTCTTCTTGGACACAACCCTTTGCTCTCCTGTTTCAGGTGGGATTCTACCCAAAGCCTGACCTAGAGCAGCCTTTCAGAGCTAATGAAGCAGCTCAGCACCCAGTCCTGCTCTTGCTAATGAAGTATTGTGAAGGTCTTTTAATTCCCTTGATGAGGAGTGGTAGATATTAAAGGAGCAGCAGTAATTGCTCTTCCAAGAGCACTCTGATTTCTGTCACAAAGATGCCTTTCCAAAAGATGTCTGTAACCTAGAGATGCTTTAAGATGGCTACATGTGTAAAGAATTTGGGGCAGTCAATTCTGCACTTTTAATGATTTCATCTTGATGAATATGAATAAGAAAAAATGTATTTTGGAGAGCATGTAAAGTTTTAATTGGGAAATGTAAATGGAGATAACTCAGAATTATTGCATCCCTTGACTAACAATCTGAAGGGTTAAAAGGAAGAGTGATGGCAAAGTGCTGTTGCAGATAAAAGAATCTTGTAATAGCACTTTTATCTACTAAATTATTGCAGTTTCTTTGAGGAAATGTCTTTCTTTGGCTTTGCAAATGGCACAATTCCTCCTTTTGATCCTGCTCCTCTTTACAGCGTTTTTCACTGAGACGTTTACATCCCTTTCTTAATCTCATCCTCATCACTGAGAGTTTTGGCATATCCTTATTATAATGGACATTACTCAGATCAAAAGTTAATTTGATCCTGAGAATTCTGATTAATCTTCCTGCAAGTGCTGCAAACCACAGTCCTTAAATTAATGAATAAAAAGATGAAGCTCCAAAATACCAGTAGGTTAAAAATCTTGGAGATTTTGAGTGGAGTTGTGAACACCAGAGGAAAATGAGAGTTCTGAGAGAACTCCACGCTAAATTCAAGGCCAGTGCAGGAGAAAATACAAATAAAAGCTAAGTTCTGAAATGGATTCTTGTTGAAAAAAGAAATTTCTGCCACCCAGGGAGCAGGTATCAGTAAGAGATAAGAAAATCATCCTCAGATTTTTTTTTTCCTTGATGACTGCTATGTAAATTTAAAGAAAATATGAAGACTGAGTTTTGCTTTATGACAGCAGCTGCTAAATATTTTATATCCTGGTTATTTTGGGTTTTTTTTTGCTTTCTTTTTTAATTCTGCTAAGTATAGATGAGATACTTTCGTGATTTCCCTTCCCTCAATCATTTCCTTCCAAGTAACCCCAGAATCCTTTTTCTCCAGACATTTTCCTTAAAAGTTTCCGTATAAAACCAAGTGAGCTGAAGGACAAACTGTTCATCATCCACGAGGAGAGTGGGGGGCTCACAGATGAGCAGATTACTGCTCTGAGGAGGTAATTTTGGGGGGAATTCTTTGGGTTTGGGACCTTTTGGAGAAGGCAGAACCTTCTGCAAATGATGTGAAGTTTGGGAAGTTTGTTTGGAGAGGAGGAAGAGTTGAAGGAGGTTTTTGGGATGATGGGATATTGGGAATATTTGTGTGTCTGAGTGGCAGAGATTGGGGGTTTAAAGCAGAGTGGAGATTTCTGTAGCTTTAGCAAAACTGGACAGATTTCAGGAGTGGAAGTGAACTATTGATGTGTGGAATTCACAGGATTTTATCTTTTTGAATAGTTTGAGACATAGAAAGGAAAGAAGTGGGATCTGTTCAAATCCCAGTCCCCAGGTGATACTTGGGCCATTTTAATAAACATTTTTACATGCAAAAGCTTGGTGTGAAACTGATTCTTGCTTCAATATGAGACAAAAAATGAGTTTTGCTAAAGAAAACTGGGAAAAAGAAGACACTGACAGAGAAAGTGAGGAAGTAAATAATTGATGTTTCTGCTTCTTGTGGAATCAGTTTAATTTTGGCTTTAAAATCCTGATCTGAGAGAGTAATTTTGAAGTCAGCAGAATCCTATCTGTAGTTGGGAAGTGATGTGGGGGAGAACAGACACGAACCATGGAATTAATGTCATTCTGTGGGATGCTTTTTGAGGTATGAGGGGGCATGGGCGGGACACTGGCTATTTAAATGTTTTTTGAATTCTGGAAGGTGTTTCCTTGCTGTCCCAGAGCTCTCCCAGTTAAACCCCCCATGGGTGCACACGAATTAGGATCTGGTGGAAGGTGCATTCCCCACTGAGGGGACTGCTGAAAATCTGACCCTAAAGGCTCAGTGAAAACAGAAATATTTTATTGCAGTGCTGGAACTGGGCAGGAAATAACTGCAGGGAAATGTCTTGGGCGTGGAGGAGCTCTCCAGTGCCACGGGGCTGTTTCTGGAAAGGCAAAGGCAAAGGAGATTTCTCCAGCCCCTTTTCCCAGCTGCTCCCACCTGGGTTCCAAGGGAAGCCTGACCCCGCTCTGCTGCTCAGGATTCAGTCCTGGCACTGCAGGCTCAGCCCAGCATCTCCAGGCTGCTGAAATTGCTGGGACATCACTGATTTATGGCCTCTGGGCTCTTGGCCATCAGACAATAATAATAATAATGATGGCAATGAAGCTTGAAATATCATATTTTTTTCCTTGAAGTCTTTCTTTGATGGCGATAATGCTGAGGGAATATTCCCAGCAGTGGAATGTGGAAGGGATATTGATTGTTGTGTTGCTCTGTGTTGTATAATTTCAAGGATTCAAACCATGCTCTCTGGCTTCAAGGGTTCTGTCCCTGGGATTGTTATTTACTGCCACAATCAATGAATCCATGTGCAAATCTTGCACTGAAGGGAAGCTGTATTTTTTTTTTTTTCCACCCCAAGAGTTTTGAGTGTAACTGAAACAGTTGAGATTCATCTCAAAATGAAGGCTTGGATTCCCAAGGCACTGGAGAAGGAAGGAGCAGGCAGGAATTCTCCTGGAACATCCACTGGAAGTGGTGGGATATCACTGGAAACTTCAAGAATGAATTTGATACAGAAACCTCTCCATCTCTGGATGATTCTTTATCCTCCATGTCTCTCTGAACTTAATTTTTTTTTCAGAGAAATGGGAATCTTCTTCATTGTGCAAATTCCCCCAGAGCTGCATTCATTTACGAAGATATTTATGGAATGTGCTCACGTGGTTTTGTGCCTCCTTTCTCATGGCTCCCATTGTTTAATGCTTTAAGCTTTAAACCTTCCAGATAATCTGTTATTTCTATTTTCTATGCATCATGCAGCTCAAGAATTTTATGGGGTATCCAACTTCTGATTAAATGAAGATATTTGCTGTCACCTTTTAAAATACATTCTATGAATTTGCTTAAAAGCTCAAACTATTTTTAATGACGAATGAACACCCTTTCATTTGCCAACAGCTAACTTATTTTTAAATGAAAATTCATTTTTTTTCTTGATGGTAAAGTGGGCTGAAAGGATTACATTTGTATCTGCTACAATCTAGAGTTAATTCAAACCCCAGCAATTTTAGAATTGAAATGTCATATTAATTATTGACAACAGTAAAACAAATCTTAGTGTTTGTCCTGTGCTTAACGTGCTAAAATATTTGCTTTTTTCCATCTTTGAGTAAATTCCCTGGTTTTTACTGGAAATGTATAGCTCTGCCCATGAATGTTTAATCACTTTTGCTGCAAATTTGGAAGTTTGTTTTAAGAGAAAGAAAAGAGAGCAGACCTGAATACTTATTTCAGCTTCTTTACACTCCTCACATGTGAGCTGTGCCATTGACTGCATTTTTCTGAAGAAATGCTGTGAATTCCCCCAGAGCTGGCTCAGACAGGCAGGAGGATCTCCAAAGGAAGGCAGCTGTGCTGCTGTGTTTGTTTTTCCAAGTGGAGGCATATTTGAAGGCATCAATCCTCTAAAAATCTGTGGCCCTGGAGGATATTCTGTGACCTTGAGCAGAAGGGAGGCAGTTGTGGGTCTGTGTTCTGAGCTGTCACTGTTTCAGCATGTAAAAAACCCTGTAAAAATCATGATAAAGAAAATAACCCCCCCAGCTGGGGTTGTTGGGGTGTCTGTGCAGGGCCAGGAGGGACAGGATGGTCGTGGTGGGTCCCTTCCAGCTCAGGAGATTCTGTGATAACAGAGATAAGAAAGGATCCAACTTCTTTGGAAATCAGGGCCTGAGCCCCTCTGCCTCATGGTTTTACCTTTTCTAAGGTGTTCTGTCATTCTAAATTCTCTGTGTATCTGCAGGTGGCCACGCTGGCTATTTTCAAGCCTTACCCACATGGAAGCATTTCCAGATATCCAGAGGTATCTGCAGATCACTTTTGCTTCCCATCTCACACTTGGTTCAAATGCCTACAAAGGATAAAAAATAAATCTGAAACACCTAAACCACACAAAATGTAGGAAAATCCAGGACAAGGAATGGAATGAAGAGGAAGAGAACACCTAATTTTTAATTTTCTCCTTGCAGATATTTGCCCACACCCAAAGATGCAGAAAGGTACCTGTCCTTCAAGGGGTCCTGCTCAGAGCTGCACGTGGTTGACCAGTTTATGTTAGAGGTGAGGAGTTTCAATATTAAAGGACACCACATCCTATTTTTAGGACATTCTCCAAGCTAAAACCACTGCAAGAAGCTGTTGTTTAGAACTGAAATTTACCATTTCACCCGGAATCAGCATAAAAGGATTATTGTGATGAACACTTGAGACAGGTAGATAACAAAAAGAGAACTGTGGATCCCTTTGTGTCTCCAAGTCACACTCCCTCCTCTTCCTACAGAGTAGGAACTGATTTATCCTGACTGAAATCTAGATTCCCAAAATCTAGAAGCCATAATCTGTAAAATTATATGTATTTAACCATTGTTGCTCACAAGAAAGGATTGCAATTGATTTTAATAATGTCTGCCCAGGAGCATTCAGTGAATTTGCAGGTATGCGCCAGAGTGTGTCCACAGGATTAAGGCCAGAATAAAATTAATAAATGAGCACAGAAATCAGGCAAGCAATGGCACAGCTGAATTGCTCAGTAAATAATGAAAAGTATATACATGTTTTGGTAGAAATGTGAGTTTTTATTCTGGTTCTGCTCAACTCTGTGCAGATGTGTAAAATCCCTCAGCTGGGCCAGAGGTTGGATCTCCTGCTCAGTGTCCGTGAGCTCCCCGAGAGCATCAGAGATCTGGAGCCTGTAAGTACCAGGAGCCCTCATGGTGTTTGTGATCAGCAGCTTGGTAAGAGAGGCCCAAATCACCTCGGTGCACATTTCAAAGCTGTGGAGTTTGGGAGAATTATTTTGGGGTTTTTTTTCCTCTTGTGTGTCTAATATCATCCTCACTCCACCAAGGTTCAAGGTAATGGGCGTGGCAGTAGAATAGACTTCCACAAAAGAGAGAGAAAAGAACAGGAAAAGATCTTCAAAACTTTATTTGGAGTTATTAAACTTTCCTCCTCCTTTGGCCAGTGATAAGGCAGAAGTGAATTTCACCATTAAAATTCAATTCCCTTTGTGGGGAGGTTCTGGCCCCATGAGCTGAAAGAATCAGTCTAAGACATGGAAGAAGTTTATTTGACAAATCTCAAAGAGATTTATTATTTCCTGAAGACTGAAGGAGCTGTTCCCCCTCAGGATTTCAGCTCTGGACTGAAACTTTTGGGAACCAGAGCTCGAGTCCCTCTCTGCCTTTTCCCAGGATGACCTAAGGGTGGGGGAATGCAAACAAACAAGTGCCAGCCTCGTGTCTGGATCCTGCTGTTCCAAGCCAGGCCTTACCTGCCAGGTTTTGTCCATGCTTTGATTCAAAACAAGCATTTCCACACCATGAAAATCTTTTGGAGGTTTTGCCCTCGTTCTGCATGGGAATGAAAATAAAATGTGAAAGTTCTGTGAGACCAAGTTGTTATTCTTTGCCTGGCCGTGATTAAAACCACAGTGACAGTGAGGGAAGCTCAGAAGAGGAGCAGATGGAGAGCACAGGGGAGCTGCAGACATTCCTGACCCTGCCTGGTGCAGCTGCACCTTTGCTGTCCTCCACTGAAGCCAAATATTGAATATTTGAAAGTTATTCTATGCACTGTTTGCTTTGATGGATATTTAATGTTCACTGAAGAGCTAATTAGTGTCTAAGTGTGTTCTTGTGCATGCTAACACCTATTTTTAAACCACATAATATGCACCTAAAATCCTAGGGGACAATGTGAATATTGGCTGTCAGCACCCTCTGGCCCTGAGCTGTGCTATAAATGCTTTAACAACGGCTTTCAGTGCTCCCATGTGCTTCATCCTCTCCCTGTTTTGAAATTTGTATGCTGGTGATTGATGAAAAGAGGTGTGGTGCTAAAAAAATACAAATTTTTAAACTGAGAACAAAATCCTCTCCTGTGCCTATAGCCCTAGAAGGGAGGTGGCTTCCCTGGGAAAACTGAATTATACTGAGTTTGAGTACAGGAAATTATTATTCTTCCTTGTGGGGAAACTGTGCTAAGAATGTTGATAAGAGTATTGAGCTGGTGTAAATGGGAGGGAGGGAGGTGAAGGATGGAGCTGCAGACTCTGCTTCCCCTGATCCACAAAATTTGGACAACCAAGGAGCAAAACACTTTTTTGTGCCCAGGAGGCTGAAGCTGTTTTGGCAGGGCTGGTTTGGCAGCCAGAAAGGATGTGACTCCTTTTGGGGTGACTGTGCCAGCACAGCTTTGTCCTGGGGTGTTTGAACTCACTGGAAATCCCCGAGGGATTGGGACAGGGGGCAAGGGAGGGACCTCGGGTGGGGACAGCGAGGGGTGGCACAGGGAGGGCACAGACAGCACGGATTTATCCACATTTTCGGTGTCTGAGGGAAGGTTGGTGTGTTCCAGCTGATAATCCAGAACACCCAGGCAAGCAAGCAGCTGCAATCCAGCCCCAAGTTTGTTGCTGTCTTGGAATACATTTTGGCCATGGGGAACCACCTGAACGAAAGAGCTGGGAAAGAGGTGGCCAAAGGATTCCGACTGTCATCTCTGGCCAAAGTGAGTAAATATTTCCTTGTGATCAAAGCCATCCTGTCCCAAGGTTTGTTAGCCGTGGATATGAACTCTCCCTGAGCGTGGAGAGAGGCAATAATTGCTAATGAGGAGCTGCCATGTCACCGCCTGCCCTGGGTGACACGAGAACAAAACGCAGCTGGACAATGGATCCTGCCCTGGCTGTGAGCACGGGCTGTGTGTGCCCACTGCAGGCAGCAGCCCTGCCTTTGTGCTCTAACGCCTCTAATGAGGCAGAACAAAAACTGATGTTAAAATCCCTTGGCACGGAGGGTTTTCTGAGCTGCAGGCCCTGGTTAGACACCAGCTATGAGCCAGGAGTGTGTGTGAAACAGCAAAATGAAAAGAACTTTAATTCTGTTGTTTTCTATTCTGGCCAAATACACCTGGGATCGATCAGCATCTCTGCTGTTCCTTTTTCGTGTTTTATTTGTTTTTTAAGGGATGGTAGCTCAGAGTGTCAGGTGCTGCTCTGCTCTGTTGCAGCTGCCTCTGCTGAGGGGCAAGGAGAGGAGTTTCACCCTTCTGCACGCCCTGGTGGAACAGATCCTCCTACACCAGCCCGAGCTGGCCACGTTCCCTCAGGAGCTGACAGAATTCGAAGCTGTTCCTGATGGTGAGAGGAGGGAAGGGGGAAAAATGATCAACAAATAAAAAATTAAGTCCTTCATCATCTGTGCAAACTCCCGTTCTCACTGCAAAAATGATATTATCATTATAAATGATATCACGTTTTCCTCCTCTCTCTTCCTTTCCAGCGTCCATGAAGGGCCTCAGTGCTGAAGTTGATGGTATGTAAATGTGGTTTCTACATTCAGAGGCAGGTTTTCATGCCCTGTGCAGTCATTTGGAACAGGTTTTCACTGCACCTCTGTAGTTTGTAAAGAGAGTTAAAGGTTCAAAACATTGAGGTGAAGTGTTGCCATGGAGATGCTTAACCTGCCATGTTGCTGTGAAGAATTAAAAAAGAAATATTGAAGTGTGTCCAGGTGGTTTAGAAATGTGAAAAAAATGTACTGGCCGTGGTAAATGGAGTTTATCATACAATACAAAAGTTAAGTGGTACAAGTGCTCCATCACAGTGATGGCTGGGAGAGTCCCTGGGAGATGGGAGTGGGAAGGCAGCAGGAGAAAACTTCCTGGAGTTCAAGAACTTTCTGGAAACAAACTGGTTTCCTTCTCTGAAAAGGACTCCAGCACCAGTGAAGTCAACAGGAGGGACAGAACAAGGTTGTTCATTTGGAAGATGGATTTTGTAAAATGAATTTCCAGCTCTCATGGAACAGACCCATGACCTGTGAGCTCAGTGGGTTTTACACTGACCCCTTTGAGAGCTGGTAGCAGAGTGTCAGTGGGTGGAAATTATGTTTATCATGTTGAAAGCTATAAAAATCTGTGTTTTGAAGGTGTGACGTGGGTGTTGGCCATAATTCCAGACCAATATTCTAAATTTCAGCCTTTGGTAGCAGATCTGAATGATGCTCACTCTCACCTTTGGCTTGGCAAACCCTTGCTCTGGGCATAGCTGGAGGCTCCTTCAGTGTGTTTTATCCTGCTCCAAGGAATTCCAATCCACCTTTTGGGAGACAGAGATCACTAAACATAACAATATTTACCTTCAGTCATGTGGTCTGCAAGGGCAATTCAAAATCAGTGAATATTTTGAAGACAGTTTTGGAAAGTGCTGGGCAAAGCTGTGAAATGGGAACAGAAGTGTNGTGTTTGTGCTCCTGGGCTGAGATTTGGATCATTTGTCCTTGGCCCCAGCTGGAGAAGGAATTGTTTTGTCTCCCTGCTCTGTGAGGAGAGCTCACCATGCCCTGATGTGAGCTCAGAACTGCACACTAGAGCAGCACAGGATCTGAAAATATAAAAGCTCAAACCTGAGGTCTCATCAGGCAGCCAGGTGGGCTTGCCTGGGCTCTTCCCTCCATGCATTCCTGCTGTGCCCCAGCAGGGCAGAGAGGAGGGAGATTCACCAAAATTCTGGAGCTTCTCTCAGCTCCAGCCCCACCCTGGAGCTCCGTGCCCAGCACAGGGCAGGGAGATGCCAGAGGAGCCCCCGGAGCCCAGGCTGTGCCCTCTGCCCCAGCTGCTCCCAGGGAAGCAGCCCAGTGCCAGCTGACAAGATTTCTTCCTGATTTCTTCCTGTTCCACAGAGGATTTTTATTCTTTTACCCTTAAGGAACCCAGAGCTTCCCAGACAAAGCTGTGGGTTTGAAGGATGTCATTCCCATGGCTAATCCCAGTGCTCAGCCTAGGCAAGGTCAGATTTATGGCTACTGCATTCCCACGCTCTCGACCTCTTCATTATCCTGCACTTGCTGGGATGTGAGCATGTTATTCCCCTCAGAAAATGCCTTTTTCAGGAGCTCTGCCTCCCACCAGGAAGTTAATATTCCCAGATAAATGTGTTGTAGACCCACATTCTTTCCTTGTGCCCTAAATTAGCCAACTGCAGCCCTTTGCACACCTCTTCGTGCTGGTGAAATTCCTCGTTTTCTCTTCCTTTTGTTAGTTTTAAAGAAAGAATTGGAGAACCTTATCCGGTGCAGGAGGCTCCTTAAACCCAAAGCAAGCAAGGCAACACCCCAGGAGTCCCAGTTCTGCAAGGAGCTGAAGGTGAATCAAGCACAACCTTCCTGTGGGCTGGAGTAGGGGAGGAGTAACCTGGGAGTTGGTGCTGACACCTGGGAATCAGGAGAATTTGAGGGAAAGTGGCTTTTTATTCCCTTCTGAGGGTTTATTCCCTTCTGAGGGTGTCTCATGTTGTAATTTGCCGTGTGGGAAGGGTTTTCAGGGTTTCTGCAGCTCCTGCCTTTCCTTCCCAGGCACGTGGATGAGCAGCAGGCAGCCCTTGAGAAGCACTTTGGGGTAACAGGAATTTTAGAGGGAATTTGTGAGAATTTCAGGGATTTAGGGAGGATCAAGAATCATGGAATGGTTTGGAGGGGACCTTTAGGCTCATCCCGTTCCAGCCCCTGCCATGGAACACAGAATCACCAGATCCTGATTATCCCTAAATCATTCCCAACCCTTTAGGTTGGAAACGAGCATTGAATGCAAACCCAGCAGAACCAACCCACGTCCCCAAATGCCACATCCATCCCAAATGTCCCCGGATCCCCTTACCCTGACCCCCTGCAGGGGTGGGGGCTCCCCCACTGCCCTGGGCAGCTCTGCCAGGGCTGCTCAACCTTTTTGGTGAAGAAATTCTTGCTGAAAGCCACCCCAAAGCTGCCCTGGTGGCAGCTCAGGTGTCCCCACTCTGTGTGGCCACGTCCATCTCTGCTGTCCCCAGCTCCTTGTGCCTCCAGGTGTCTCTTTCACAGGCATGGAGCTGTTTTGTCTTCTATAAATAACACTAATAAATAGTTACTACCATTTATTAGTGCTATTTATTAGTATTTTTAATACTACATACATGTTTAAAAAAA
>WEZZ01038498.1:107624-118349 GCA_013400585.1 Chloropsis cyanopogon | reverse complement strand
ATTATTTATTTAATTACGATATATTTATACATTAATATATATAATATAATAATTATATAATACAAATATACTAATTTTTATAATAAACATTATTTATAAAGTATTTTTATAGTATTTACAACCAATTTTCATATACTTTATCATCTTTTTATATAATCACCTTACATTGTTCCAAGATCTTCCTTTTTATTCTCTAACTACTTATACACCTCTTAAACCAAGTTAACTCTCTAACTAGCCCCTACACTAACTATAGTTTAACCCAATACTATCTCATAATTTTAAATAAATTTTAATTTATTATTTATTATATTAAATTATTTTAAATTATTTTTTTTAAATTTAAATTTTCAGAATTACAAAAAAATCTCTAAAATGTGGGTGTTACAAAGAAGGCAAAATGAAGAAATTATATTTCCAGGCTTGTTTCTAAAGCCCTCTTTCTGCCCTTTAAGCACCTGAAGCTGGCAGTGTTTGCTGCACAGACAAACTGAAATCAGGACCTCGTGATGCTTCTCTGGCTCTGCCACTTTGAATGGATTTAGGTTTTGTCATTTTCTGATACAGTTAAAATTCTCTAATGTTACTGTTTCTTTTTGTCTCTGATGTCTTAATACTTGCAAGGGGATGTGTGTGCTTCTCTTTTGTGAAATGTGAAATTTTTCTGACGTGAAAATTTCGCCTTGAATGGTTTTGTTTTCACTGCTGTTTAATTCCTGCTTTAATCGTGTGCTCCTACAGCAAAGTTTTATTTTATTACAGGATTTAATTCAGAAATATGAAGGGGATCTCTCCCAGCTGTCAAAAAGATGTGAGGAAATGAAGAAGCATTATAGCAACGTTCTGGTACATATCATATTAAAATGCAGTGAAAATAAACCTACATTTCTTTTTTAAAAGGGAAGAAAGGAGGGGAAAGGAGTGCAAGAAATTCCCACCTGCCTTATATTTATACTGGCTGTAGAAAAAGAAAGAAAATCCCATATTTAACAGTGGTCAGAGATCTTAAGGAAAGGAACAGAAATGCAGTGATAACCTCTGAAACTGGAAAAATCTCCAGGCCCTGGGATTGGGACATTTGGTACACATTTTCTTTAATGAATGGATTCATCTGCCAAGCTGCAGAGCCAGAAACCTTCAGGATTTACTGAATTTTCTCCTCTTCAGCTGGAGATTTATAGTCCAGCCAGGGAGATTAACCTAGGTTGCTGAGGCAATTCAATAACAACCCCTTAGATCACTTTTATTTGAGATATTTTGGATCTCAGTCCCCTGGAGACTTCAGACAGCTCAAAGTTTGCTCCTTCCTCCTCTTCCCCTTCTCTTTTACCTCTTATTCTTTTCCTTCTTTATGTTAATATTTACAATAATGGAGGTATTTAACTTTGCTCTTTAAATTTTGTTGAGCTCCTGGCTTAGATCACCCAGATACAATAAAATTAAATATTCTTTTATTTCCAATTTCCAGGTGAAGTTTGGGGAGCCAGCAGACCTGGACTCCCAGGAGCTCTTTGGGTGGATATCTTCGTTCATCAGTGAGTTCAGGAAGGCGTGTGCTGAAGTCACCCCGTAAGAACACAAATTTTGTGCAGAGCTGAGGGGAGGAGCAGTCCAGGAAACAATTTTAAATTGTTTTTTTCTTTACTGGTAAGCAGCCCATTGCCAATCTCACCGGTGCAGCAGGACACCTTGATTTTGAGAGACATTCAATTTGAAATGTGTAATTTTAGGTGGTATTTAACCTGTAATATCCCAGATCACTGATGAGCCTCTCAATTTTGTGCTCTAGTACCTTGAGATTCCCATATATTGAAAAAAAACACTTTTGACCTTTTATAATTTCTCTTTTCAATCTTTTCTTTTGAATACCCCAGCTTCTGACCCAGTTTTAATTATTATTTTCAATGAGTAGCTTTCTGTGTTGATCTAATTTCTGAAGAATACTTCACAGATTTTATAATGAAATGGGGAGCTGTTACCCACAGAGTAGAATATTTAAATAAATTCTTGTTTATTTTGCTATTAAAATTGGTTGGCATGTGCAAGCAAGTATCTGATTTTGTTATGCTTACTTGTATTTTCCTACATCTTCTTTAGTAAACATACAACATCTATTGTTTCTTACACAAAACTCTCTACCTCTACACAGATACTTATTATTTCTTCAAAGATAATTTAAATATTATAAAGTATCTAATCTGTAATGGAATAGAACAAAACTATCCATGTTCCTACAAAAGAGCACACTACTTCAAGTTCTACAGACAGGTTAATTCTATTCCTACAAAATAACTATTCTACAATCTAAAGACCAGAACTTACCAGGATTTTTACAGAAACACAACACACCCTTACTCTATAAAAAAATCCCTCAACCCTTGGGTGCCTCACACCCCAGAATTCCAGCATCACAGCCCTCCCTGAGCTGGGATTTAACATTTCCCCACATCCAGCATCGCCTCTGCTGCCCCAGGGGTGACCTGGAACCCCCAGGAGCTCAGGGCAAGGGCAGGACAGAGAATTTCGGTGCAGGATGGTCACCAGGAGTGCAGGGACACCTGGGCACTGCTGGGAAGAGGGGATGGGAGATTTTCTCCATGTCTGAACCAGAAAAATGTCTCATTTGTGCTGCCCAACAGTCTTGTTAGGGCTGTGCTCCCACTTACCCTTCTCAGAGGCAAAAGGAATGAAACAGGACCAAAATTAGCACCCCTGAGACTGATTTTACGTACAAATATTTGCAGGAGCGATTCAGGTATTTAATTTTACCCAAAATTGGCTGTATTTGCCTGGAGTCAGCATCAGAGCAGTGATATCTACAGGATCTACAGCTTCCATCCCCCATTTCTGCCTGAGAGAGGAAAATTCAGTTCCCTTTAAATTCCTGTTCCCCAGTGCCCTGCCCAGTGCATGTTCCTGCCCTCTGAACACCACTGGCAGCTTTAGATGAGGGTGGTTACAGCTCCAAAATCTGAATTCTCTTCATTTCCATGGGACTCATGTCAGATAATCCTGGATCCCAGTGTCATTTCCATGGCATCAGGATCCCTGCATCCCTGAACAGCATTTGTGATGCTCATGATAAGTTTCATGGTTTTTTTAACTCCAAAATCCTGCTAAGTCTCTTTCAACTAAAGATTTTTTTTCCCTTTTTCTCTCCCTTGTTACTTTTTTCTCAAGTCTTTCTTCTCCATTATTCTATTTAACAGCTTGTACTTGTTTTATGGCTCAGCTGGCAAGGCCTCTTCCAATTAAAAATATCTTCTGCCCAGTGGTCGATATCTGTGCCTTTGTGTGAACATCCTGGAGCATTAATTAAAAAAAAAAAATTAAAATTTTAGCAAGTACCTTCTTGGCATGAAGTTCTATCTCCTTCAGAGAGCACAAAGCTTTCCTATGGAGTGGGAGCTGTTTCCATTTTCCAAATAAGCTTCTCCCTCAGTGACTTGAGACATCCTGATTTATATGTCAAAATAACTAGACCTTGCTCCCTACCTCATTCTTTATTTCTCAACTTGTTTTGCATAAGGCTGGGGTTTTTCAGGTCTCTTAAATTGTATTATTGTGTTTTAGTGGTATAAAGAATAATGCTTTTTACGCTTCAACATTTATTTGGGATTATATAGACCAGCTCCAAGTCTCCCTGTGGATCGTGTCCTTGGAATCCCTCCTTAGCAGGTGATGGTTTTATCCTGCAAAAGTCATCAAAGCTTTGGTAATGCTTCTCTTTGTAAAAAATATTACTATTAGGAGCAATCTGACCTGCAAGAACTGCAGGATTTTTACATCTGGGTTATTTTTTCCCCACAGAGCTGGGTTTTTTTGGGCACATTCTGAAATATGAAATCTTAGTGAAGGTGTTGTAAGAAGTTCTGGTCAGTGAAATTCATCTCAATATTTGCCTGTGTGGAACTGTGGGTTAAATCTGCTCTGAGCTTCCTCTGCTGGCAGCTCAGCAGAGTCAGAACCACAGGCTCCAGGAGCCAAAAAGGAGATTTCTTTGCATGGCTTGTTTCCTTCAAATGCACATTTCTGGCAGGGTGACAGGAGCAGCAGGAGCAGGGGAGATCATTTCTGATCCCATGTTAGACAATAATGGCCCTCAGCAGAACCAGGGCTCAGAGCAGCCCCTGGAGCTCCCAGAAGAAATCCCTGACTTTATCCAGTGTCTCAGAGAATTTCAATCTGCCCCAGGAAGTGCTGGAAGAAATGGAGCTCCTGCAGGCACAGGTCACTGAAGGGATTGGAGCTCCCACAGGGGCACCACTCACCAGGGGTTTTCAAGAATTCACAGGTTGAAATACAAATATCTTTCCCCAGGGGCAGAATTCTCCCAGGGTTTCTTCAAACCAGAAAGGTAAAGAGCAGAGATTATCCAGCACTGGAGTCAGTGGAAAAAATTTAACTTCCATAAATGCACAATTACATCCCAGGGCAGTGGCCGAACTTTGCTTTCCAGTTTTCCTCTTCTTTTTTTCTCTCCTTTTCCTATTGAACTGCAGGCACCAGGCAGAGTGCTCCTGCTAATTTGTATAAATGAGCAGTAAAATTAAAATCGTGGTCACTTGGAAGGTGCTCTGTGCAGAAAAGCTTTGATATCCCTTCTGAGTGCTGGCTTCTGGTTTGAATTAATGCCTTTCAAACCCAAAGCAGTTTCAGGAGAAGGGGGAAATTCTTAGATAAAGAGAATAAAAGTGGGGTTTCTGAAAGGGCTGTTGGGTGCTCACTGTACAACAACCAAAGGCTGCCAGAGTTTTTAGAAAAATCTTCCTGTGCTCAAGAAGCTGATGGCTCAGAAAAAGCACAAACAAGTTTGAAACTGCTCATCTTAAAGGAGAACATGAAGAAAACTCCAAATCTGCTCTGATGAGGAGCTGAGGGGACTCAAAGAGCTCCTGCACAGATCCTGCCCTGCCTCACCCCCAGAATTTGGGATGTGGATATTCACAGGTACAGGATTCCAGTCGCTGCATGAATGCCTCAATCAGGCTGCCAAAATGCTCAGCTGGTAAGTTTTCTCCCCAAATTCAGTGCAAATATTCATTTTTTCACTGTTTAGAATGTACTGAAAGCTGAACCAGCTGCTTTATTCCCAGAGTCACAAAGAACAGGAGAGCCTTTGAAAGCTCCAACTAAAAATTCAGGTGTGGACACTGTATGAAAATAAGATTTTCTTTAGCACTGACTTGAATCCTTCACCTCACAGCATGGTGTGGTGTGTCTGAGCAGCACAGAGGCGTTTTGGGTGTGCACAGAAATGATTGCAGGGTTGCTAAATGAGCTTTAAGCCTTCTCACTTGCTGCCTATTTACCCAGGGATGAATTTTGCCCACTGGGGACATTTTATACAACGGCAGTCAGCAGTAATTAAACTGGTGAAAGCCACAAAGTAGCTAAATATTGCTTTAAGCTCATTTGAGAAATAAGACATTTGAAACAAAAGGTTTCAGATGCAGATTTGAAGTCCCTGGCTGCAATTTAGAAATGCTGCAATATTTAGAAACATAAATCCCTGACACTTGTGCATAAGGGTAAATAACTGATGATCTCTGCTCTGGTGATGCCATTTCCTCATAAGCACTGACCTAAAAAAACCCCAAAGGTTATTGTCCAGAAAGATCAAGTTCTGATGAGCAGATTCATACCAAAAATTCTTCTTGCAGCTCCTAGAAATTGTCCTGAACAAGCTCTGTAGGAGTTGGCCTGAAATGATGCAATTATAAATAGAAATTTGCTCAACTCAATTCCAGCCCAGGAACTTTTCTCAGTCAGTAAACAACTCCCAGATAATATCCCAAGCTGCTGCCATCACTGCTTGCATTGAAGCTTTTCCTTGGAGTCCTGCCCTTCACAGCAATCTGATCTCTCACTCTGCTGTCAGGAATTAAGCTGATTAGGAGAATCAAACCCCATCCAAACCCTTCAGATGATGGAATTACTGAACTTGCCCTGTGGAAGGACAGCCCTGCTGTGCTGCCCCTGCTCTCCAAGCTGCAGCAGATGAAGCAGCTCCGCAGTTCCTCGGCCCAAAACGCACAAAACTTTGTGGTTCAGGTGTGTAAACCCTTTTTCTGCATTTGTCTCTCCCTTTCTGCAGGCAGGAAAGCTGTGCTGACACCCTCCCCAAAGGGCTGGAATTCATGCAAAAAAACCCTAAAATACAATAGTAAACCAAGAATTAAATTTTCCTTTTAACTAGTTTTAAATGCAAATACCTGCTTTAACAACAGTTAATGTGAGCCCTTGATTTTTGACCTTAATCCACCTAACCTCTGTTTTTATAGGAGGGTTAAACATGTAAATATTTCCTGGAAATATTTTGAATAAACATAAATACAATAAATATCAAGTTATTTGTGGATAGTGAAGATTAAGGATGACATTTGGTGGCCCATTGATGTTCCAAACAACTGACCCCTACCTGGGGTCTCAGGGGGAGCGAGAGGAACTTCCAGGGTCACATTTTACACTGATGTAAACCCAGATTAAACCTTGGACTCAGAGCAACAGAAAAGCTGGAATATTCCCAGACATCCACCAAGGAGTAGGAGCTGCTGGAAGGACTGGCAGCATCAGCCTGGCAGAATTCCAAACCCCAATCTTCACCTGGTGCTGGAGTGTGCTCAGCTTTGGTCAAAGAGAAGATCTGGCTGCTGAAGAAATGCTGAATAAAGACCTCAAATGCCAGAGCTGTCAGCAGATCTGAGCAGTTCTACCTTACACATGCAGGCATCCTGCTGACTCATTTCCTTAAGCACCTCTAAAATTCACAGGCAGTTTGAAAATTCCCTTTCCTGAGGAGGCCATCAAAACCCAGATTTATCATAGCAGAGTGTCAGGGAGACTAAAGCAGCCCAACAAATACAGGCAGGAAATTGTTTTTCATTGTTTCCTCTGTTCTGCTGCTGCAGAAAGTTTAAAAAATTCTTGAAGATGGAATGGACTGAGGTGAGGTGCATTAAAATAGGTAAACTACAGAAAAAGCTTACTTAAAAAAACCCAGGAAAATTGGATTTTAGATTAAAATAAAGCAAGGAAAATGTCTGCTGGAATCTGCACCAGTGTGAATTAAAGACCAAAACCTTCTGTTCATTGCAGACACGTGTGCAGCTGAGGATTTTATTCCACTCCTACAGGATCTGTTTACGTTTTATGCTCACATAAATGAAGTGAAATTTACTTTATAAAACATTTACAGGCAGTTTTTAGGAACCACCAGGCTCATTAGGCAGGTGAATTTCCCTTGGCTTTGGCCAACAAACTGTTGGAGCAGCAGAGAGCCACGGGCCAGCTGTCCAGGAGCCAGCAGCCACATGGAGACTCCAGCCAGCTCAGGAATGGCAATTCCAGCCTGGAGGGATGGCAGAACGCTGGGAAAAGCCTGACCACGTCCACAGGTGGGGATTGCCATCAGTATTATGGGATGGAACCCCCAGCCCACATCTCCTGCTGAGGGTGGGCTCTGCAGAACCCTGGAGGGGCTGGGGGCGCTCAGCTCCCTGCAGAAACCTCTCCACGCTCAGCAAACAGAAAGCTCAGCCTGGCAGAGGGGAAATATAATTAGGCTGAAGAAGAAAGGCAAGGAGAGGAAGGAGGGCTCTGTTACTGAGGGGTTAGAAAAATTCCAAAGGCCTCCAGGCACAAGCACGAAGCTCAGAAGAGTCTGAGGGAGATTATTCCTGCCTTTTGTAAGGCAAATGACTAATTATACAAAGCAAGATGTTCTGTTTCTGGAGAGATTTGGGAGGTATCGTGCAGTATTGATACAGAAATTGTATTTAATGCAGGTTTACAAGGCGAGAGGTAAAAGGAAATGTAAATGCAAACGTGCTGTTTTGTCCTGTGGCTCTTCCCTCTGTCAGAAAGCTGCCTCAGTGCTGGAAGTCTCCTGTGAAACAGCAAAATTCTCCCAACTGGAGGCAGTTTCAGACTTCCACAGTGTGTGTCCAGAAAGGGAAAGAAGCTGTGAGCTTCATCTAACTGAATTTCCATTGTTGTGTGCTGTTGCTATTTATTTTACTCATTTTTCTTTCAAAGGAAGAAACACAAAATCCCTGTTAGAGGGAGCTGGATCAATACTGAGAAATTCTTTGTCAGATAAAATAAGAGCCATCATTAACCTTGCTGCTTATGAATTAAATGCAAACCCCACTTTTCCACTCACCTCTTGCACAGCATCCCCTGCAAACTTCCCTCATTTTGCTCAGCAATTCAAGCCCAGCTCAGCCACCCAAACAAGGATTGTCACAAACAGCCTCGGAGCTCTCTTCCTCCTGTTTGGGTGGGGAAAAAAGGAGGAGGATGTGGACCAGGTGTTTTGGTGATAGGGACTCTCCAGGCTGCTTCCTTAGGTGTGGATTTGTGGGTTGTGGATATTATTTATACCCTGATGTCTCTTGGAGCAGCACTGGAGAAGGTTGATGGCCACAGCCCAGCCCTGCACTGGTCCAGCTGTGGGGTCCTCTGGCCAAATTCCAGCCCATTCTACTCCAGTGAAAGTCATCCAGCTTGGGGCTCCCAGGGAGGAGCTGGAGCTGCTGGAGAGAGCCCCGAGGAGGCTCCAGGGTGAGCAGAGGATGGAGCAGCTCTGGGATTGTTCACCTGGAGAGGAGAAGCTTTGGGGTGACCTCAGTGTGGCCCTGCAGAGCCTGAAGGAGCTGCAGGAAAGATGGAAAAGCTTTGGACAGGGATGGAGGGACAGGACACAGGGAATGGCTTCAAACTGACAGGGGGCAGGGTGAGATGAGATATTGGGAAGAATTTCTATAGAGACACTTGATGTCATTGTCCACAACAAAGCAAAATCAAAACCAAGTTTCTAAAACGTAAAGTTTTTAATCTCTGACAAACCATTGATCTCTCAAAATCATCAGCAGTTTCTAGTTCCAATTGAAATTTGTGTGCACATGAATTATATTTGCTGCTACTTGTGCAGTGTTAAAAGGCTTCCCAGCAGCTGTAGGGACAGAAGAGGTTTGAAGCAGGAGATGTGGAACCATTTATACATTCGTATTTACAATAAATATTTTCGCCACAGCTTTGTTTTGTTGTGCACAGGAGCGAATCTTTCAATCTGCAGATCAAATTTCTACAAGAGGTACAAAGCTGTGCTGCAAGTATTTGTTTGATTTCTTGTTTCCTTTCCTTCCAGTAAATGCTGCTTCCCTGCTGGACTCTTCCATCCATCTTTGTGGTGTCACCGAGCAGGAGGCTGTTAATGCCTTCCTGGAAAACAGAAATATTTTTGCCTCTTGCCTGATCAATGGGATTCCTTAAAATTTGAGTCTGCCCTTCCGAATTTCAGGGAGTTTGATGCTTGCTAAGAATTTTGGCTGCTTTATGGCCTCTCAAAATCTTGGCTGAGTTGTGCAGAATTGACACTTCACCCTCAGCTCTCCACATCAGCTGGAAACCGCTCCTCACTCACATTTGCCTACAGAAAGCTTTGGTGTTCAGCAGAGTGGATTTTGGTGCTTTTTATTCCTCCCCTTACATTCCTGTTGCTTCTTTAATTTCTCCTGCCTGCACCCAGAGATGCCTTGGGCAAGCAGGGAATGGAGGCTGCTGCTGGTTAATGGTTGACCCAAGACACATTTGTTGCAAAGCTCTTACAGGCACAAAAAAATTGCTGCACTGAAAGGCATCTACCTAAAAACCATTCCCTCAATTTCTTACAAACCATTGGTGCTTTTTTTGGTTTGGATGGAAATCTGTGATGCCAATTCTGCTTCTGGGAGCACTGTGCTGTTGCTGCCAGTCCCTGAAGTGGGTTTAGGTTTCACCATGAGATTATTTCAAACGGGACCAGGTGATGCAGGAAAGATCTTGTCTAGAAGCCACCAGCAGCACCAAGCCACTCATGCTTTTATAATCTCCAAATTCATGGGGGAACTGAGCTGAATTAAGCTAAGCTAAGGTACCTGCTCACTCTCCCAGTCCTTCCAGCACACACCACAAAAATAAATCAGTGGTGGACAGAGGTGTTAAATCACACCAGGAGCATGTGGTGAGCTGGCACCTGCCCCGTACATCCTCACAGAGCAGGCAGGACGGTCCTGCCGTGATCTCGGGGTGTGATTTGGGGGGAGCTCAGATCAGACCTGCCCCAATCCCAGCTGCAAACACTGCCCAGGAGCTGCGTGCCCTGGGGAGCTCGGGCAGGTTCAGGTGCTGCCTTCCAGGGAGCCTGCAGCTCTTTTCCTCCTCCTCCTGAAAATCGGGGATGCTGCGATGCTCTGGCGCTTTCCCTCGGGCTTCGCAGCCGCTCCAGGAGTTGCCAGGGAGGACAGGGGTGTGTGTGAGCCGGGGGCGATTGCCAGGGGAGGATTTCTGGGGGTGAAACCTCCACAGACCCCGCTGGGTGAGAGCTGGGCAGGTCTGCTGTGACCGAGCTGCTGCGGAGCGGGGATTTGGGGCGGGGGGAGCGGGGGAAGAGAGAGACAGAGAGAGAGACAGAGAGAGAGAGAGAGAGGGAGAGAGAGAGAGAGGGAGAGAGGGGGAGTGTGCACTCCTGCCGGTGCTATCAGAGCAGGATCTGGCAGCTTTGGAAGCTCCCACCTCTCCGCTCCGCCGCCGCGAGCATCCCGGATCTGCAGCTGGAGTTGCCGGCAGGCATGGCAGCGCCAAATGGGTTTATTTCTCCGCCGCTTCTCCTTCCTCTCTCTCAGCAATAATTCACCGGAGGGCTTTTCTTCCCCCCACCTCCTCCTTTTCTCACGCTCTTTT
>WEZZ01038498.1:67034-103778 GCA_013400585.1 Chloropsis cyanopogon | reverse complement strand
CGAGCAGAGAGAGAGGAGCCGGAGCTCCCGCGGTGGCTGGAGCGGGGCGCGGAGCGGCCGCGGGTGCGGACCATGGGCTNCCCGGCACCCCGGCACCCCGGCACCCCGGCATCTCGGCTTCCACATCCCGGCATCCCGGCCGGGAGCTGGCAATCCGCCCCGGGAGCAGGGGGAGAGAGCTCGGCGGAGGCAGAGGTTCCCCGTTCGCCCCCCGGGAGCGGCCCCGGCCCCTCCGCACCTGCGGCCCCGGGGGAAGCGGGGACCGAGCCCCGAAGGCGCCGGGGCAGCAGCGGGGTGGGTGACATCGCCCCGAGGGGTTTGGGGACAGGGGGATCTCAGGTGCAGCCTGTGTAGGGTTTGGACGGTTTGTGCAGCTTTTGAGAGAGGAGGAAGAGAGAATTCTGCGGGAAAAGCCTTTTTTAACTTTCCCAGCACAACTGACCGAGCTCCGCTCAGTACCGGTATTAACGCGCAGATACCAGCACACGTTTTAATCCCAGCTCCCGTCCTGGGCGAGCCCAAAGTCCTTGAGACTGATGGTTCTTGTTGTTCCCACAGCCTGCGGTGGTGAGCAGCCAGTTGTGGTGGCATCTGTGCCCCACAGCTGAGTGCTGGCACTGTCAGTGACCCTAAAACTCCCCGGACAGTCCTAGAGGCTTCCGAGGGCTGTGCCTGGCACAAAGGAGCCTGGAAATATCAATTAAAAATAAAATATAATTAGGTGGAAAGAGAGCAAAATGCAGTCATTACAGAGGATATGTAGCGTATGGGTGATGCACATCTCATACTGTCACTTCAATCTGTTTAATTAAACCCAAATTATCATTATTAGTGCTGGTGAAAACAGCTGCAGGCTGCCAGGCAGGTTTTGCTGGGGTGTGCCCCAGTACCTCAGCCTGGCTGGGAGCTGGGCATGGCTCGTGCTGCTCCCCTGGTCCTTGCCCACGCCTGGTTCTTTGGGAAGGCAGTGCTGGCTTGGCCGCTGCTTTTCAGCCAAAAGCCATCTGCCCCTCCCAGATTGGTGTTTTTGTGTCATTTTGGGGAATGATGAGCAAAAATGCCTCTTGAAAAACACGTATGGAAGAAAGGACTTGAGGGTATGGTATAGCAGCAAAGAAAGAAATAATTCCCATCTTAGTTTATTTGTAGGAAAGTTGTCCCATAAATACAGCTAAATACCCGTTTTATGAGTTATTCCAAAGTAATCGAGAGAAAATTAATAAACCAGCTTAGACATAAATTAATTTTTTCCATAGGTGAATGGTTTCTAAAGTAAAAAATCTGTATTTTTCTTTAGCACTCAGTACCTGTACTAATCCCCATGCTACATTTTTCTCTTTGTAGATCCTTGTAAACGTGGGCAATTTTTTCACGTTGGAGTCTGTCTTTGTAGCACCGCGGAAAGGAATTTACAGTTTCAATTTTCATGTAATTAAAGTCTACCAGAGTCAAACAATTCAGGTATGTTGATGAGTACGATTATAAAATCTTTATTTATATGGTTTATTTGGGATTGAATATTGACTGAGCACGGGAGCACTTAATATGATTGTAAGGAAAACCAGCTTTGTTTACAGCAACCTGTGGTGTTGACTTCCTAGCAGCAGAACCCATTAATTTAAAATGAGCAGAAATAAGGCAGGATCCTCACCTCAGATAAATCACCACATTTTCACTTCCATGCCATGAATACCTGGGGTGGCACAAAGCATTCCATAGAATGAATGGTCCAAGGGTGAAAGAGAGCTCTGAATTTCACTTGAATGCTGTTGAAGAGTTGTGCTCTGCTCCAGGTTAAACTCACTGTGTGGAACACAGGAGCTCTGGGTACCAGGTTTGACTGGTTTTGGAACAATTTGTGCCCTGGCATCTGGTGCCAGGTGCCTGGTTATGCCCTCAGTGTGCTGAGGACCAAGGTTGGTTATATCCCTACAGCAATGTCTTCTTGGGAACCCTTACAGCAATTTAAACTGGCTTTTTTCATCACAGAATGTGTAAAAGGTGTGTGATGTTTTAGACAGAAAGGGTAATTCTGCACTTCCTTCTGTTGCTTAATAGCAACAGAGCTGCCTAATGAAAGACAAGAGGGAAAAGCCTTTAAATTCCTCAACATCCCCTGGCTGAGCCAACAGCAAATTCCTTGAAGTAATTCCTTAATCTCCCTGCCAGGTCACGCAGTTGCTGTGACACCTCCTGGCTTTCCAGAGCTGGAGGAACATCTGTGCCTTCCCTCCTTCCACCCACGAGACCTCCAGGTTCACTGAAGTGTCTGGTGATGCTTCTCCCTGCTCCTGGATGGGGTGTGAGGTCTGCCAGGCTGGGCTGAGCTGGGTTTCTGCAGGAGGAGTGATCAGACATTTCTCTGAGGCTGCTCTGGGTTCCTGGTGAAGCTCCTGGGGAAGGTGGAGGTGGCAGAGAGCTGCTGAAAGCCACGACCCCATCTCTGGGGGAATTCCTTTCAGTTTACAGTGGAAAAATCCTAATTCCGATCAGGTCAATGACAAAGCCTTTAATGAAACATTGACCTCACAAAATTCTCTATCATGAGCTTATAATCTGTGCTTCAAATGTGATCTTTTCACTCTCTTGCATGCTGAAGGTTGAATAACAGTGGATTTTAAATGCACATTGCCAAGAAAGATGCCAAGCCTTGGGTTCTGGAAGTTCAGCCCAGACTCTGGCATTTCCCAAACCAGGAGCTCAGACCTGGGAGTTTGGGGCTCGTGGCAGGGAATGTTCCAGCCTGTGGCATGGCCTGAAATCTTCCATGGATAAGAGATTCTGAAGTGATGGATGGGTTTGTTTGGCTCTGTTTTAGAGTAGCCAGTGTGAGACCATTCCCTGCAAACCTGTCAGGTGTCTTCTGGTGAGGTTAAATTGCTGTCAGATGATTCCAGGGGAGCCTGATGGAACAGAAAGAGTGAGAAACCCAAGCCAAGCAATGAGTAAAGCCCTGATGCCCTTTTCCTGCGAGGTAAATGGGGAGGAGAACCAGAAACCATTGCAGTGGCTCAGCCACATGCAGCCCCACTAAATCACCTGCAGGCTTCCCACACAAGAGATGTTGCTCTGCCCCCACAACATCTGTTAGAGCCATTAAATATAATTAAACTGCAATTGGTTCCCTGGAGACACCTGATTAAATGGATTTCCCAGACAGGTGAATCCCAAATAAATACCAGCCTCTGCTGCCCTGACTTCTGCTGAGCACTAATTTATTCTGTGGTGACTCCCATTAAAATTAATGGGACCATATGCAAGGCCAGCACAGTGGATGTGGGTAGGCATCCCATAATTTTCCTCCTGTGACTGCATTAGAGCTGCTTGGCAAGGGAAAACAGCAAAGCTGATAGTTTACCATGGGGGAAATGAAAAGTGCCTGGATCTGCCCATTCCCCCAGGCTCTCTAATCTTTATTTAGAGATGCTGCTCTCAGAGCAGAGGCTCTGCTGGCTTGCAGAAGTGTTTTGTAGAAAAAATTGTGTCAGTTTATAAAGCTAAAAATCTGTTCTAAACTTCAGAACTAAGCTGCCATCAGAGGCACACATTTTGTTCCCAGTGAAATATAAGCTCCCAGCCCACTGTGGTGCTTCTGACACCTCATGTAACATCTCTGGGTGCCCAAATTTCTTGAAAATATCTTTTTTTTTTTTTTTTTTTTTCTCCTGTGTGGCTAAATAACTCTTGAGACAGGCAATGTTATACCAGCTGAGGTGATGCCTCGCTCAGCTGCCGGTCCAGCTCATGAACATCCACGTGCTTGTGCCAAATAAATGTCATTATTGGTTTAAAACAGCCCAAAAAGCGCTGAGGATGGGGCCCTTGCACTGGGGTTAGTATTCAGGGGTAGTTCTTGATGTTTTGCAGTTAATTGGAGCTTCTCAGGGGCTCTCTTGCAGGTGAATTTGATGCTGAATGGGAAGCCAGTGATCTCTGCTTTCGCTGGGGACAAGGACGTCACGCGTGAAGCCGCCACCAACGGGGTCCTGCTCTACCTGGACAAGGAGGACAAGGTTTACCTGAAGCTGGAGAAGGGAAATCTGGTTGGTGGATGGCAGTACTCGACATTCTCTGGCTTCCTGGTCTTCCCCCTGTAAAGTCAATTTTCCTGTGGTGTTCACCCAGGTGTGGACTCATCCTCGCCCCTGTTACACGAAGATTGTTTTGTCATCATGGGAGTGCTGGTTCTTTATTGCTGTCTCATGGGTGATTTTGGATTCCCTCCATGGGTTTTGGCCCCATCTGAACTACTCAGAAGCTCCACAGAATTTTGTGTGTTCACATACGATATCTTTGGCCTGAGACTAAAGCAGACAATAAATATCAACGCTTAAGGTCGCAGCCTAAAGCTGCCTGCAAGATTTATTCCAATTGCACTTCCTGGACTTACTGGATTTGGGGAAGAAGTGGATTTTCTTTAACTGTGAAAAGACTGGCACCAAGTCTTTCATGTAGGAGAGTTTGAGTTCAGACTCCAAGCAAGAATTAGTGTGTTGCTGCCAAAGAACTGTGCGTTGATATATTGGTCATGTTTCTGTGCTGGACTGCACTGCCATCATTATTCATTGTCTTAGAGAGGTCATTCTGATTGCTAAGTGGCTGACTTGAGCTCTCCTCTGCCTGCTGTGTGTTGGATGGTTCACCCAAATGTTTAAGCTCAGTCACAATCAAGTCCAGCCTCCATAGCTCTGAGGGGTTCTGGATGTGTTTTGGTTGGGTATGGAAGGGGTTCCTCTTTTCCACGTGCTCATTCCTAAAAGGAAAAGCAGATTCTAACCATTCAGGGTTAAAGGTGGCTTCAGGCACAACTTTGCCCTGCAGGATACCCCACAATTATTCTTCAATTTTAATCAACATGATTGATAATTACTGCTTTATTCAACTCCTGAGGGATTCCTTCCTTAGACACAAGCACTTTGTCAGCTGGAGATGAGATCCCCCTTGTTTGTATTTCTGTGTATTTTCCAACCCTTCTGTTGTGTTCAAGTCTTATCTGGTTTTGCCTTAACTCCACAGGTGTATAAGATTTTAGATCATTTAATTAACAAATATGAAACCCAAATAACTGGGTGTGGTACCTAACAAAAAGCTTCCCAGCTTTTTGTACAGATCATGTGAATTCATAAACTTATTTATTATCTCATTGTTCCATAATAAAGATTAACATATGTTAGCTGAATTGTTGACCTTTGGATTTTGGGAGTCACTTCATCCTATTTTTTTATTGGATATAATTATTATATGCAAAATGGAAGCTTTTGGGGTCCACAGAAAATATCCTGGGAGGCAGAAAAGCTGCCATGAATTAGTCTGGCAGAATCCTGGAGGTAACCAGAGTGATCTAGAAATAACCTATGCATTTTATTTAAAACTAGAATTTAGGCAGAAATCCTGGCCTCACTGGAGCTGGTGTTAAAAATCACATTGATTCCAAAGGATTTTGGATGAAACCTCTGCTTTAGGTTCTGCCATCAGCATCAAACTCCAGTGCCATCAGATTGAACATTCAATAAAATGATTTTCACATGAGCTGCTAAGGAAACCTTCATCCCTCGTGCCCCAAATACTGAATTGATGGATCTTTGTGCCTTGCATATTGTGAAGGATGTGGTTCTAAATCAAAAATTTCTGTGTGCTTGAAAATGTTTGTGGGTGGAAGCATCTGCAGCAGCCTGGGAGCTTCCCTAAAAGCCACTTAGGGCTGGGATTTGCTGCCTTTGGGATCTGTTTCCATTTCCTTCCCTTGTTGGCCAAGTGCAGTGTGTCCTGTTGGTGTTGCACTGATTGAAAATCGAATTCATGGCTGCTTGGTGCTCCTCGTGAAAATATCAGAGAATTGGTGGCACAGCTTGGGCCCAAATTCCTGATTTTCCTCACCCACCACACGGGATATTTTGGGCTGTTTCAGGAGGATTGGTGGGTACTTTACAAGTCAGAGAGGAGGTGATTTTTTACACACAATTTTATTGCTGTACTGATCCCTGCAACCTGGGAAGAAGTGGAAGGACCTGGCTAGAAGGTGAATAATTCAAATTGCTGAAAAATCTTAAAGAGTTGTGATGACCAATCAAAATGTGCTACTGCTGTACCCCAAAATGTCTGTATATAAATATATGTATATCTAAACCACCTGGAACTGCAGATCATAGTTTGCATGATGTTATAAAGAGGTGACTTGTCCTGAGAGTTTATTTCAGACGGGAGCATTGCTATTTTGTATAAAATTGGTCAAATCTGCCATCTCCCCTTGCCCATGGATATATCTGTAATGTAAAAGAGATGTTGCTACTGAGACAGAAGAAAAATGGCATTAAAGGTGTCAGTATAATTTCTGAATGATAAAATGCATCTAGCTTCTTTAATTTGTGCAGATATGAGCTTTAAAGGCTGCTTGAGCACCCAGCAATAATCCTGAGCTGTCTCAATATTGCTTTGATTGCCCCTCAGCAAAACAGTTCTGATTTCTTCAGAGTCATTAATGCTCATTTAAACTTGAGCTGGAGAGACTGGGGAGTTAATTCAGTGAAGGGAAATGCTTCTAAAACCAGAATTGCCAATGAATTATATTTTGCTGGTTAAAGGAAAGGTTTGAGTGGAGCTGCTGCCATCGCAGGGGCTGAGCACTCAGAGGTGTTCTCTGGGGACACTTAAACACTTAAATAAGAACAAACCGTGGGGTTCAGCCACAGCTTGAGCTACCAGATCCTGCCCTCATTTTTATTGTGCTGTCCCAGCTCAGCTGTGCCAGCAGGAGCTGCTCCCAGAACAGAGAGGGTGAGCCAGGATGGAAAATGAAATTCCTTTTCCTTCTGCCCTCCCGTGTCCTGCCACAGCATTTTCCTCTTGAGAAGCAGCAGCTCAGGAGCCACTTCACTTTTTAAAAGGTATTTATGATGAGAGGTGTGATTGTTTTCAAAGAACTTCAGCCCTGCACTGCAAAGGTCAGAGCTGACTTTGTGATCCCCTGCAGTTCCAGCAGCCTCGCTGATTTTGGGGAGGGCACAATCCTCCCCCTGCTGCCTCGGGCCAGGATCTATACCCACACCCTTTACCCACTTCGCAGGGAACTTGGGACCTTACAAAGGTTGATTGTGCAAGAAAACTTTTTAGCCACATGTGGTAAGGAGAAAAGAAGTTACTTTCTCAGAATAAGAGATTTATTTTATTATCAGTGTTTTCTTTATGAGTGAGATCAGGATTGTTACTTTTTTAATCTGGTTTATTCATATTTTATCCATATTTTTTGGTGAAACTGAGGGGAAAACCCCTCTCTTTTTTCCCTTCTTTCCCTCCTCAGTGATGTAAATGATGTTGATAGAGCCAGGTCCCTGCTCAGCTCTCTTCATCCAGTGCAGAAATCTGCTCTCTCTGTTGAATCCTCTGTGCTGTGATCAGTTTCGGCTGCAAAGCCAAAAACTGCAGACCCCAAAAAAATCCTGTTCACAAGAACTTGGTGGCAAAAGTATTTTTAAAAGCCACTGAGGTAGCTTTGACATTTTCACAAACTCTTTTTTTCTCCACATAAAAAAGAAAAACCAACTGTGAAACACAGAGAAGGAAAACATATTCCCTATTTTTTTAAACAAGGCTTTATGTGTGGTTTATGTTACACCATTTTCTAGCAGCGCCTGAACATTTTATGAGTGTTAATTCAATCACTTTGGCCTTTTCATGGCTCAGCAAGTGTTGCAACCTACTGAGAAAACAGGGACAGGGTTGGGAAATGATTCCCAGGTGCCAACACATCCAGTCCTGGTCCTGTTCAGTTTGCTGGATCAATCCTTGTTCAGAACAGAACATTTTTAAATACAAAGGATGGTTCTGGACTAAATGGAATTCTGCTGTATTTTTCCCTTCCATATTATATCTACCTGCCATTCCTAGAAAGATGAATGCAGTGAAAGAGTTTGAAATAGCTGGAGAATTTCCCAATTAGCTGCCAGGTTTTTGTTTAAGCCCCCAGAGGAACAAACCTGCACACAGAGTATTTTTACAAGCAGGTTTCAGAACAGAGAAATAAATGCAAGGAGCTCTATGTCATAATGACACCAAGGAGCTGAGCCATTAATATGAAATGCTGGCTGAAGAAAACAGAAAAATGTTCTCTTCCATTATGTTCTGCTCCTTTTAAAAGGGGTTCTGAGTTGGGAACATCTTTTACCTCAGGAATTCATGCTGCCCTTTATATTTTAAGAGCTCTTTAGGATATTCAAACTCTTTGTCTTCTAAAGATAACATCACCCAGATGACTCAATGGGAATAAATGAAGATGCCCAGGGACAGAATTTATTGGCTGGCACATGCCACAACAACTCTTTTTTTTGTGCTCTTGCTGTCCAGTCAGAAAAGGCTCCTTTGAGAAAAGAAAATTGTCTTAGACCCTCAGCTGAGGTAAGAAAATGTTGTTCAGGTCTCTTTAAGGACACCTCATCCCTCATTTCTCTGAGAGAAATAAACTCTGGCTCATTTCTAGAAAGCCAAATGATGCAAACATTTGAAGAATGAACACCTAAAGCCCAGGAATGCTGAGGAACACCAGGGCTGTGTAAGAAATGAATTCTCCAGCTGCATCGAGTGTTTTACTTTTTGTGGAGTGTTTAAATGGATTTCTACAAAAATAATAAAGGCTTCTGGAGGAGATAACTCCAAGCCCATCTATCTTTGTTGCCTCGAATTCAATAGTGGTTAAGTGAGATAGTCTGGGCTTATTCTGCTGCAAACACTGATTCAGTGGGCAGGATTCAGCTGTCAGCTCCTTTTTGTACAGGAATTATTTCCCTGAACGAGCAGGGAAGATGCTTTTCCTCAGGTGTCTGAGAGACAGCTGAGGGTTTCCAGCTCTGATCACACAACAGTGTCAGGAACAGGAAATGTGCAGAGTTTAAAGCCTGACTTGCAGGCTGCAGCCCGAATCCCTGGGCTTTTAGAAGCTGGATTGAATATTCTGCACATCCATCTGGTGGAAAAGGCTTTTTTTTTGTGCTTGTAGGTGTCAGCCCTGGCTCAGACACGGGGGTGGCTTAAATGAGGTTTCCAGTTATGACAGCAGCCCAAGATAACAGCTGTGAGCACCTCTAAACTCTGGTGGTTTGTCAGGAGCTCACCCTGAGATGAGAAATGTCACTGATCTGAGGGTTTGCAGTGAAAGGCTGCTCAGCAGAGCAGGACAGAATGCTGCAAGTACGTTTTGTGGAGGAAGAGGTGATGGCTCACAATATTTAATTATATTTTAGACGCAGGAGAAAAGAGCAAAGCCTGATGTGCAACAGCACCTGCAAAACTGGCTGAAGTAACGTTCAAAAAAATCACAACAGGAACACATTGTTTAAGCAATAAATAAATCAATAACTCTTTTTGCACTGCAGGTTGTGCAACTTCGGGGGCAAGCCAGGGGTGCCTATACACTGAGTTTTTTTCCTCTGTGGTAAATCTGAGTTTAAGGTGCCCAAAAGGGCATTGTTGGGTTTTTTTTTTTTCTGGAAAACTCAGCTAAGGAATTTGCTTTTCATGATGCCCCGGAGGGTCCCCACAAAGTAATAAGTCAGCATCATTTTCTAGCTGCAGCTGATAGCATTTATTGCTAATTCTTTAAACCTTTCTTTAAAAGAAAACAAGTCTGCAACCTGCACTGCACCCACAGGAATAATCTTTCTTTTCCTCAGGTTGGTAATTCAATTGTGACTTGTAAACTTGTGCAGCTGTAGCAAAAAAAAGTCTACAGTCAACTCTAATCTATCTTGAGGAGAGTAAAAAGTGCTTACCAGCACTGGTGTAGTAAATCCTGGCTGCTTTATTAAATAAATGTAGAATTTCACTCAGAAGCCTTGAGAAAGAGGAGTTCTAAAATACCTGAACAATTTAGCAGGTTCTGAAGCTGAATAACGATTGATTGAATTTTGGTGGGAGATATAAACTGATGACAAACCAAATCCCACTTAAATAAACGTGAAAAATGTGGATTTATGGGTGTCTTCTGAATGCTGAGAGACAAACCAGGAGAAATTCCTGAGGATCACAATCCTACCACTGGAAAAACAGACTCTAAACAGATCCCAGAGTGTAAGTCAGTTTATAAGTGTAAGATCTTGAGGGGTGTTCACAGAATCAGCACAGGACAGGATCTCAGGTCCAGAGCCAAAATCTGGGGTGATTTCACGGATTTGGGTTCACTCCCTTCCCTCTGAGCTGTGCATCTGCTCAGTTCTTTGTTGCAGCAGCAGCAGAGGTTTTCCAGGGGTAGGAAATGCTGCTAGAAGTAATTTGAGGTGCAGGCAAATTGCCCGTGCTGGGCTGAAGCAGGGGCATTGCTCCCAGGTGGAATCTCCTCCCTCCTGCAGGGTCTCTGCACTGTGGGTGGCTCTGGCTCCAGACCTTGAGACAAAATCAGGGTGAATCACATTAATATTCATTAAAAAAGTAAAAACCTGCTGGCTTTTAGCAAGGGAAGGGATGTGACAAGGTGATAAGTATCAAACCCACCCCCCTCTATCCCAGCTGGCCTTGGGGGAGCAGATGTTGCTTCAGCCCCCCCAAATCCCAGCCCCTTCCAGCTGGGAAGAGGAGCAACCCCCAGGACAGGCTTTGGGGCACTTCCCTGCCCTGGAGGGGCACTCAGGGTGACCCCAGCCCTGCCAGGGCAGAATTTCCTTCTCTCGAGCCCCAGAGGAGCTGATCTCCAGCAGACTCTGTCCTTCAGTCAGTGCTGGTGAGCCCAGCCTTGTTCTGGGGACTCCTCATTTTGGGGACTCCTCATTTTGGGGACTTCTCATTTTGGGGACTCCTCGTTGCTCACCCAGGGGAAAGATGGGTCCCAAAACTTTTATCTCTTCTTTACCTTGAGGCCTTTTTTAGTCTTCAAGAAAACTACAGTGAGTTTTTTTTCCCAAAGCACCTGATGTGCCACACCTGGGGAGTTCTCCTGGGATGCTCCTAAATCCCTTTGGGTGCTCTGTGTCCAGCGGGTTTAAGAACAAGGTTTGATCCTGGGGAATGTTCCTGCAGCACCCATGTCCTCCCATTGGCCTGTGGGGTTTGAATAATTCGGTAGGTTTTTGAAATCCAAACTCGTTTATCACCTCTAACAACTCCTGTATTTTTATTTTCCCAAATAACCAAGTGCAGAGGCAGCAGCATGAATAAATATACATTATCCTTGAATGTGTTAAAGATGCTTTCTCAAAAATCCTGCTGGCATGAGGAGCACACCAGTCCCCCTTGGCTTTCTGATGTTGTCTACAGAGTGAGGAGAGGGGATGCCTTTCACCTTTGAAATGGTTGGGAACCAGATAATTGATGTGTTTATGCAGAAAAGGGATTCTAGACTGTTAATCTTTACCAGCAGCTGAGCAGTCCCCATTTAGGCCTGGAAATCTTGGTGTGGCTGAAGCTGTGATGCTGCAGACAAGGTGGGGGCTGGCCCCAGCCAGATTAATTCATGTGGCAGGGAGCTCCCCGGGGCCTGGCCTTGAGCACAGCACCGGCATCAAAATGCAGCTAAAACAGAAATCTGGAGACAATTATGAATGGATCTCAGAAGGGGCTGAAGGGCTGCTCTGAATTCAGCCTGGATTGTCAATGGGAGGGAGGAGGCTGCAGCAGTTAAAATCAGAACTGATGACCTCAAATGGAACAGGATTAAATCATAATTTGGGCCAGATTCTAAATTCAAACCTCACATCTGTAGGAGTTCTCATTAAAAACTCCCACCCTGAAAACACCGAGGTGCTTGAAGGCCATGCAGAATGTAAACCACCAACAATATATTTTGTTTTTTCCTCTTTGAAGCTGGAGAATTTTGGAATCGGTCACAGAGAAAGTGAGCACCAGACAGCCCAGGGATGTCTCTCTGCCCCCAGCTCTCTTCCCAGCTGCTGTTTTACACAAATATTGGAGTTTCCCTGTGCTCATTACTGGGTTTCTGGAGGCTGCAGAGGTGCCTGGGAGGCACAGAAATCCATCCCTGCCCTGGGAGAGGGGCAGGGCTCGAGGTGCTGCAAACTGGGGCTGCTCCAGCCCAGGGCTGGAGAGGTTTAAATCCAGAGCAGAGGGACACCCACACTCTCCCTGGGAAGGTAATTTTCCAGCCTCGGGGGATTTTTGGAGCAGAACTGACTGAGAGTCTGGGACTGTAAATACAGCAAATAAAATTGAGTGGATGAGGTGACAAGAACATCTGTGACTGGTTTGGTTTTTTGGTGAATATGACCTCAAGCACGCAAAAGGAAGAAAAATTCTGCTTTATGGCATTGGTCTGGCCAGAACTGATCTACTCAAGAGATGATCTATGGATCCAACAAATCCTCAAAATGAAAAGTTCTTGCCTGATATAGAACACTTCCCCCAGAACATGACACAAATTGCAGAGTGATGTGTGAAGAGAGTTCTGAGCTGCAGTCTTGAATTTCAGATTTCCAGGGGTGAAGGAACTGGATTGAACACTCAGAGTCCTAATTCACCCCTGAGATTTCAGTAAAAGTCACATCCAAATGCAAAATGGAATTGCTTCTGCAGAAATCGTGGGAGAAAGTCATGCATATTTCATGCTGGGACTTCGGCTTGGTTCATTCTTGTTCCACTTTCTGCATATTTAACATATACTGGAAGTGTCCAAGGCCAGGCTGGATGGGGTTTGGAACAACCTGGGACGCTGGAAGGTGGCAGGGGGTGGAATGAGATGATCCCAAACCACTCTGGGATTTTCTATTCACAACTTTGCAAAGCTGTAGACAACAGAAATCAAATTAACAGCCTGAAAAACATGGCCACAGAGAAATATCTTCTCATGAGGCCACAACTTGGAGAGCCCTTGATGCAAGGAAATTGTTCATTGTCCATTCTCCAACCAAAGCACAGGACAAAATGAATCCTGATTATCCAAGTTACACCAAATCACCCCTGGGCTTTCCTAAAGTTCCACTCACTGCCCTCTGCCAGGGCTTTCTGGGTGCCCAGGGCAGGCACAGATAATTCAGCCTGAAATAAACAGCAGGCTAATGTGACAAACATCTAATCTGTTTTTAGAAAATTGGCCTATTTACTAAAGCTCCCCTCCTGCAGATCCCCTCCCTGGGTCAGGAGTGGGGATAAAGAGCAGCAGAAGAAGCTGGTTTGGAATTGGTTTGAGTTCAGTGCAAGGAGTTGTAGCTACTCCCACGTGTCTGGAGTAGGGAACTGAGTAAAGGCAGCTCAGGGACGAGTCCACTGATTTATGGCAAGAGATCTCTTCTCATTTGAGAGGGATTGGAAGTGCAGTGAGGGCTGTGAGCACAGGGACACCACGTGTGACAGGAAACATCAGTGCTGGCCTGATGTGAGCAGGAACATTAGGAGGAAAATCCCAGTGCTAACAGAAATCCAAGTGCTGGATCATCCTCTGCCTGCAGCCCAGATCAAACCAGGCCAAAACAGAAGACTGAAAGCAGAAAAATAACATTTCAGGGCAAGCCTTTATCAGGAGCAGCTCAGGGCTGTTTCTCTAAGAGCCTCTGGTGGAATCCAGATTGCTCAGGATCTTCAGCCAGTGAAAAATAAAAAATCTTCGGTATTGAGAAATACCAGCCAGGCAGCCTGGAAATCTGAGCCCTCTGGAAATCATTTGTTGAGTTAAATGCTGAATTCCCTCCTGTCTGCTCCCTGTTTTCACCCTCCCCATGGATCAGGTCTTTAGGATTCTGTTCCCTGTTTCCATTTGGGTTAAATTAACCCAATTTGTTGTGTTTGATGAAGCAGCAGCGCCTGGCAGAGCAGCCCCGGGCACGGGTTGTGCTGCAGGTCCCTCCCCTGGGGCTGTCCCATCCTCCCTGAGCCCCAGAAAATTTCTTGGGGTGAAACCCCTGAAACCCCACTGGGCTGGGACCACTCAATCCCTAATGACACTTAATTGCCGTATAAAATATATATATATATAAAACTCAGCAGCAAATTGAGTTGATTTAACTGTGTTGTAAAAGAAGGCTGTGCTGTTACTTCTTTGCAAACCCTGGCTTGTTTCTAAAGCATTTAAAATGTCTTTTTAAAAATGTCAATTAACAACTGACAGACCTGAAAGAAATGCATTTAAGACATGATGATCTCAATCCTCACATCCCTCAGCCTTGGAATGTGTCATCACTTTTTACTCAAGTGTAGCTTTTGTTGGAGGCTTCCCTTATTTTAGCTTTAATGAGAATTTAAGAATGGAATGAAAATATAATCCTGCTGCTTAATTCTGGCATAAGCCTAATCGAGTTTATGCATAACAAAAATGTCAAGGCTTGTATATTCTGCTAGAAGCCCTTACTTTTAAGCAATGCAATTAATTACACTTGAACATCCTAGAGGTTTATTGCTTCAGATAAAAGCATCCTGAGCACCTTCTTTACTATTATTTCCAGAAGAAAAACAGTGTAAAATAAAGATAATTGAAGTATCTCTGACAGACAGGTTGTTTTTTCTTTCAAGGGACTGCGTGGCTTTAACAAAGAACCTCCTTAAAGAAATTTAGGAGCAGCTGCTTTGCATGGAAAATTCTGCTTCGTGGCAGCCTAAATCATCATTTACTTTATTCTGTGCCTTTGAATATAGCATTGTACATTTCCATGGGTGATCTGGATGCCAGTTTAATCACCCAACGTCGCTTTATATAAAACTGATCAAACCATTAAACCAGAAATCCAGTGCTGGGGCGGGATGGTGCTGCTGGAAGTGAAAAATATCCCTTCGGTTCTGGCAGCAATCCTGGCACAGCTGCAATTCCTCCCCCTGGGAAAGGTGTGGGGTGGGAGGGACCCTGGATGGAGCTCAAGGGAGACACACAGAGCTAAATCTGAGGGCTGTGCCTTCCAGAATTGTCCTAAGCTGGATCTTTGGCTGGGATTAGGATGTTGACACTGATTTGATTGACTGCTGTGAGCATCCCAGGGAAAAGGGGAAAAAAAAAAAATCCATGAAAATGTTACACGTAAATAAAAGCCCCCAGCAAATTGCTCTGCTGCAGGGAGAGTTTGCATCAGAAAGAAACAAGGATAGAAGAAGCTTTCCCAAACTCCTGGCATATTTATTCTGATCAAATGTGTAATTCCTGCTGCTCGTTGTGCATTTTCATCATCGTGTCTGGCTGGAAGAAACTCACCCTGATTTTGATCAGTTTGATAGAAAAACTCTATTTTTTCCCAACAGCCAGATTTTGTGATAGTTTCATATGGAGCAGCTTTTATTTTGTGGAATCAATGATATTGATTTCCCTTTAAATATAAAGATTGCCCAGTTCCACACTGGTGCTACAACAGCATTTCAAAGATGCAGTGACTGCCTGCTTTGTTAAGGTTTCTTCTCAATAAATCACCCTTTGTTTCACAATTTTGGCTAAAATGAATCCTCAGGAATGAGTGGGGTTTGATCCTTAATAGTGACAGCTTTATGTTACACCAAAGGTTTTAGCCCTGTCCAGCCACCCTATAAGAATTCTGGATTATTTTTGCTGATTGATGTTGATTTAAGTAAAATACCATTAAACAACTCAGGGTTCCTCCTGGCCTCACTTTCCTGAGTCTTTCCCTTGAAAATGTTGGAGGAAAAGATCTAAAGCAAACAAGTTTCAAAAACCTCCAAGCGTGTCTTTCAACAATCTGTCGAGAGTTTTAATTGAGAATATTTAATAATATTAGTAAGTAGAAATACCTTCAGAGCCAGTCCAAACTCCTCATGCCTTTTTTTGCTTTCCACCAAGGTTTTTTCTGCAATAAAAGAAGCCAAAAATGAGAAAAAATATCTTTACACTCTCCCTTTTTCACTTTGTTACAACTTTCTTTAAAAGCATTGTAGAAATGTTGGACAATGGTAGCGATGAGGAGAATCTATTCCCCAAATAACTCCCACTTTCCTCTGTGAGAAACTGAAAGGCCCCAAGATTTTATTTCAAATTATTCAGCTGGAATCCAGCTGGAGGAAGAGTGGCTGCTCCATTGGGGAGTGAAACTTTTGAGAAAGCTTTAATGGGGAATTTCTGAATGGATTCAGAACTGCGAGGAGAAGAAGGAAAAAAGGGAGGTGAAGCACTTGGCCATGATCAGCAGGAAATGTCCAAGGCTGATCTTTCCATCCTCTCTGGCAAGGCTGGTGTCTCCTGGGCTCAGGGGCTCTCACTGCCTGCTCCTCCCGTTCCTTTCAGCACAGCTCTGAGGGCTGGGAAGCTGCTGAGGCTCCTTCAGAACATTCTGGCTTGGCTGGAAAAGCCAGGTGTCTGCTAAGGAGGGCAGGAGCCTCCCCTGAAATGGAAAATGTAACCCCCCTCCCTCCCTCTGAATTATTGTAATTTCGAAATTAAAAGGCTCTTGGCTTGCTGTCCTTCCAGTTTGTTCTGAGCCCCTCAGAATCATCTTTCCATCACATCAAAGCCTGTGAGCATTTACTGCCTCCACAGCACAAGGTTTGATATCCTACAATGCTGTAAAAGTCAGCTGCTCCACGTTTGACATCTGAATTGTGTCAAAAGAGGAAAATCATTATGAAATGAACATGGAGAGACTCCACTCCTCTGGATCCTTCCCTGCTGGAGGCTGCCCGCCAGCCCCTGAAGCCAAGGAGAAAGAAAGGACATCCCAAATTCCACCAAGGGCTTTTTCCGTGGTCACATTGCTGGAATGTAAGCAAACTCTTATTTACTTAGTTCAGCGCCACAATTAGTGAAGATCAAAGTGCCTGCAAGGGTGTTTTATACTGTAAATGATTAGGTAATTAACCTTAATGCACCCCGCTTAAAGTCTCCAAAAGAGCTGAGAATATCCTTCAAAAGCAACAATACACGACTGCATCTCTTTTTAATTATAAATAAAATGAATGAAATGAGCCTCTAATGGGATGTGAGGGATTGGGGTGGTGCAAACGGAGGGTGTGCAGAAATGTCTCTCAGTTTTTAAGGATTTCTGGAATGCTGCTATATTTTTATGGATGGAACTCTTGGAAGTGACAGAAACTGCAATAACTTCCATGGAGCAGTGCCAGCCCATCCCTTCAGGCAATCTGGCTCCATTTGGGAACGAGAGGTAAGATTAAATATAGTTAATAGGAGAGTAGAGCTCTTTCTTCAGCATTTGTTAAAAATACTCCCATTTTCTCACCATTTTAATGAGAAAGTAACCTTTTGTGGTAAAAGTATTTTTTTTCAAAAAGTTGATCATAATCACAGAGAATTAAACTTGCTTTAAGGAAGTTTTCTATCTTTGAAAGTAGCTGCCATTTGGAATGTTCTCTGGATTCTTTCAAACCAAAGGAATTAAACTGTTTTCCTATTTTAATTATACTCGTCTGGCTGAAAAGGTGGTACAGTAATTAATTTATTCATTCCAAACCATGAAAGTCCAAATTACACAGAGCATTCAGCTGCATTTCTGTTCAAAGTTCTGCAAGCCTGAAACCATCAAGGTGGTCAATATGAATCAATTCAGACCCTGCCAGAAGAGAATAAAAATGTTGATCTGATGAACCATTGGAGCCATCTGGAACCCTCAATTGCCACGAAGGAAATTCATTCCCAGACAAAACATTGGCTGCAGCTCTCCCCCAGCCTGCCAAGCCCAGTGAGCTCCTTCCAGGAGAATTATTTCTGTATTCTCTGACAAGTTATCGAGCAGCAGCTCCCTGAATGAAGCTCACATCAGACAGAGGCTTTGTCAGAAATAAATGGAGTTTCAAACTCAGCTTTTCTCAAGCAGCCCTGGACTTGTCACTGCTGGTGCTGCTGCGAGGCAAATTCTCATCTCCCAGAGCTGCTCTTCCTCAAGGTCAGCCCAGAGCTGGGCACCTGGAAGGGCTCTGATAGCCATCAGTGGGTTTTGAGGAGAAAACACAGCCTTCATAAGCTCTAAGGGTTTGTTTTTTCACTCAAAAGATAAGCTTAGCTACAGGGTGTTTTTATGTAGAGACAGGATATCATTTTTATGGACAAGCAGAGCCCTGCCAGGGCCCTGCTGTGATTCCCTGTCCCCAGGAAGATGGGATGGAGCTCCTTGGACGCCCTCCCCGTTTGGAATGTGCTTTATTGCTGCTCTGCACCGTGGGTTTTCCTGCCAGGAGTTCTCACACCCCTGGGACCACCAGCCTGAGCATTTTATGAACCACCAGAACTCAAACCTGGGTCTGTTCCACTGGGAGAGAGAACAAAACCCTGCTGGGGTGGGGAGCCAGCATTTCCTGCCTGGTCCCATCCATTTGTTTCTGTAGCGTTTGCAGGAGGTGTTTTAAAAGGACAAATATTTTTAAAGCCACAGCCAGGAGTTTATTGCTTCCTCATAACTGATTTAGTGCCTCAAATCAGAGGTTTTACCTCCCTCCTCTACCAGAAATATGCAGAGCACAGAGACAGATCATCTGTCATCTCTGTAAAAGTGTCGCCCACTATTACTCCCTTCTATTAAAATGCATCTTTATTACCTGCTGTAATGATGAGGAATTTGGGCTGGTTCATATATTTTCCAAGGGAAGGGAATGCACAGCATCTCCTGTTTCCAGTGGGCCTCCCTCAGGGCCAAGCCTGCCTTGATCAGCTGAGCCCAGCCAGGGATGTCAAACACAGAACGCCATTTTAATGGGATCATTCTCATTTTGTTATTAGTGGGAGTTTTCTGAGCCAGGGATGAACCATCCCAGCCTAAAGGGTCCTTGCAGCCCAGCTGGGATTGGAGACCCAGAAGCAGAGAAAAGAGGATTTCTATTGGAATTAGGGACAAGCTGACATGAGGCACTGGGACACAGGAGTGAAGATCCTGAGACCCCTGTGAGTGATGTTTGCACCCCTCCTGGGATTTTACAATGAGTAAAACCTCTCTGGATTGAGTCCTGAGCCTTTAGGAAGAATTTCTGGTTTCTGATCCACATTGTGTCCACCAGCTTCTCACAACCAGACATTTATATAAACCCTGCTTTGTTTCAAAGTCCTTCCATGTGCATTTTGTCAACTCCAAAGCTGAAACTGGCAGAGATTTATTGAAATGATCCAGGGCCCAGCCCATGTCCCCAGGCAGGGCAGTATCCAGACACGAATCTGATCCAGCTCTGACAATTCACTGGATCCCTAATCACTTAAAGGATTACTCAGTGATTGATTCAGTCTCTCTGAAGCCATGGTTCAATATTCCAATATTTTCCCCCCCTGGAGTCAAGCTGAGCTGTAACAGATCCTTCCACTCTACATTTCCAGCTCAAATTTAACAGAGAGAGGCAGAAGTTCTGTTCAAGTGAATCAGCTCTAACCCCAATTTCCCTCCTCACTTTTCCAGCTCCAGAGAGAGAGAAAAAAGCTGTTAATCAACAGGAAATGCAGTTTTGACTGTGTGAAAACTGCCTTTTGCAACTCCAGGCAGTTCCAGCGAGTCTATTGAAACATTTGCACTCCTGTGGCACTGTTGGAGCGCTGATATTTTTCAAATTACACACTGGATCCAAACCCTGCATTGAGCAGCCTTTGCCCAGCACCTTGGGATGGGCTCTTATCCCCTTATCCCTGCTGAATAGGTGTTTTCTCCGGGAGCATTTCTCTTGGCTTCTCAGGGGCTATTTGCAGCATCCAGCTTTAAGGAGCTCCAAAATTCACCCTGAAACTCTTTTGTGCCCTTGGTTTCAGTGGTTATTGGCTCTGAGCAGGTGCCCGGGCTCACAACAGCACCCAGAGCAGCCTCTGGAGCTCCCTCAGCTTTTACCTAATCCACAAAGTCCTTCTGTCAGCAAAAGCTGCATTTCTCACTTCTCCAAAGTCAGGAGGAAAGTTTGGACAGTGGCCCTTGGCTCCAGGGACTGGGGGTGCTGGGGCTGTGGGCACTGAGGGGATCCAAAATCCTCCTGAGAAAATAGGATGCAGCTATGAAGATATATTTTATATATATATAAGATACATTTTACAAGAGCCAAACAAAGTTCTGCCTTCAAAGGATTTCTGGTGTGCTCTAAATCTGGAATTGGGGGACTGTGTGTTTTTTTGTCATGAGAAGAAGCTCCTTAAATCCAGCCTGAACTGGAGAAAACGAGGCAAACAGGCAGGTTGCTGAGCAGGAGAGCTGATGAATTCTGATTCTCTGGATTTGTGCTGCCTGGTTAACTGATTCTGCCTGGATTCTGCCTGGATTCCTGTCACCTGCCTCTGCCAGCTTCTGCAGGGGTGCTCCAGCTCCTGAGTTGATGGATATTGATTCCCTGCAAGATTTTCTAGCCCAGACAAACCCCTGCAGCCTGCTGTTCCCTATGAACAGCAATTCCTGAATGCTCAGGACTAAAATCCACCATCCTTCCTTCCCTCCAGTCCTACTGGCCCCCAGAGCAATTCCCAGGTTCCCTGGCTAAGGAGCATTCCTGACCTCTCCTGATGTGTTTGGACTTTCAAAGCTGTTTTCTCCCAGCTCACCAATCCCTCCAGGTGGATTTTTCGGAGGTTTCACACCCCTGGTGAGGCTTTCTCAGCATTTTGCATCTCCAAGTGTTTACAGTCCTGCTGGCTGGTGCAGGTTCTCCAGTGTCTGATAAACTCCCACCTCAGCTTTTCCCACTTGTTTGGGAAAATTGGAATCAAGCAATGGAAATTTTGGGAAGGCAGCACAGAAGGACAGATTTATTTGCATAAACCTCCCAGCCACCCTCAAAACATGAGGGTTTCCTTAGGGAACCAGGCTAAAAATGAGAGAAAATATCCCTCAGGCAACTCCCGGTGTTTGTATATCTTTGCAGGAGCTTGTGCTGCCTGGAATACAAAATGGGATTCTGCCTGGAAAGCCAGAGAATTCCTTGGGGATTTAAAGGTATAACAGCCAGTGAAGGAATTTGTAGTAGTTACCCAACCCAATACAACATTCAAGCACTTTTAGCAGAATGAGCTTTTCCATTTTGTGCTGTAGAAGCCGTTGGAGAGCTGAACAATCCTTTAGCAAATGTCAGCAGCAAAAACCCCACACATTCCAGTTTTTATGAAACCACCCTGTGCTCACCTGTTTAGACACTGGGTTTTGATTGTGCAGCCAGGATTTTTTTTGTGAGGAGAACGGGCTGATTTGGCATTCCAGGTGCAGAAATTCCTTTTGCATCCTCAGGCAGAGCCTGAACCTCAGCCAGCACTTCCAGGAGATCCTGCTGAGAGCAGCTGAACTCCTGGAGCTGCAGAGCTGCTCTCCACACCCTGCAGATGGTTTGGGGCTCATGTCCCCTGTCAGCACCTGGGCACTGCTGGGTCTGTGCCCACCTGGAGCTCCCCAAGGAACCTGGCTGAGGACCTGCCTCACTCAGCACACAAAGAAAATGAATTCCTGCCCCATTCCCAACCTTCTCCACACGGACAGGGAGCTGCCCAAACCTCCCAAATGGCAGAATTCCCTTTTTTAGGCTCAGGAATGTGTTACAACTACCACGAAGGCCCCAGGCAGTGAGCCCTGAGCTTTCAGCAGCACCCAGGGCAGTCACAGCTTTTCCCCAAGCCAGGTCTTTGATGGAATTACAGCTCTGGCCTCATCAAAGGCAATCATTTTTTATCTGATATTTCTCAGTGTTTCCCAGTTTGCAGATGACAGCAGGAACACAAAGAGCTTTTCCCCAGGAACCTGAGGAGCCCTGGATCCCAACCTCACAGATTTACACTTTGCTGGAGCCCTGGAAGGGAAGAACTGCAAACTCATCAGTATAAAGAGATATGCAAATCCCTCTTTTGTTTTCCATGGAACCATTTAATTGTCTATTTTTCATCCTCAGATTTTCCCCAGCAGTTCCATTAGCTGACATGACAAAATGCCAGCTCGTTTCATATTTAAATATAGGACCAATTTGAAATAATATATCTTGACTTTGGGAGCATATTCATCTGTTATTACTCCATGAATTATGTCCAAAAGAAAGAAGCTAAGCCCTTTTCTCTTATTTGCAAGCTTGACAGAAAACTTGTATTTTCTGTAAGAAATAAGGTGCTTTTGGTTGGTTTATTTTTTAATTTATTTTCTGCTTTAATTTTTTTTTTCTCTTCCCCAGCTCCCACTAAAATAAAAGGTGTACGTCCTTGTCTTTTCCCCTGCTGAATCCCCTTCCCTTCCTATTTGCAGATTTTCCTGCTCTTTGCTGTAAGTCTCCCCCTCTCAGGCATGCAGAAAACAGAAGGAAAAAAGAAATGTAATTACTTATATCTCTACTGATATTTCCATTGAAGCAATGGATTGTTTTTTGCTAACAATAGGCAATAAATGAACACAAGAACGATGGATCACATCTGAATTTGCACTTCTCTTCAACTGATAAGAGCAAATCCCAATTCCTTTAGTATTTTTATCCTGTGTAGGTGACTCCTAGATCATGGTTTAGCAGCCCCACCAGAAGGGTGTCAAAAAAATAAAGGGATTTCTGCAAAGCTGCATGGTCAGTAAAAATCCCCACAGCTGTTTGCAGAAGCACCTGCACCACGCAACTCCTGGCTAGGAGGACAAGAATTCCTCTCAGACTGCAGCAGGGAAACATCATTTTATTTGAATTATGAGGAGATTATCCCACAGTTTGACCCAAATTATTTGTTATTCGACAAAATGGCTTTATTTTGGGATGGGCTGCATTGGGATTCCCAGCTCATCCCTGGCACTGGAATCCCAGCCTGGCATCAGTTGCTCTCAGCTGGGGTGACTGGCCATGCCAGGCAGGCAGAGCATTGATTTATTATTTAGGGCAGGAGAATTCACTCCTGACAATCCAAGTTCTATTCCAGCCAAGTTTCAGAAGCTCTTGTTTGGGAATTCCCACAATAAGGCAGAGCTTTGATCCCTTTTCTCACGAATGCTTGGATTCATTGCCTAAAATTTCCACTTTATTAAGCTGTCAAGTTTTCCTTGGTGGCCTGCTGGGGAGTGAAACGCTAAATTTGATTTAAAGGTCAGAGGAGACGTGTGGCACCTACAATCTGCCTCGGAATTGTTTTTGTAACACTAAACAGAGTTTACAAGGAGAGAAAATTGGAGGTAGTCAGCAGAAGTCACTGCAGTCCCAGGGTCTGGGAAAAGACAGTTTTTTTTGGCTCCACTAAGAGAGAAAGGAAATGGACACATCAGCGTGGTGCTCTGGGGTTTGTGGAACTCCAAGCAGAGTTCTGGGGCTCTAACTGTAGCAGCTAAATGAGGGAAAACATTTCTGTTTCAAAGTTAGAGCAGCAGCCACAATTCCAACAAACCTTAATTTGGGCAGACATTTTCATCTGAATTTCCTAGAGGTCTAAATAAACTCTCACCAATTGCCTCTGAGCATTCTCCCAGCAGACCTTGTTATTCTTTCTGCATCTCCACATCTTTTAATTCACCACCCAAATAAGGCCCCAGAAGAGATCACTTTGCTTTAAAATAATTTTACAACCACAGCCCAATATATTATCATTTTAATTAAATATATGAAGTATAACAAGGGCCAAGATATAAATTTCCAGGGGACTGAAGCCTAATTGAATTTCCACATTGAATATATAAAGCTTGGGATATAGAAAAACTCCTAATATCCCCATTTGCCTCTCAGTACAGCCCTTTATCTTGGCCATTTCATTAGTCACAGAGATAAAAGAAAACAATTACAAACTAACTGGGAATTCTAGAGGAGACATTCCTTGGGAAGGAAATTAGGTATTACACTAAGTGGAAATTTCTGTCTCAGGGAAAACAAAAAAAGTCGTCAGGCAATTTCCCTCTGCCTCATTAAAGGAGAGAGAAGTTCACTCACAATCACCGCGCAATTCTCTGCGAGTGCCAGCCTGCTCCTGATTTCCCTGCTTGGAAACTGAGAGAGCAGCAGCTCTTCCCTGAAATCTGGGAAAAGGCTGAACCTTCGAGGGACCACGCTGGGACCTCTCTCCTCTCAGTGTGGAAAAGGAACTTAAATAGCCCAGACTAGAGTGAGAGAAATGAAAATATTGCTGTTCAGCTGAGGAAGAAGCTGGGAATCAAACTTTCCCCGGACTGCTGATCCCAGGGAAGGAGCAGGGCTGACTCCGGGGAGCACAAAATTCCTCGGATTCGGCAGGGATGCTCTGGGGCTGCTCCCTCTTTTCTGCCTGGAGTTGCCATTTGGGCTGAGTTATCCCACCCCACTCCAAATTCTCCTCCCCAGCTGCTTCCCTCAAAACACCCATCCCTTGATTTTTTTTGGTCCTTTATATTAACTGGCTGTGGATTAAAAACAGAGTTTGAAGGGAGGAAGTGTCCATGGTTTCCAGACCAGAGCTTTGACTTTTTCTCTGAGGTTTTACATAAAAAAGCAAACCTGAGCCTCTGATCCAAAAAGGATCCGAGTATTATTCCAGTTCAGGTCTGTCCAAGAGATAAAGTCAGATAAAAATTATGAATTCCTTAAACCAAACAGATTTTGGAGGGTTTTTTTTTCCCCTCACAGTTTGTTGAAGGCTGTCTGGCAGATTAAGACAAGAAGAAAAATATCTGAATGCAGAAATTCTGCATTGTTTGGAAATGCAGCTTTTTCACTGAGTCTCCCAGGTGTGTCCCAGGGCCAGGCCATGGGGAAGAGCCATGAGAAGTGTGGAAAACTTGGACACCACCAAATTGGTGGGGTCTGAACTTTAAAGAGAAAAGAGTTTGTCTGGGAAGAATCCCAGATCTCTGAGACAGACAAAAATACAAATAAATCCTTGAGGTCGGGCACCTGGGGTTCTTTGAAGCAACAAATTCTGTGTACTTGATATAGAGGGACCACAAGCAATTAACAGATACTGAGCACCCTCAATTTCTATTGAGCAGAGTTCTGCATCTTTGAGGAGCAGAAATGATGAATTTCCTGATTCAATAGCTTTAAACAAAAGAGTCTGGATGAAAAATGTTTCGAAGGACACGTTTAATAAGATAGCACAGAAAAGCTGGCAAGGCTTTCTACCTACAAATGCTCTCAGCTGTAATCACAGAAGCATGGATTTACAAACTGCCATTATTTTGAAATATCGCTGCACTTCTGCCTAAAACTAAAATGAAATGTGTGTTAAGTTTGGCCTGAGATGAAATACTGAATTTCCAGGACTAAAATGTTTCAATTATTCCCACCGAAGGATCAGGGAAGCAGCAAGGAGATAAACGCTGTTCACGAAGAGTGCCAACAGTCAGAAACCCCTGCTCCCATTTCAGAATAATCTAATTAACACTAGCAGGAGGGCAGAGTCATTAACCCATTCTGCTGCACGGAGTTATCAGGCTCTGATTTCAGCTTCACTTTCACACAATTGAACCTTGGCCATGCTTCCCATCATTCAAGTAATATTTTTCTCTTAAAAAAGAAAGGAAAAGAAAAGCAGGATCCAGTGCTAATCACCCAGGAACCCAGTGACCCTGTGGTTATGCCTGTGATTAATCTCTTTGGAGAGCAGGACAACATGCACTGTGCACATTGCAAAGCTGATGGGAGAGCACTTCCACTGCACAAAAGTCACTTCTGATCCATTGGAGAGTGTTTATTTCATCTGGATTGATCAAAATAACACCAGAACGACACAGGCTTCCTGAAGGCAATTTTTGAAGCACAGATCCGGGAGCTGAAGCTGCTGTGAAAGAGAAGGAAAATCACACGCCTGTGGCTGGAGAAGGCTGTGTCTGCCCAGCCTCTGCAGGGGCTTTCCCTGCAGTTTTGGGCTGTGGCCAGCCCTGCACAGGAGTGTTGGATAACCCTGGGAACCCAGGCACACACCTCAAAAACTCCCAGGGAACGCCTCAAGAGTGAGGATTAAACACAGGGGTTAAGATTTAACACGTTGGGCTCTTTTTAAAGTGACTTTGGGGCCTCTCTGGTTCTTCAGGCTCTCGTTACACTCGGTGAGAAGGGACAGAGCCCCAGGGACCTCAGGAGCCACCTCTGGCCATTGCTGCTGAATTCACACCGAGGAAGGGAAGGTCTGCCCAGGTGGGAAATATTGGCACTAGGAGACAATCTCTTCCAAACTTTTGGAGGCTGATATTCTCACAGCAGGAAGGTCTGAAATGAGATCGTGAGGCAGCTGCAGTTAATGATTGGTGAGCAAACTCCCATCATCAACAATGCAAACTTGTTGAAAAACAACTTACCTGTCTATCTCTATTTATTTATTATTGATTAGCATTAATTGTAAAGACTCTGACTTGTGCAATATCTGACTGATGATCATTCATTTTTCATGGGAATCGTTATTTTATTCATCCAGATATTGCAAACACTTTCAGGTATCATAACTCAGCTGCCGTGCAGATTATTTAATTATCCAGCATTCACCTCGAAAGAAAAATACCTCAGACAGGAGAACTGTGCCAATAAAAATGATTCACACTTTGGTGGGAACTTTATTTATAATTTGCAGAGAGAGAACTTAAACCCCAGACTCGGGCAGTTGGGAATTGAGAAGCAAAGCAGCAATGCCTAAACTCCCACCCATGTTTTGGGATGTAAAATGAGCAGACTCTGATTTTCCTGGGAGCATGAGCTCCTTCCAGTCAGAGTCTGCAGAGAGCTTCCATGGCAGAATCTCAAGAAATAAAAGAAACAGCAGAGAAATGAGAGGTTTTGTTGCTCAATTTTCTAATGGGACCTCTTGAAACCAGGCAGTGGAGTCAGGATCCAAATTAAAATCCTCCTGCACCCAATGTCTGCTCCAAACTCAGGCAGAATTGCCTGGGCAGCACCTGAGGCTGGGAATGGTTTGTCCATTCCCTGGACATGCTTTGTCCATTCCCCTGTCCCCTCAGCAGCTTGGTTCAGTTAAAAACACCCATTTTCTCCCACCCTGCAGTTCAGTCAGTGACGGCTCTGAAGCTCAGCCAGCCTCTGTAAAGCAGCAAGATCCCTATCAGACCCCTGAGGAAATGAAATAATCCACTCCAGGTTCCCCAGTGACCTCCACAAATCCTGGCTCACCAACAGTGATGTTTGTTACCAACAAAATTAACTTTTATTACTTCCTTTCTGTGACTGTGTTTGCCAAGGTTCCTTTTGGAAACCACTCGGAGCAACCAGAACAGATAAATTGGATTAAATTCGGTTTGCTGGCCAAGATGTGAGGACACAAACATAACTGAGGCTTGTATACAGGCACGATTTGAAGAACTCCATACAATGCTGAGCAGTGCAGCCTAATGAGAGAAAGGAGGGGAAAGAATTGTTGTCTGTGATCTCTGCTGCTCACACAGCATCCTCTGATGCTGCATCCCCCAGCAGCCACCTCCAGCCTGCCTTGCAGCTTTCACTGCTCTGTGGGCAGGAAACAGAAACCCAAATCAAGCCTGATCCTCCACTCACTCCAAAATGTGGAGTTTCAGAGGCAGGGAATTGTTTTTGGGAGAGGGAAACGTGTGCTCTGTGCTGAGCCTGCAAAGCAGCAGCTGCACTTTTAATTAAAGCTTATATCCTGTATATCTCTGTGTGTTTGAGTGTTGCTTTGTTTTTAATGAAATTTTTAGATAAAGGCAGCTTTTCTAATTATACTTCTGCCTCCTGGTGCTCTCCTTCCCTATTCATTTTTGCTATCATGCCTTTTTTCAATTTACGTGGCCAGATTAGGCCGTATCAGAGTTTCAGAGTGTATTAAAGGTGATGGCAGCAGAGCACAGCCCTGCTTCCTCATCCAGCCAATAAAAGCCTCTGTGCTCATCCTTCCTGATCCCTCTCCACTCCACACAAGCTTTAATTAAGGTGACACGTATGGATCTTAACCATGTTTGACAAAGAGTAATGAATGAAGTCTCCACAATCCTCAAGAAAACACTTCAGCATTTGCATAAGTTAACACCGGTATCATTCTGTGGATCTGCAGGGTAAAATTGGGGATTTTTCACTCAGGGAGTGGGGCTGGAGCAGCAATTCCTGAGGAGCTGCTGTTCCAAAGGTTTCCTAACACAGAGCAGGCTGAATTTTGGCAGTGCTGAACTGGCACTCGAGTCCAGCAGAAGTCAGGGGAGGATTTTTGGCTGCTTTAGATCCCTGTGAATGTTGAATGTGCACTTTCCTGAAGTGCAGGCAGTTAATTTCCCTGCCATTGCAGAGCCTCCTTCAGTTTTCCTTTTACAGACTAAGAAGGGCAAAGTTTCCTTCATTTGTAGAAAGCAGAACAATTTTGATGTATATATAAAATACAATAATAATGTAATTCTGCCCTTGAAAATCAGGAAAATCTGGTTTAAATTTGTTCCCAATGAATTAGTCAGGAAAAGAGACAATTTGGATAAAAGAGGTTTATTTTTGAGATACCAGTCCTGGGAATTTTGTTTTCTGAGCTCCTTTTTCTGTCAGGACCCCATATCTCACCAACTGCTTGCTTTGGTTTTAATCTTCATGCAAAACAGCTGCTGAGCATAAAAGTGTGTTTGCATCAATCACCCCAGCAATGTCAACAAACCAGAAGCAGCGGAATTATGAATGAAGGGTTGATTAGGAAGTGACAGCAGAGATTTGTGATAATGAAGGGATGAACAGTGCTTGCTTGGCAATGTGCCAGCTACTTGCAATTAATTTTGCAGTCTGGGCAGCAGGAAACAAGGGCAGGAATTTTCTCCCCAGGTTGGTGTGCAGCTACAAACCACTCTGTAGTAAAATATTTGTAATACTTGGCGGCTCTGGGCTGGAATAACAGAAGCACAGTAGATCTTGAAGAGATTTGGTGTTAAATTTGGGTGCTCTAAGCACAGATTGTTGTTTCTGATCCTCAAAGCTCTGGGTTTCAGCAGAATTGCTCCTGGCCATGCCCAGGGTGACTTTTGGGTGGCAGAGATAAAGCCACACCTCAGTTCACAAAGGGGTTGGAGAGTGTTGATAAGAGAGAGTTTATCTACCCCCAAAATCATCCTCTGGTGGTGGTGGGAAGCGAACTCTGAGATGAAAAGTTGACTCTGGCAGTGGGACAGCTCCTCTGGCTCACAGCAGCGAGGTTCGAGGTGCTCCCTCCCTGCCGGGGACCTGGCTGATGCTGTAAATGCCAATTTCTCCTCACTGAAACAAGGTTCTAAAAGCAAAAATCAGAGCTACAAAGGTGCCACACACAGGATGTTGGCTGGGGAAGGAGCTCTGGGCTTCAGACCCTGCCCCATGAAATGGGGGAACTAAAGCCACGCTTCCCACTGAGCACAGCTGCCCAGAAAAGCAGATTTTTGTGGGGCATTCATCAGTTCTGCTTCAGAGAGAGAGAGGTGAGCAGAGAGGGGTGAGCTGGGACAGTGCCAGACGCAGAAATGTCCCTGAAACCAGCAGCAAAGGGGTGGCACAGCTGGACAGCAAAGCCCTGGGGCTGATCACAGCTCCCATCTGCTTCGAGAGCACCAAAAACCCCAAATCAAACCTCCAGGAAAAGCACTGGGTCAATGAAACAACTCCCTTACACTCCTTAAACTCTGCAAAATGCCCATTTTTATTGACTGGCTGAAGTGTTTAACTAATTTAAGGTATTTAACTATTCCCCAGTGCAGGTTGATGATTAATCAATGCCCAGCCAATCAATCTATTGAATTCAGGAGCAACCAGCACCTCACACACTCTGTAAGAGCTGCTGAAGGAGAAGGATTTAAAAAAAAAAATCAAATTGAATGGGTCCAATGTTCCTCTCTATTCCAGACAAACCACCAACACATTACAAAGGAAGTCTGGAGGTGAGATAATTAAAATGCAAAGTTTTTCTGATTATATGATTCGGAGCATGAAGAAAAAGCAGGAGGTGAGAGTGTGAAGGTAAAGGAATAAAAGGAAAGCAAATGATTCAGTAAATTAAAGGGCTGATTAAACCTGAAGACTTGTTACATCTCACATTTTTCATTAGCAAACATTTCTATTTAGGGGATTTCTTTTATTTTCTGTATTGAAGCTCTTGCAGATACAATGGGTGATTTAGGGACACTGCTTCTTTTGAAATCTTCACACTGATTAAAAAAAATCAGGCTTTATACAGGCAAAAGTGCTTCCTTCTGATGAATTCTCTTTTCAGCTACAGCTTTGTGAATTCCAAATGATTTTATGACAGAAGACTTTGGTGTCACAAAATGTTAGGAATGCAATCAGATTTTTTTCTCTGTTTTTCTCTTTTTTTCTCTGATATTGCTGAGATGTAAAGGATCTTAGAACCCACAGGCTGAGATTAGAAATTCCCTTCCCTGTGATTTGTCCAGGTTCTATGGCATTGTCAACACTGGGCACAGTTTTGTTATTGAGATGTCTCTTACAGGGCAAATTAATAATTGTTATTAGAACAATATTAAAAATTAATGAGGTGGCATTTAGTTGGTGCCAAGTAATTAAATAGAAAGTAATTAAGTGCTAAATATATCCAAAACTTTGAGATCTGGGCTTTTAATGTAGGACTTGCGACAGAGAGCAAGAGGGAGAAAGAAAGAGTCCAAGTCATGGAATCTTTTCTACTTCTGTCATTTAATTTTCAGCCATTCATCCATTGAAACAGGCTCATTTCAGATTTCACTGTGCAGCTGACAAGCAGGGAAATTAAATCTTTTCTAAAATGTGCTGAAGCTGCCCCAAAACCTTGGAGACCTCGTTCACTCTGAGTTTTACTCAATTAGAACTGTTAAAAACGCAGTTAAAACTGAGTGTGCACAACCACACAAATTAATTGCTGGGTGAAAAATGAACTTTTCCTCAGGGGCACCTCTGCATGCAGAATTTAAAACATTAGGGTCCAGAATCTTCCCCAGGATCTCTGGGCTGTAAAATTTTGCAGCAAATCTGCATAACACTGAAGCTATTTATCTTTTACAACTTCCTGACTGATACAGCCCAAAGGCAAATTCTTGGTCCCCAGAGGTCAAAATTGAGAGAGAAAATCTGGTCCCTGGGATGGTTTAATTCTAGATTCCTCTGGAAATTTAAAATACTTAAAATGTTATTTCTCTCTCTCTGTTCTTGGCCCAATAAGTAACAGATTTGATTTACCCCTCCCAGTCAAGCACCACAGTTTAATACATGCAGCAATCAAGTGAAAATGTGATTTATAACTAATTACAGCCACAGAGGAATTTCAATCCCAACACTTCTGGGCCGATTTCAATGAGAATTAATCCTGGTATTTGGGAACAAAATGCCTATAAATCACTGCTTGTTATGAATGCATCAGTAAAGATTCATCAGTAAATGAAAATTCACAGTGCAAGAATACACCTGTCGCAGATGATCTGTGCCATGTTTTAAAAGTGATAAAAATCCCAGCATTTTATTGATAAAACCACTTAAACTCTCTGTGCTTCTCTTGGGAGCTTTAAACTCAAACAACTCTGATAAAATATGAAAGCTCCCATGGATTTATTGATAATAGCAAATAAATAAATGTATGGGAGAAAATACACTCAAAGACATTATTGGCACTGAGGGACCAAGGATATCTTCAATTTCCATAGATCTGCACAGAAATCTGGTGAAAATCCCTTCTGCATGTTCGTGGGCGTTCCAGTGGGGAATATCCACAAGCACCATTTTCCCTTCCCTTGTGTCTTTGGTTTACAGGAAAAAACTCATCCTGAGTATTTAGCTAACAGGTGAATATTAAAATTATTTTTTCCTGGAGTGAAACAAAAAGGATGTTGGTAGAAATCTCAGCTGTACAAGGTTTTCCTTTTCTCATTCCAGTGTTAATGCAGGAGGAACCAGGAATAGTTTGGACTCTTTTGATTTCTTAGGAGTGCTCCTGGCAGTGTATTTGCCCCGCTGACAAAAAACCAATACACTGCCTTGGATTTTATTTTCCTTTTTCCTCTGTTGCTTTGTTTATTGCTGGAGCATTTAAAAATATTTTTATTGCAGGTTCTGTGCTTCATTTAGGGCTTGAAGTAAACATTATGCTCCACACGGCTCCTAAAGTAAAGCTTATATCATAGCACTTACTGGCAGCAGACTGTGTCTTATCTTCCATATTTCACAAATGTTATGAAGTCTCACTTAACAGAAAATCGTGGTCTCACAGCCTAAAGCTGGTTATTTAAAATCAAAATTTTGGGGTAAATCAAGCCCACTACATAGCAATAAAAATTTATCTCCATTCCCCCGTAATTCCTTACACTTGCTGCCTTCTCCAAGTGCTGAATAACAACATCTCTGCTGAAATGCCACCCAGCTTTGCCAAACAGGAGGAAAATGCCTCCAAACCCACTCCTCCCTCCTTCCACAGCCTAGAAATACCAACCACTGTGGAGATTTATGAGGGACAAGACAAGAGAGAAAAAAGGCTCGGTCTGACACTTTGTTCCAGCTGAAGGCTTGTTTACAAAAATGTGATTTATGTCTCAGGTGACAACTCGTCCACGGAGTGATTTCCCAGCCCTGCCGTTTTGCCATCACCCATTTGAGCCAGACTTTCATTTTCCTGCTCTAGAAACGTGGGTTGGGATGGAATTTCATTGAATTTCAGCCCTGGAATAAAACAAATAAAGCAGTGGGGAAGCCAGGCTGTCTCCAGGTGCACCAAGGTCTCAGTAGCAGATCCGGGGATGTTGGAGGAGCCCCAGCTTCCCCTGCTGCCCTGGAGAGGGGGAGCTCCTAGAGCCAGGTCTCATCAGCCCTAAGGGGGCCCCAGATACCTGGAATGGCATAAAAACAGCAGGATGGCTCCTGTGGCAGTGTTGGAAACAGAAAAATGTTTAATAAAAGGCAAAATAACAAAACTCTTACAGAGGAAACCCGAGCCAGGTGCAAGAGGTTCTTGCTCCTGCTAAAAGACCCCACAAAAGCAATCAGTTCCTTTGTTCTCTTCTATTTCTAGGAATTGCTCAGGTGGGATGTCTTCACCTTGGCCCAATCCAGCCTCAGCTGTGAGGTGTGAAGTCCCAAAGGTCCTATGAGGTGTCTCTGCCCCAAATTTGGGAGAGAAACTTCTGGGCTTTTTACCTTTGTGAGCAGGCAAAGACCAACCTGGTTACCCTGTGAGCAGCCTGGGAAGGAGCCTCTGATACTCAGGATACTCTGATAATCAGGAGTTAATACCTGAGCCAGGGCCTCAGCTCTGTGTGGTGAACAGAAAATGCAGTTTGGAGTGGTTTGGTTTAGATTTTCGCGCAGCTGTTAAAAAAGAGCCCAAAAGTAACAGAAAATTGCTGTCATCTGAGGGTTCTTTGGTGTTCTTCATGAAAGGAGCTCGGCTCAAAGAGGAACGAGCACCTACCACCTGAAATATCTCAGCACATTTGACAAGCTCATTGAAAGCTTCAGCAGAGCGGCCTGTTCCAATTTTACAGGTGACAACTGAGGCAGAAATGCAGGGTTGGGAGGATGTTCCTTCCACTGATGTTCACAACTTCCCGTGAAGAAGCCTTTGCCCAACAGTTCTGCTCACATCCCAGACCAGCAAAGCATTTGGGAACAGGCAGAACCTCAGAGCTGGCACTTTTCTGATTAATCCTCTGCCAGTTCCTCGCAGGACTCGCTGTCCTAAAAATGTTGATAATTTGGGGCTTGGATTCGTGTGGAGTGCGGCACAGGAGTGAGAAAGAAAAAGAGTGTGATGGTTTCTTATTTATTTCTGCTGTTTTGGTGGCATTTTCTGTGGCTGTATTGAAGTGCTCATTAGCACAGCCTCGCCTGCCTTGTCATCTAGGAGATAAATAAAACAAACATTTGCATATGCAATGAAAATGCAAATGAAGCACCTCGTGGCAAATGTTCCTGATAGCAAAACCAGAGTATGGCTGATGCTGTTGCCCCTCTTTGAGTGTTTTTGGCACAGATTCAGTCAGATATACATCACAAAAGCTGTTTGGGGTGTGAGGAATCAATCAAGAGGGCACAGAAATGGTACCAAGGTCCAAATTCTCCCAGCACAAATGGCAATATCACCCTAAACATGCTGTACACAGAATCCTTTGCATCCACCACCTTCCCTTTCACTTTTCTCTTTCCTCCCCCTCCGTGTTTGGGTTTGTGATCTGCTTCCAAACCCCTCGAATTCTCCAGCTGGGAAAGCACAAAATCGAATGTTGGAGTTAATACCTGATTCTCACCTTTTGTGTATATTTTATTTTACCATTTGCATTTTTAGCTGCAGTGTAATTTTTTTCCCTGCTCCCTCGAGAAATTTTGTTTGGAAACAGACCTGAAACTTCACAGGTTTTATTCCCTTTCCCTCCACTGTCCTGATACTTATAATACAAAATTTTGAATTCTTTGTGGCTATTGAACATCTTCTCTCTTCATCTTTGAACCATCTCAGTGACTGAGGAATGGATTGAAATACTGATATTGAATCACAGTAAGGGAGGTAGGAAAACTGTTATCACCCCAAAAATCACCTAAAAATTCCCTGTATGGTCCAAAAACTGAGAAATTTTTTTTGTGGTGAGCACAGTAGCGAAGGAAAGCTGAGCAGAACAAGCACAAGCAGAATCCTCACTTTACAGCCCCTTTCTACCTTTTTTCTTTCTTTTGTTCATTTCCTTTTCTCTACATGGGACCTCAGACCAGAAAGATTGTTACAGTTTGAGGTGTCAATTCTTCAGTTTATGCAGCCCATTATTACAATTCCACTTTATTTAACAATGAATGGCCATTTCAATTAATTGAGTAGGAATATTCAAATTTAACAAGCTCATTTATTTAAAACTAAAGACTGGAGCCCTTTGCTGAAGCAATGCTCAGGGACCTGCCTTCCTTTCAGCGCCCTCCCAGCATTTTTCCACCAGAATTTCCCATTTCTCTGACTTTTCCAGGGTTTTTCGTGGCTCAGACAGCTGAATCCTGCCTGCTGGTATTTGCAATTCATATTTAACAGCGCTGTGTAACCCTCATTCAGAGCTGTGTTCCCATCCTTCCCTTCCTGATCAATAGCTAAAGCAATTGGCAGTAAAAGTCAAACAGGAAATTAGGGCAGCACAAAAGGGAAAATTGCCCTGGAATGCCACCCTCAGAGTCTGTAAGAGACTGATTTCATTATGAGTTATTTCCCCAGGTCTGAGCTTTTCTCAGCTGCTGGTGATTGATGCAGCAAATTTTATTTCCACATTTAACAGATTTTAATCTGCGAAACGTTTCTGTATCACAATGAGCCTGGAGATGATTCTGACAAGGTTTACCTGGCAATAAACTTGTGGGGACTTCTCCCAGGCTGGCCCTGGGCCTGTCATTCCAAGTTTAGCAGCAGATTTTTGGGAAAGGCTGGACCCTGGTGGCACAGTCACAGTGCAGTAATTTCACTTTGTCCATAACTTTGAAGAATCCAGAATTACTCCCACACTGGAATGCACGAGTTTTGTTTCCTATATTGAGCCTACAGAGCTCCAAGGGGGATAATTAAGCACATAATTAATGTTTAGGAGCTCAGGGAAAATCCTACAATGAGACAAAATACAGCTCAGCTCATGCACAGCTCTGACCTGACAAAATTGCTCTGAATACATAAAAATCTGCACAACAAAGTGTGGCAATGCTTGAGCCAATCTATGAATGTCCCAGAAATCCCATGAAACCCCAAACCAACAACACCCACCCTGTTTTCCACTCCTGACAGAAGAGCTTGACTGTGCTGAAACCACATCTCAACAAAACCCTCCAGCATTGCAAATGGAAATAAAGTTAAGAAGTGTTTGGACCAGCTCCAAGGTTGTTTTTTTTAATCACTCTGGCCTAGAGATTTCCACAGACAGACACAGAGCTGGGAGAGCAGAGGGAACCTCACACACATCCATGGCAAGGTCCCACATTTCCAGCAGTGGCTGTTGTCACACAGCTGATAAATGGAATTATTTTCCATCTGTCATTGTAAAATGATCATTTTAACCCCCCCAAATTTATAATCCTATTATCTGACCTATCCTTAGCAGCCCATGCACCAAGCAGAACTCTACAAATATTCACCTTTGAAAGCTGCACTGCTCATTTTGGGAGATCAAAGTAAAAACCTGCCTTTGTTGTCTATGGCAACACAACCCAGCGTGGGGGAAATGGTGTTTTAAATCAGAAATCCTACAGTTTTCATTGTTAATACACATCTTAAAACTTGATTTAGGTAACTCCTGCCTGTGTTGCTGCAGCAGGTTTGCTCTGAGGTACAAAGGGCTTTGCAGCTTTAACTAACAACAATTACAAAGTGTGTTTGATGATGGAAAGCTCACCCCTCACTCTCTGTACTGACTTTTCTAATCTGCCAAGCTGAGCCTGCTGAGCCTGTCAGTGATTACAGACAGGAGCAGGGACTTTATCCTGCAAACACACAGGAAATGCTCCTCTTCTGGTGACTCCAGCTCAATCCTGTTCCATTATTCACTGGTTTATCCTGCTGATGGCACAGGCAGCACCACTGCGAGCAGGAGGCGAGGGAAGCTCGGATTTGTTTGTCAGGTTTAGCTTTTGTATTTTCAGGTTCTGTGCTGCTTTAGTGTGCAGTTCTGAGCTCATATTATGGGATGGTGAGCTCTCCTCACAGAGCAGGGAGACAAAACAATTCCTTCTCCAGTTGGGGACCAAGGACAAATGATCCAAATCTCAGCCCAGGAGCACAAACACCGTGGGCTGAGNCCTAGGGCAGCCTCTCAAGGCATCTCAGGTACCACACACTGAATTCACTCCTTGGGCAGCTTTGAGCACATTCTAAAGAGACCACCCTGACTCATCCCCTTACCTGGTGGATGTTCCATTTACAGACCAGTTTACAGCCATTCCTGTGCCTAAAATCCTTTCATTCAGCCATAAATCAGTGTAAAGTCTGTTCAGGTCAATATGAGAAACTCCCCAAAGAGACGAGGCAGGAGTTCACACCCTGTGGCACTCCCAACATTTAGGCTGTGGATGCACAGAACGGGATCAGCCCTGAGATTAATGCAAACAGACCTTTAG
>WEZZ01038498.1:18711-66916 GCA_013400585.1 Chloropsis cyanopogon | reverse complement strand
CTCCAGCTGGGGACCAAGGACAAATGATCCAAATCTCAGCCCAGGAGCACAAACACCGTGGGCTGAGGAGAGAAAAACAAGCAGGGTGGGACTGCATGAGCTAAAGCTGGAATTAACAATGAACTGCAATCTGCAAATGGAGCAGAACTGATCCCAGGGACAGAGCCCGTGCCCGGCCGTGCATTTTGTGCCCATTTTGGTTCATCTTGGGTGCAGCCCTGGCTGGGTTCTGGTGCTGCCCAAGGTGGATCCATGGAGGAAATGCTTTTAATAAATCCCTGTTTTATTCCTTAGCTCTGCCCAGCCTCTGTCCTAGGGCAGCCTCTCAAGGCATCTCAGGTACCACACACTGAATTCACTCCTTGGGCAGCTTTGAGCACATTCTAAAGAGACCACCCTGACTCATCCCCTTACCTGGTGGATGTTCCATTTACAGACCAGTTTACAGCCATTCCTGTGCCTAAAATCCTTTCATTCAGCCATAAATCAGTGTAAAGTCTGTTCAGAACGTGAGAAACTCCCCAAAGGCACGAGGCAGGAGTTCACACCCTGTGGCACTCCCAACATTTAGGCTGTGGATGCACAGAACGGGATCAGCCCTGAGATTAATGCAAACAGACCTTTAGCAGAACAAACACCCCCAGCAAAGCCCCTGCAGCATTTGCTGTGAGGGATCAGGCTCTGAATTGGTCTAATTCCCCTGGGAATTCATTGCACTGTAAGCCCTCCATCACTGCAAACACCTTCAGGATTATTACTGTTTCTCCATGGATTTTATGGGTGACAGAACCCTGGAAATGCTGGACTAGACTTTTCCTCTCCTTTGCTTATCAGCAGCCACAAATTGTGCCAGTGCTGTCTGTGCAGGGAATAAATCTGAGTGTGCAGAGCAGTAAATTGCAGTCGGGAATCCATAGATTATTTCCAGGGGTGGCTGTGGGGAGGGCTCCCATCCCCTCTGCCCTGCTGGGACAGGGCTGCACTTCCCCTCTGCCCAGATTTACTGCCCTTGCTGGCACTTCATCATCTGCAACCCTTCTGCTGGAATTTGCTGAGGAAAATGATCAGGGCTTTCCTTCCTCTGCTGCTCCCAGGGAAATCCCAGGGCTGACAAACGGAGCAGGGTTAGACACATCACTGATCTCTGTCTGGAGACTACCAGCATCCCTCCTATCAAACCACACTGCCCACACAATTAAATGGTCACTTGAGGAGGAAAAAAATCACTCTTGCAGCTCACTCTAACTTTCCTGAGAAGAATTCACAAAGAGTTAAAATAGAAGGAAATAATTTTCTAGATAAAAATCTTCCCGATGCATTATTCTGTCAGATATTATATCTCTGATATATCTGATTAAAAGAAAAAAACTAACAAAAAACCAAGCCCAAACAACACATTAAAGCACAGTGTAAATTGGTTTTATGGGATAAATATACAGAATGGACAGAGCTATGGAGTGAAAATAAATCAAAGTGGCTTGTCATGCACTTGGTCTTAACACATTTTCTATTTGTGATACACCCTCTGAATATTGTTTCATATTAAATGATAATACAGAAATGTTGTGTAGCTGAGCAGGAGGAGGAAGACAAGACAGAGTATGTCAAAAAAAGATGATGTAGTCATGAAACCCTGCCCTGTGAATTCATTGTGAATTCTGAGGGTGGTTTCAGCAAAACCAGCACTATCAGAGCTAACCTCATAAGTGATGGAGGAAAAACTCACCCTACTAACTTCAGCTAAGCTGATTCACTTTCTAAATGAAAACTAATCTGGTTTTGACAGGGCCAAAAAATTGTGAGAAAAGATTTTGACAAATAATGATAGGAAGTTGGGCAAGAGGTGATGAATGCATGCTTTGTGTTGAATTGTATGCCTGGAGTACAAAACCTTTATTTCAGGAATAAAGGGCTGTGATAGCTGCCAAATACCAAATCTGTCAGTGCACAGCATCCCCAGAAACTTCCATTTGAAGTCATCCAGACCTTCTGAAATAACTGTCAGGTTAAATGAATTATTAGCCCTAAGACAAGAGAGTTCTTTGCTTTTATCACTCAACAGAACTATTTCATCTGATTAAAGTTCTGTTTGCATCATGTGCCTGCTTTATCTCTGCCACTCTGAATTATTAATTTCAAATCTTTCCTTTTGGACATTGAGACTTTTTTTTTGTCACAGAATTTTCACTGAGAGTAATTTCCAGCTGCATCCTGAGCTCAAACAGTTTAGGTGAAATGAGAGCAAGATTAAATATTAGCTCTGCTTTAATTCCAAGCTTTACATTTGTGAGGCTAACACTAACAGAGCTGGCTGCCTCTTGTCACAGCAATCTCTGCTCCAGGTCAGTAATTCATTAGCAGGATGATGAGTGAGTAATTTATTGACTTGCATGACAAAAGAGGACTCAAAACCATTAGGGTATGAGCAGGGCAGTGGTTGTGCTGGAAAGATTGTGCAGGAATTTGATTATTTGGAATTTCTACCCAAGAACCAACACACAAACAGCATGTGCAGTGTTGGGGTCAAATGGCCAGAATTAGTAAATAGAAATCACTAAATCAATTCAGGTTAGATCCATGGTAGATCATCCATGATGGATCAATTGGATGGATTTATACCCCAAGGTACAAGTCAAAGATAAAGTGATGATTCCTGGTCAGTCCTGGAGGAAAACACCCCATCCCAACCAAATCCTGGAGTGTTTGTTCACCTGTACCCATTCAAACAGCAACAACCTGCATTTTACCCCCAGAGACAGAGGGCATTCAGTGGGAAATTGTCATTTATTTAATATATCCCTTGCACATGTGCCCAGTTGTGATTTTCCCTGGCAAAACTGTGCACGGGTGACCCTGAACATTAAAAATCCATTGAGCCCTTCCCTGGCCAGCTCTTCCTTCATTGCCTCACTGACAACTCCCTGGCAGTTCCCTTCTTGCTCTCTGTTTGTTTTCAAATGCAAACTTTGCTTCCCCCCATTCCAGCTGAGCTCGCCAGCCATTCAACAACACCATTTTCAATAATTCCCTGAATAATATCTGATGTCTTCAACTTTTATAGCACTTCAGGTTTGCAAGCTGGAAGGGTTTTTACAGCCTCTGAGGCCACCACAAATCAGAGAACTCATTATACAACAAAATACACTCTCAAATGGAGGCTGTTCTTTAAAACAAGCCTATTTTTTCCTGCAATGCTGTAAAATAACTGGAGGTTTGAAGCCAAATGGACTCCTTCACCCAGGAAATAAGAAATAGCTGTGTGAAAATACTTTTCCAGGCAGACACAGAACTCCAGAGCAGAAAATTCACATCCCAGCACGCAGAGAGCTCCCACCTCTCTGTTTCACCAAAGTGACCTGACCAAAATTAATTTTTAATCACTCGGGGAGTGGCTGGAAAGGTTCAGATCACTGCAGATCACATTCAGCTTGCTCCTGGGTGACCCTTGCTGCTCCTCTACTAAACTATTCAGTAGAGAAAGAATTTGGGGTTTGGTTTGGTTTTCTTTAGTTCAGGGTGAGGGAGATGCCCTCGTGCTCTGAAATATCAAAAGCAGGGTTTAATCACAGAGAAAAATAAATGGAAATGAAAAATAACCCGGGACTTGATGGTGCTCACTGCTCCCTCTTAAACTGTGCAGGGTCAGGAAGAGTGTGGTTGAATTCTGTGCTGCGGGCAGGGGGATTCCAGTGGGCAGCAGCCAGGGACGGGCACTGGCAGTGACACCTCTGTGGGCAGAGCAGGGTGAGGAGCAGGTGCTGCTGTGGCAGAGCAAACTGAAAACATTTCAGCATTTTGCTGCGGTTTATAACGGGCAGGGAAATAAGTTTTGGGGGTCTGTAAAGCAATCCCGGAAAATAGCACAGAATCAGGGAATGGTTTGGGTGGGAAGAGATGTGAAAGCTCATCCATCCACCCCTGCCCTGGCAGGGACACCTTCCACCAGCCCAGGCTGCTCCCAGCCCTGTCCAGCCTGGCCTTGGGCACTGCCAGGGATCCAGAGCAGCCACAGCTCCTCTGGGAATTCCATTCCAGGCCCTCAGCACCCTCACAGGGAAGAACTTTTCCCTCATATCCCATCCAGACCTGCTCTGGGTCAGTTTGGAGCCATTCTGTCACTGCAGACCCTTGTGAGATATTTACCCAGGACACACTCTGGACTTCTCCTTTCCCTGGACATGAACTGATTGCTTTTGGCACAAATCCCATCAGCACAATCTCACTGCTCTGCTTTGCTGAGTGTCTCCACATTACAGGAGATCTAATGCCATTAGGAGAGGGAAAAAACCTCCAGTAATTTGCTTTAAATTAGGATAAGAGATGAAAACACTTCATGTTGCTCTTACAAACTTAATCTCCTTCCCTGGAAACTCTGCTTTTGCTTCTGCTGAAAACAAGTTGGGCTTTCTCACTCTTTACTAAGTCCTCAACAATCAAATAACGGAGTTGTTAAGTAACATACAATGAACTAAATAATTTACTTACTGCAGGGCTTCCTAAGCAGGCTTTTTCCTGTCTGAAGATAAAGGGCTGTCAGCATCCTTCAAAATCTGTTGCTTTTCCCTTGCCAGGAATACATCTGCTTCATCTAAGTGCCTGTAAACGTGGAGCTTTAATTGCTTGCTGGGAAATCTGCATGACAAATCTACAACCCGGCTTCCTTATTTAAAGAACTTCCTGAACATCTTTACTGAGGCAAAAAAAACCAAACAAAAACAAAACAAAACCTGCAACCCAAACCTGGATTGATCTCACAGCTGTACTTTTTTCATACTGCATCAAAAGAAGAGCAACAACAAAAAAAACCCCCATTTTTCTCTGTCTTCTTCCATTCTTATTATCCTATACTTCAGCTGTTATAAAAATTAAATGTGTGCGTGCAATTTTAAACACAAAAGGTCAAATTTTAGACACATAGGGTCAAGAAAATGATGGGAAATTCTCCTCCTCTTGGAACCACACCAGTTTTCCTGCAGCAGCACTCCCTTCTCCAGCAGACATGGTTGAGTTAACACTGGGAAAGTCACTGAAGAATTCCTTGGGTTTGCCCTCACCCTGCCCAGCTCCTGAGGTGAATTCCTGGGTTTTAGCAGAAGATGGATCACAGCAATCCAAATTCGCCCTCTGTGGCACCTGGATTTTCTGAATTTAGATCCTGTTTCTTTAGTTTGAACAGGCACATTCTGAAAACAACATTTTTACACCCATTCTTTGCCTGAAAACTGAATTTAAACACTTGGCCACAGCAAACCAAATATTGAATATTTCCAGCACTTGTGGTGGGCTCAAAATACCCCAGCACAGAAAGGCAAAGGTCCTGAAGGACATCCCACACCTGAAAGATGGGAACTGAGCTCAATTTATATTAAAACCAAAAATCCCTAGCAATTAAAATAAAAAATTAAAATACCTGGGCAATAATAAACGCAGGTGAATATCTGAAAATTCTCTGTGGAATTCAGATTTTTTAAACTTGCTTCATGATGTTTCACTAACTTTTTCCTCACTAGTTAATAATTTAAACCCACTCCTGCAAATATTTTGCACAAGTTGCCATCTCAGAGGTATTTTATTGTTTTCAGCATCACCCTCTAATTATTAAAACCCTTTCTATATGTTGAATTGAGGAACATTTTGCTGCTTGGATAGGGAAAAAATGTTTTTTCAAAGCAACATCAGCTGTACTGGTTGTGCTGAAACATTAAAAAGTATAAATTATTTATACAGAGACAGACAATGCTTTCTTCAGGACATCACATATATAAATTACCTACAATGCTTGATTGAGGATGTTGAATTGGTGAGAAAACATCCACCTGGACTCACTTCATATCATTTTCTTCTTTTTTAAAATCCATATTAGCAACAATAATATTGGAAATCGAGCTCAACACTTTGAAAATAGGGGGAGAAATAAAGTCCCATCAGTTACAAACATTGTCTGCCATTCACCAGCACAAACCCAAGCGCATTTATTGGAGATGAAGATGTGCTCTGAACAAAAAGGAGCACCAGATTTTTATTGCAGCAATGAAGGCCTTCATCAAATCATTTCTGAGATATTGTTTCAGCATTGGAGCTCTGAGCCTTCTCTGCAGGACAGCTGCACAGCAAAATGCCACCAGGAGACTCCCAGCTCTTTATGACTCTCAGCGAAGTTTTTATTTCATTACGGTGGAGTTAACCAAGCACTGCTTTAACAGCAAAATTGCTTAATAATAAAAAAAAAGCCATGACTTTGCCCCTGCAGAATTTGGGCAGCCCTCAGTGCCACCCAGCAGGTGCCAAAGCTGCAGGGCTCCCTCAACAGGACCTCAAACTCTGGCTGGCATTCCCTGCTCTCCAGTTAAACCAGGATTTCCTGGATTATTGTCAGTGCTGGCATTCCCTGCTCTCCATTTAAATCAGGATTGTCCTGGATTATTTTCAGTTTCGGCAATTCCTGCTCTCCAGTTAAACCAGGATTTCCTGGATTATTGTCAGTGCTGGCATTCCCTGCTCTCCATTTAAATCAGGATTGTCCTGGATTATTTTCAGTTTCGGCAATTCCTGCTCTCCAGTTAAACCAGGATTTCCTGGATTATTGTCAGTGCTGGCATTCCCTGCTCTCCATTTAAATCAGGATTGTCCTGGATTATTTTCAGTTTCGGCAATTCCTGCTCTCCAGTTAAACCAGGATTTCCTGGATTATTGTCAGTGCTGAAATTTCCTCTTCTCCAGCCACACCAGGATTGTCCTGGATTATTCTCAGTGCTGGCATTCCCTGCTCTCCAGTTAAACCAGGATTGTCCTCGATTATTCTCAGTGCTGGCATTCCCTGCTCTCCATCCACACCAGGATTCTCCTGGATTATTGCCAGTGCTGGGATTCCCTGCTCTCCAGTTCACACAGGCTTCCCCTGCATTACTCTCAGTGCTGGCATTCCCTGCTCTCCATCCACACCAGGATTCTCCTGGATTATTGCCAGTGCTGGGATTCCCTGCTCTCCAGTTCACACAGGCTTCCCCTGCATTACTCTCAGTGCTGGCATTCCCTGCTCTCCATCCACACCAGGATTCCCCTGGATTATTGCCAGTGTTGAAATTTCCTCTTCTCCATCCAAACCAGCATTCTCCTGGATTATTGTCAGTGCAGACAGTGCTTTGTGCTGAGGAACAACAGCTTCCAAACAACTTGGTTTTAACAGCTCTCTGTGAACTTTTGTAGTTCTGAAGACAATTTTGATAAAGAAGCTGTTGACTGGATTGAATTTTCAGAGCAATCAGTCTCCCAAATGGAAGAAAATACAAATAATGAGAGATAGAAATAAATTCAAGTTGGTTTTCCTTTTCTGTCTTCTTCATCTTCTGGCTTCTGTTCTATCTCTGTCCCTGTTTATTATTTTCAGGGTTGTTTTATAGAACAAAAGGATTTTCAGGAACGTGCCCTCAGTAGCACAATCTCAACAATTTCAGCTGCTCATCTGTCTTGTAATTGGTGCTCAAACTTCTTTGAGATTCTCTGAATAAAGGCAGCTCCAAACACCTCATGGCAGTGTCTTAAAGCAGTAAAAACGCTTAAAAATATATATAAAGCCCATATAAAAATATATGAACCCCATCAGCTGGCACTGCAGCCAGCGAGGGATCATCATCTGAATTCCCCAGTGGAGAGAAGCTGCATTTGTCACAAAGCTCTGTGCCTGCAGGAGAGGATTATCCAGAGCTGATGGTTCCTCCTCAACTCTGAAGGGATTTATGGAGATTGCTCTGACAAGGAGCCAGCCCCAGCCACTGGTGTGAAATATCCAGCCAGGGAACCTTCCAGAGCCAGGGGCAGCTCTTGGTCCTTTTCTTAGCACTTAATTAATACATTAAGAGAATATATAATTTCTCTTTTTAATTTTTTCCTGTGATTTTTCTGCCCATTTTAGGAAATTAAAAGGGAAGAGAAAACAAAGAAACTGTTGCTAAATGGCCAAATATTTGATTTAATGCCATTTTCTTTGCAGAATGGGAGTCCTCTGTTCCGCTCATGCACGGATATAATTTAATTTAAGAACATAATAAACATCTAGAAAAACATTAATATTTGATTAGGAAGTGATGTTATTATACTAATGTTATTTATTTAAAAAATATTGGCTTTAAAAGAGTATAGATTAAACATCCAGAGGATAAAGTGTAAGCAGTGGTTGAAACTCCCTAAAACACTTGCAGAGAGGAAAGGTTTATTGACCCTTAAATTAGGGCAAATCCTGGATTTTAACAGCTCTCAAGGAAAGCTTTAAAATGAACCAGAGGCTGCCTGGTAATGGTTCAGGTTTGGGTGTAAAAGGAATGGTTTGGATGTGAAGAAACAGAACAGAAAATGAAAACCACGAAGGAGCAGCTGCAGCAGGAAATGCAGAGAAAGGTTTGCTGGCACAGCCCGGCCTGGTGGGCAGGAATTGCTGAGATTTGGATTTTTGGTGTTCAAAAGGGCAGAACAGGGAGCTGAGCGCTGCTTTCATCTCAACCTGCGGGTCAGCAGCTGCTCTAGAGTGGGTTTCAATCTGGTGTTTGTGAGGAAATACCAAAGAAATACCACTTCCATGCTGCCTTCTGTGCCCCATCTCCCTCAGAAAAATCCAGTGGAAGGGGCAAATTAAAAGAATTAGGAAGAATGTTCAGTCCTCAAAAGATTTTGGACCATCCAAACTCATTTCCCAAGTGGGAATTTACAATTTTACTCTGATTTAGCATTCTTACAATCCTCTCTTGCTACAACTGGTGTTGATTTTGCCACCACAGTCTTTCATTCCAGCACAGCTCTTTAGGGTCAGCACAGCCTGAACTCACAAGGAACAGAGATTTTCCTCCTGAACTCGATTCCTTTTCACACCTGATGCCCAAAGAGGAGAGAGCAGAGCACAGGATGGCGGGGAGGGCTCTCCTCACCAATGTACAAAAGTCACAAAAGTTCTGCCACAGGCACATCTGCAGTCGCAGTTATTTATTTTCTCACGTCCCCATCCTGCCTCTTTTCTCTTTCCATTACCTCTGGCCACATTTTCAAATCGACAACAAAAATATTTGCAGCATCTCTATTGTGAAGCACCTGGCGTGCTTTGCTCTCTCTCTTTGGGGATGATGTGATTTTATGGCAGAGAGGGGCTGATGAGGCTCCTGGAATGATCAAATCAGACCATTTCCACCCGGGAACTGCCAGCTGGAGAGGAGAAGACAGCCTCTCGTGTTCAAGAAACGTTTCACACGAAGTTAAAAGAAGCCATCTGCTTTTTCTCCTTTGTCCTTGTTTAAGAGCAGCCTGTGTGTGCAGCTCGCAGTTTAACACGTGGCAGTCACCTGCAGGACTCTGTGAAGCACCCAGCTTGTTTTCCTGCTGCAGAAAAACACATCAAAGATTGGGAAAAAGACATTTACAGATCATTCTTTGTGTGCTCGATTGTTTTCACAAAACAAATCGGCTGCAGTAAAATCCAGCTGATGGGGATAAAAGGGAATGGGAGGTACAGAAATGGATTTGTGCTTCTGCTCAAGGAAGGCTGAGGTTTTCTGTCCCTGCATATGCAGAGTTTCTGGTTAGGACAGGCACACGAATGATTCCTCTGCTGGGAGTGGAGGCTGAGATTCAACAGAGGGAGGAATTTCAATTGTACAGGTGATGGAAAGATCCCTGTGAGCCCAGAGCTGCCTGGAGGGATCCCCTGCAGCCCTTTCTGAGGAGCATTTCCCCAGCTCCCCCCCAGCTATTCCCTGGGCACGCAGGAGCTGCAGGTGAGCTGGGTGGGAATTGCAGGAATGGAGGCTGGAAATCCTCACACCCCAAACTCCTGCCCTTGCTTTTCTGCTCTGCAGCATTTCCCTCTCAGAGAGATGACCCTGAACAAAATTCCAGCTTTCCAGGTGGCTTTGCATTGTCTGGCTGCAAAGAATTCACTTTTGTTTCATGTTTTAGAAGAGCTTTCCTGTCTTTTTTAAGCCCCTTCAGGATTTCTTAAACCTGTGATGAGTTCCAAGGGTCCAGCCCAGGGTGGGACTTGGCTGTGTAATCCATTTATCCAGGATTTCCAGCAGGTGCCCTGCAGGAACACCTGGATATCTGATTTAAGGGCCATGTCTTTTGCTCCCTGCTTTGGAGTTTACCTCTTATTGGGCTTGACATTTCTATTCTTTGTAGAGTTTCAGCCCTTGTGGCTGTGTGCCAAAACCCTGGCAGAATAAAGGAATAACAGAAGGTGCTGAGCTCAAAAAATGGATTTTTTTTTCCCTCTGGATTGCAAGTGTGGCTGAATCTGAATCTCTGGTTGAAATAATGCACTTCAGCCAGCCTGAAGGCAGGCAGGGCACTGCTGAGGGTGTTCCCCTCCCTGTGCTTTGCTGTCTCTTTTCCCTCTCTCCCAGAACCCGGGATGATTTGGGCTGGCACAGCAGGGATCCCATATGTGCCACGATGGTGTCAGACATCTGCTACCCATCGAGGTGTCAGCCTAATGTGACAGGAAAGCGTCCCCCAGCACATGCAGCAGCCAGAATGCTTCCTGACCTTTGGGTGTTCACTCGGAGGAATCAAATGCACATCGGAGGAAATCAGGATTATGAGAAGTATGAAAGGACATGGGGGGGTTTGTTCCCTTCGGTGGAACTGGGGATTCAGGGAGGTTTTTGTTTTTATTCTTTTGGCACAAAACTGATCTACTTACAGCAGGAATGAGCGGGGAATTGCAGGGTGACTTTTATTCCGTGGATCCAGCAGATCCATTGTGAATAATCTGCAATTCAGTCATGGAATCACAGGATAATTCAGTGGGAAAACACCTCCAGGATCATCAGGACCAAGCTGTGACTGATCCCCACCTTGTCCCCAGCCCAAAGCACTGAGTGACACATCCAGGAATTCCTTGGACACCTCCACCACCTCCCTGGGCAGCCCCTGCCAATGCCTGAGCACCCTTTCCATGAGGAAATTCCTCCTAAATATTCCTCCTCCTACTGTATTCCACTGCTTTTCCACAAGACCTGAACACAGAGAATCGTGGAATGGATGATGTCACTTCCAGCTCTTCCAATTCCCTAGAAACCAGAAGGATTCCCCAAATTCCCTCCAGTGAAAGAGAAAACGAGTGATGGACCATCAATTGTGCATGAATTCTGATAAAAGAATACCACAAAAATATGATTTTAGGTAGGTGGCAGAAACCACAGGAAAAAACCAGTGGGATGGTAGGGAAGGCTCTGCTTTGGCAGGATTGGGAATACTGAGAAATCTAAATTAAAGCTGGATGTGCTAAGTGATTTAGATAATTATTTTGTCAGAATAAAACACGGCCAGAAATTGCTTTGCTATTTAGATCTATCAGCAGCTGTCACATGGAGGAAGAGGAGGCCAGGATATTTTATTTTATTTTATTTCATTATTTTGATGGCTGGATTTGTACAGTGGATTTTATTGTTGGAGGGATGGCACTAGGAAACCAGGCTTGTCAATCACCAGTGTCATTTAAACAGAAAAACAGCTAAAGAGGTAAAACTTCTTAATCTGAAGGAGCTCAGTCTGGGGAGAGCAGGAGCTGCTGGTGACAGGCTCAGGAATAGAAATGCAGCCCGAGCTTAAATTCCTGCATCCAAAGGTGTCAAATCCACCTGGAATGTGCAGCCCAGCCTGGGGGAGTGAAAGGGAAGAGCTCCAGCTTGATGGGCTGGAAAAAGAGCACTGAGAGCGCTCAAAAGTCAAGCTGAGTTAGGCCTTGCCAAAGATGTTAAGGAGTAAAAGGCCTTTCAGCAGTAGAAATAAAAGGAGAACAAGAGTAAAAGCGGCCTGCTGGCAAGGAGAAAGGGGTCAAGAGCAAAGATAAATTAGATATTAACCCCAGAATGGGGCTGAGCTCCATTTCAGTGCAGGGGCAGGAGCAGAAAGGGGGAATGTTTCAATTCTTCAATTGAAACATACAATTCATCCATTCATCCCCAGGGCTGGGGCAGCAGCAAAGCCCCGAGAGTTCCCTGCACTTCAGGGGAAATAAATCCCCAAATCTCAGCAAAGAGGGAGCTGAGAGGAGCAAGAATGGGTGTCCCAGGGGATGGGGACAGTGACAGCAGGAGGCTGAGGGAGCTCAGCACCTTCAGCTGAGCAACCAGAGTGCTGAGAGGTCCTAAAAATCCTCCCTCGTTTTCTCATGGAACAGAGATAAAGGAGGGAAAATTGCCTCTAAGCTGAAGGAAAATAGGAGCAAATAAAGCAAAACACACTGGCTGGGCATGAAACGAGGTGGGAGCCTTCAAGACTGTCTGGAGAGTGATCCCTGGTTGAAGAGATCAATCCTCCTTTTCCGTGGATATTTCAATGTTTGTGTGGTGGTTTCTCCTTTAAATGTATTGGAAGGATGCTAAATACAGAATCACAGGATATTCTGAGTTGGAAGGGGTCATTGAGTCCAGCTCTAGAGTGAATGGCCCATCCAGGGATCAAACCCCAGCCTTGGGGTTTTTATCACCAAATACATCAACGTTTAGAATTTGTCAATCCTTTTCATCGATAGAAAATCCCTTTATTTCTGGAGTTCTTTTCCCTTTTTGCATTAAACCCTAATTACTGGTAGAAATATGCTAATGATCAGAACATCTTGACCCTTGCTTAGAGCCTGAGTATCTTTTTCTCGGTCTTTCATGGTTTAAAGCCTGTTAAAACCCCACCACGACACAAACAGCTCAGTTTAAGGAGTTTGCAAGGATCAAACCCGTGGAGTGAGTCTGACCAGATCAAGCAACATCATCAAAGAGTTCACAAGGAGGGAACCACCACAGGCATTTCATCCTTCACAACCCAGGGATGGCTGGAGGTGTTTGATGTGCCTCCCCTTCTTCTGAGAGAAGCTCTCAGATAAACTTTCCTCAGAAGAGCTCAGGTCTTGAAGGATCAGACGTGAGCTCATTTCACAGGGCTGTGAAACCCCTGGAGGTTTGCCACGACAAAAATCCCATTTTTTGGCCGGCCACCATCCAGCCTCCCGTTCCTCTGAGCAGCACTGACAGCTCTGCCCTGCCCTGCTCGCTGCTCTGACAAACCCTGGGGTTTGAGCTCTTCCCCACATTCCTTCCCCTGGAGATGACACGGATTGGTGGAGCCTGCTGACCTTTCCCAGCTGTCAGCCCACAGAATCTCCAGCTTTCCTGAGCATCCCTGGCCCTGCTGGCAGGCAGCAGGGAAGGGGGTTTTGTGTGGTGTCGCCGATGTGCTGGAGCCTGAGAGGGTCCCTGAGGAGCTGCAGTGCCAAGGAAAAGGACAATCCACAGGAAAATGACATATTTTGGTTTTGGGATGTCTCTCAGGCCCTCTCGAAGCGAGCATTCATGGCTCTGAAATGCCTCGCTCATAAATGTGTTTCAGAAACCTCCTGGATTGTAGTTATTACAAAAATACTCATAGGAATTAGAATATGAAAGCAGATAAAAGACTCTATTTCTGCAGTTTCATACTTCCAGCTACATAGATTATGCTATTAAAATCTGACAAGTTGGCAATCAAAATAAAACACTGGCTTTGTTCAAAAGTAATAAAGATTCAGACTCTGCAACTGTGTTAAGCAGCTCCAGGAGAAAAAGGAATAGTCTGAGTATTTGGTTCTTGCTATTACAGTTCCCCTGCTCTCTCCAGGCACAAATGATAGTGAGAATATTCTGATTTTGCTTTTTCTGACAGATACAGTGAATCCAGCCCAATGTGTGGGTTTAAATGAACTCATTTCATTTTGTTATCCATGACAAAACAGATCTGTCCAGACAGATCTGCTCAAGTTCATGAAAGCAGAATTTTCAGTGAGTTGACCTGCTTAACAGAAAGAGCCTCATGAAAGTCAGAAAAACTCTTGAAAACGAACTGGGAGAAAACAGGAGAAGCTCTTCCAGCGACCTGAGGCAGCAGGAGCACACGTGAGCGGGTTGGCAATCCCGTGCCCCATTTCCACCCTGAATTCCCACTGCTCGTGTTCAACACAGATCTGGATTTGCAAGCCAGTCCTGCTGGTTATTTATGCTCATTTCTGCTCAGCCTCTGGCTGATGTTTACAGATACCCCTGCAGCTGGGAGCTGTAAATGCTGGCTATATAAATATTTTAAGGATGGAGAAGATGCCCAGTTTTGTCTTCTCTCCTCTGCAGAGTCTGTTTTACCACCTGCAAACAGCTCTGAGCTGAGCTGAGCTGAATCTGCAGGTAAAGGTGTGGAGCAAAAACCATCCTGGAGCTGATGTCAGAACCAGGGAATGCTTTGGGTTGGTTTGGCTTGGAAGGGACCTAAAGATCATCTCATTCCAGCCCCAGGGACACCTCCCACTGTCCCAGGCTGCTCCAGCCTGGCCTTGGGCACTGCCAGGGATCCAGGGGCAGCCCCAGCTGCTCTGGGCACCTGTGCCAGGGCCTCACTGCCCTCCCAGGGAGGGATTTCTTCCCAATATCCCACAATCCCAATATCTAATCCAACCCTGCCCCCCAGCCTCCTCTGGCCTTGCTGGTTCCTCACAGAGCTCGTGCTGCAGCTGCCTGTGAACAGCAAACAGAATTTTCTTCCCCAAATCGAGTTCTTTTTTGCTCCCCATGCTCCATTACCCTCACTATCAGTTTGGTAATTCCACTTTTCAGTTTTAAAGGCTTTTTTTTTCCCATGTGGGGAGATTCCAGCAAAGCATTCCTGACCCAGTCAGCTGAGAGTGATTGATGCCCTGAACACTCTGAGCTCCCAGCCCAGCTGGCTGACACTGCTGCTCTTGACCCAGCAGTTCCTTCTCCACATGCTTTATTTTACTGTAATTTCTTTATATCAAACAAACCCATCAGAACTGTTTTGATTTAAGAAACATTTCAGGTAGCACCGAATACAGAAAATTTATTGCAATCAGAGTAGGTTTGTTTGCTTAATGAATTTTAAAAAGAAAGTGAATTATGGATTTGAATTTTGGTTCCTATGAACAAGGTAAATGCTTTGGGACCCATTTTTTATTGTTGTCATCACACACAGGAGGCACCAGAGGAAAAAAATTCTTCAGTTTAAGGGTGAAATTTCCCAAAAGGGATGCCAGGCTCTGGAATAAATTCCTGACAATTTTCTAATGAGGAGCCAAAGAAGCCAGGCACAAAAATACCTTTGGAAGGCTTGAGTAAAGCTGCTGTCAGGAGTTACCAGTTTCTGAAGATTAAATGAACTTCCCTGGTTGGAATAAACCTCTCCCTCCCCCCAAACCAGTATCATTTTTGGTGATACATTGATTTTTTGTCAAGTTGCCCCCATCTTATCCATTATTAACAGACTGGGATTGCTGTTGCAGAGGGGAGAAAATGGGAGATGTTGAATCCTTCACCTTTCGGTCGCTGCAATGTCAAGAGCAAGTGCTGTAAATACCGAGTTCAAACCCAACAAAACAGGAATAATAGGAACTGGAATGTCTGCTCCATGGGAATTCTGGTCTGTGAGTGATTCCAGAACATTCCCTGGGGCTGTGGGCTCCTTGTGGGGCTCAGTGCAGGACAGCAAAGCAGATTTTCTGACACAGGGAGGGGAAAAGCAGCGAGATCCCTCAGAGCAGCCCTTTCCCAAAAACCCAGCAAGTGCTCACCAGGAGAGCCTGAGAGCAAGGAGTGGATATTGCAGCTGGAAAGGGATCAGCTGGGAAAAGGAACAGAGGAAAATGTGATTTTTTTCTGCTTGGGAAGAGGTCAAGATGAGCACAAAGAGAGCAGATGAAATTATACAGACAAAGGGAGGAAGACAATGGTTCTGACACTTAAAACGTGGTGGTTTGGGTTGATTGATACCTTGGGATTCACCTCCAGATCACCAGAATAACTCAGGGAATAGACAACACTGGCTACAATTCCTAATCTGGCAATGCAGGCAAAAAAATCTGTTGTTTTCTGCTGCTCTTACAACAGAATCCGGGCTCACTGCAATTCTTTGCCTGTAAAACGTATTTGGTTTTCCAAGTAATTAAAAATACGAAAAAGTCCTTCTCAGGACTAGGACAGCATGAGTTTAAAGAAAAAAAAAAATATTTAATAATGAATTGGTAAAAGGGATGCTTAAAACCTCCTCACAAGGTAACAGAGTACCGAGAGAAACAGGTTGGAGAGGGAAGCCAGCCCCCAGTTCAGCTGGGCATCATTTATAAATTTGAAGGAATGCAGTCATAAATAAGCCAAGCCCAGCTGGGCTTATATTACATTTTTATGACAAGATTTATTTAGTCCTAACTTGCAGTGGGGGCTCTGGAGCCCCGGGGCAGTTTTTGGTGGTGTGGCAGCAGCGTCGCTCTCCCCTCCTGCTGGAAGCCCTCAGGGGTGTGCAGAGCCGGGATCAGTGGCAGTGGCAGGGTCTGTCTGTGCTGGCACAGAGCCGGGGCTGGCTCCCTCAGGGCTGCGAGGAAAAGCTGCTAAAATCAGGAGGAGAAGCACAGCAAGGCCTGGAAATGAATAATCAGGGCTGACCTTAACCCACACATTCTGCTTGTGACCTCATTATCGTGATTAGGCTTGAAAGGGGCAGAGAGAGCAGGCAGTGAATATTTTACCAGGCTTGCTGCCAGGAGCTTTGTGTATTCCCTCTCCTTCTCTGTCCATGTGTGTCTCCTCTTTATCTGTCTGTGCACGCTCCTGCTTGAGCCTGGTTGGCCTTTCCAACTCAGATATTCCCCAAAAGCAGCACAGATGGCTCCACCAGCCAGCCCCTGATGCACTTTTCGGGGAGCTGAGGCACTAATAGCACACATTTGGCCACTGCCATGTGTTCATATCAGTTAAATCCCCCCAAAAATGATTTTGAAGGTGTAAAATCCATTGGGTTCTCAGCAGCATGTGGACGTGCCTGAGTGTCTCTCCAAGGTATCCAGAGAACCCAAGGAAATGTTGGAGTCTCTTAAGGAAAGGAAAAGGGTTTAACTCACAAATTGTGGGAGATGCCAAAGGGAGCAGGTTATCCAAGACTACAAAAAGATGCATTGGCACGAGGTTAGTGTTGAAGGCAGCAAGGCCATAAAGAAATTGTCACTGTTCTGTCACTGCTGGCTGCCACGGTGTCCCCAGGGCACACCCACACTCAGACTCCTCTCTCCTTTCTCAAAGCTGCCAAACTGGGGAGCTCCAGGTCTCTGGTGCTCGTGTGCTTCACATGGAACCATAAAGGGACACCCCAAAATAAACAAATGATCTGGACTAAGACCAGAACTTGTTCTTCAGTACTCAGGGAACGCTGCCCTGTTGAGCTGTTGCTGGGTTATAGGGTGAGGATGTGTCTGACTAGCAGGTGAGGCACAAATTCCTCCAAGTCTCCTCTACCCCATCCCAATTTGTCCAGGAAATGGTCTGATCTTTCCACACCATCACTTTGTTACAGCACCCCGAGCCAATTCCATCTGCTGCTGTGTCAGGGCAGAATGGGACATGTGAAATATGTTGTCACTTGAGCACTCCAGAGGCTGAAATATAAATCAGGAAAGGCTTCTTCCTATAGGGGGTGTTGATTTCAGATTGATGGCACTGCTTCTGGAGCTGGGGAGGTCAGCACATCACAGCCCCATGGAACCAGGAGAGCAGAAACAGCCCCTTGTTATTCAGGAAGTATTTTTTTTATTTCCTGGAGGGTGGAAAGAGATTCTTCAGCAGGAAATGTAATGAAGATGAATTGGTACAGGTAAATTAAAAAATGCAGGTGTGAAGAAGTCTGAACTGCTGAAGCCTTTAACCAGTGACATGTAGAGTTAAATCAACTCCATATTCTTCTGTGTGGGCACTCAGGCTCCAGAAATGGTGCACGGAGAGAGAATTTAAAGCCTGCAGAAACTAAAAAGAAACCCCACCAAACCACATCCCCTCATACATTTTAACTGGGGATCAGGCAAAGCAAATCTCCTGCTGATCCAAAGAACCGACCTAAGTCTTCTCTAAGTTCCATCTCCCAGTTAAAGAGACCAGCCTCAGAAAATCCATCCTGTAAATGAAGACTACCTCAGGTGACCACCAAGCTGGGGTGGTTTTGATGATTGCCTGGCAAAGAAAGGGTAAATCCAGTGTTCCCCTGCTCCTGTTTCCTGTGATTCACGCCGAGGGGAGGCCAGCCTCAGGAATGACTTGCACTGAAGCTCTCCTGGCTGCCCTGACCATTCATTTCTCACCAAAGACAATCCAGCTGCTCTTGCCCAGAGAGCTGATGTTCATCTCCAGGCTGGCTGGGCTTTGAATGCCCTGCTGAGATTTCTGCTGCTGAATTCCCTGCTGAGATTTCAGATGTCTTTGTCCAACAGTTCCTCCCCTCTGCAGAGCCCATCTCCCAGAGCTCCAGTCTGGTTTGCTCCTCTGTTTTACCAGCTCAGAATTCTCCTCAGGTTATTTGGTTTAAAGGCACTGGGTCAATACCAAATAATCTCTATTCCAATGCACAGCAGCAAAATTTTATCCTAAATCAGTCCAAATCTCCTCAAAGCACCTTTATCATCAGCAGGTGGAAGAAGAGGGAAGGAAATGACTGCAAACATCTTGGTTAGGATTGCATAGCTAATAAAAAACTCCAAACAAAAACCTCTTGTACCGTTTCTTTGTCTGGTAATTAGTAGCTGTCAATTCTTAAAAATACAGATAATGAATAGAAACACAGCAGAATTCTTCTCAACACAGCATTACAGGGACGCTGGATGCCAGATGGAGCCTTGTGGATTTCAATAACAGCCTGATTTTCTGAGGTTCTTTAGGAATTAGTCAATTTTTTATAAACTGTTAGCACAGAATTTTACTGTTGGCATAGGAATTTTACTAATTTTGAGTGACATGTTTGAAAGGAATTGTTTCCCAACAATCTCCTTTAGGTCACTTGGAGCTGTTGGCACCCCAAAGAAATATTTCCTGCAGTGAAAAGGGTCATTAGTGATCAGGGGTTTTAAACTCTGGGTTTCTATGGATGATCTATGGGGAAAATGGGAATTTCAACTTCACCTCCAGGGGCTTGGCTGATTTTTACTTCAAAAACCAACCAGCAACTGCATTAAAACCTTTCAACTCTTTCCCCCTCTCTTTCCAAACGATCAGGAAGGAATTAATCCAGGTGTTTAGCAGGAACCCATTAGCACAATGCCATCATCTCAAAGAGGAGTGCCAGAGGCGCTGGCACAGCCTGGGTCAGGGTGAATTAACATCCCTGGTGTGCAAACCTCCCTGTCCTGGCACAGGGTCCTTGCAGCTCTCCACATTCCGTGTTCTCCTTGGCCTCGGGGACACCTGAGGTGACAGGAGCTGACCCTTCAAAGGCCTCCACTCCACAACACAACAGCATTTCCAGAAAACAGCAACAATCCTTTGTTTTTTTAATCTTTTCCTTCTTTTTTGAGCGCTCCAGTAGCTTCTGCTGGCACGGAGCCAGCGCAGCACTTGTGGAGATTAATTCGAGTTTCTTGAGTGGTTCCATCGCACTCGACACGTCTCCAACTCCTCCAGAGCCCAGAGAGGATCAGGGACAGGCAAAGGAGGAGCAGGGCACGCTGACATTCCACTGGGTGTGTTTAATAAACACCCACAGAGAGGAAAAAAACACCTTCACCTTTAGAAATCCCTGGAAAAGAGAGTCAGAGAGTGCTGAGGAGGAAATGTAAGGGGAAAACTCTGGAAGCAGGATAAATCCCAGAGGTTTCGGCCTTGTTCTGAAACATGGACAAGGATGAAGGAAGCTAAACAGAGAAATCCATTTTAGGAACTCCCAGGAAGTTTATTTGCTGTAAATACCTATCAGTCAGGCATGGGGTTTATCGCTCAGCTGATGGAAAATCTATTTACCTGCAATGTTTTCCCACCTAACTGAGCTCAAGTGCTGCTGCCCTCCCTTGGCTTCCCCAATAAATGAAATGGAGCAAATCTCATCATTGCTCTCTGATCTCACCTCCCCAGAGTTTATTTCCCATTCTGGCTTTCAGATTCAGCTGTTCAGATCTGAATTGCTGCATGCACACAGCAAAACCCAGGAGGAAGAAGTGGAGTTCTTTGTACAAATAACCCTGATCTTATCCTCGTTTCAGTGATCACTTTGACCTCCAAAACAGGGGAAGATCAGCATTTCTGCAAGTGGGGGCCCAGAAAATCAGGTTAGGAGTTGGGAAGCTGAGGGACACGAGTAGTGATGAGCTGCCTGCACACAAGGAGTGTGTGACAGGAGCCAGGACACATCTGTTTTTTTTTCTTCTCCCACCCCCTTATTGCACTTCAGAACTTCAGTGCAACAGGAATTCCAATGGAAAGTGAACTTCTTTGCTGCAAAGCTTCAAGACTCAAACATCATTTCCAGCCAGGTGCTGAAAAAGACAAATCCCTGTGAAAAAGGTAGCAGAGTCTATAATTAGCTGTGGCATTTTTTTCTGAGAGAGGGAAAAAGACCAAAGTGAAATTGCATTGGCATTTAATGCTGGTGTTTCCTAACTCTTGCAAAATTATTTTTGGCACCCTTCATAATAAGTATTCAAACAGAAGATGCAATTTCATAGCAACGCCACAGGTTTGGAAAATAAATAATCTGAGGGGGAAAAAACCCACCTCAGCACAGAGAAATGTCACCCATATAATTCATCATTACCTCTGGATGCTCTTGGGAGAGCTCAGAAACCATTTCTGTTTGCTGTCTTTGGTTGCAGTTTAGCACCAGCGAGCTCTCCTGGGCCAGGAGCTTTGTCAGGACTCGATGAAGGAAGAGCTGGAAGGTTCCTGGATCCTCTGAATTAACCTGCTCTGGCCCCTGCTCCTCTGGGACAAAGCAGAGGCAAGGAGTATTCAAAATAAGGCAATTAGGCAAGGAAAGGCCACTGCTCACAGTAATTAACACAAGAACTGCTACAGCACTGGCTTGGAAATCGGGCAATTAATGAAAGCCTGGCTGGGAAATTTGTATCGAGTTCACACTAGGAGTGGCAAATATTTTAATTTTTCGTTTAGTCTTTCATAAACTCAGCGTGGATAACAAGTCAGAAAAGGCTCCTCTGGCCACTGACACCTTGTCCAAGGTTTGATTCATTTGCTGCTGAACTCAGAGGAGATTTTTCACTCTGAGTTCAAAGCTCCAATATTAATTCATGTCTGACTGCTGGTACAATTTATTTCCCCTTTCCCTCCATTGCAGGCAAACACCAAAACTCCTGAAATATAAGATCCTCTCCATGTTTTCTCTGGTTTGCACTGGAAGAAAAATGTGATCATGTCCTTTGGTCAGTTGTTGGAGATCAGATTTTCACAAAATTTACACCAAAGCTGCATTTTCCCAAGGAAACCAATCCTCCAATGAAGCTGCACACCTTGGACATTCCCAAATGTCTGAGGTTTGGCCTAATACAGCAAAATGATGTTTTTAATAAAGTTTCTTCCTCCCAAGTGTTTCACAGACCCCCAGGTCACATCTCTGCAATAATTTAATCCTCGGGGAGGGGTTGATGCCAACAATAACTCTGTGGGACCTGAACTTAATTCAGAATATTTGAAAAGGTCACAACTTCTCTATCAGAAAATGAAGTTAACCCTGAAGCAAGGAGTTTCTGGTGGCTTTTAAAGCTGGTAGCTCCCCCAGGGATGCCCTCGAGGCTCCAGTGATGTCCCTCTCATGTTTGGTGTGTGTCTCACTCTGCCCCAGAGAAGAATAGCACACAGCTCCAAGCTGCTGCTGTCCCTTAGAAGGAATTTCCTGATGGCTTTGCTTGGCCTACCACATCCCAAGTTCCAAAAAAACCTCTGCAATTTAGTGTTCTAAAATAATTTGGATGGAGGAGATGAATTTATCGTGGCACTTTGCCAGAAATTGATGCCTAGAGGGAGAAAACCTGAAAAACGTGGTTGTAGGTTTATTTTTGTTGACAGAGGTGAAAGAATATTGTTTATTTTCTTTCTTTTTTTTTCCTGAGGACAACAAATACTTAGGAAGCTCCCAAAGCACTTGAAGAACTACCAAAACTAAATCAGAAATTCAGCTCAGCTCAGTTGATTTGCCCTTTTAGCACTGTCAGACAAGCAGTGTTTAGGAAAAGTTTTAACTGGAAGCTGTGCTCCCCAGTCCATATGGCTCAGCTGAGTGCTCACAACTGCAGGCACCGAGATTCCTGCAAGGGTCAGAGGCACAAATGGATAACCTGAAACATGAAAAGTCACAGGGGATGCAAATCCCAGAGCACTGGTTGGCAGCTGGCTGCCAGGAGTGGGGAATGGTCTCCAGAGGAGCAGGGAGTTCTCCTTGGTGGAGCTGGTGCATCTCAAAATCCTGGATTAAACGAGTGCCTCGCAGGATGCAGAATTCCTTATTTACCTGTGCCTGTTTCACCAAGGGATGCTGGAAAAATCAACCAGGGATCCCTTGCTGGGTGCATTCTGAATCCAAAATAGTTCCCACCACCTATCCAATGGACAAAACTTTCCCTATTTTGGCTCTCCAATCGCTATTGGCCAAGAATTAAACCCAGACTATCTGCAGGAAAAGCTAATCCAAGGCTGGACGCTTGCTTGTAAATAAATCTTGGTGCTAACCCAATATTGCCACGACTCAGATGAAGCTTGTTACAGTATTTGTTATTTAAGAGATTATTTGACTATAAAAAAAAAAAAAGATATCATAAGTTTTGCTGTGTTTGACATAAAAAAACCCCACAAACAAATCCCTGAGCCTGTTCTGCAAACATGCTGAATTTCTGAGGATGAAAGGCAAGGCAGGAAAAGGTCATGCCTATTAATTTCAATCCTTGTGCAAAGCCAGCATATTCCACACTTGCCTTGTAAGATTTGTGGCATTTGGGTAAATACATTTGTATTCCTTTCATGCTATTTACAGTCTCCACGCTCTGCATTGCTAAGTGCATTGCAAGTGGGAGCTTTTGCAATGCTGATGCACCTCAGCTAATTCAAACATGATATTCTAGGTTTATAATTTACTATTTCCATCACATTAGCTCCATTTAAGTTGGTGAAATCCTATATAATTTGACAGGTTTGTTGATAGGATTGGACTTTTTTTTTATGCTTTCCACTATGAATTTATACCTTGACATCACAATAATCTGGCAAAATCCTGAGATATTTGAACAATTAAAGTGGAATTAGGAAGATTTGAGAGGAGCAGGGCACCCCCATCCCATTAACAGATCTTTATTATTTGTGTGCAGCCACAAGATGGGGAGAGGAGCTCCTCATCCCACTGCCAGCCCTCTGCACATCCTGCTGCATCCACACAGTGAAAACAGGAAGAAAAAAAATCTTCTTTCATCTTAGGATACAACCCAGTCCCTGCTAAGCTTCTGTGGGAGTGCAGAGAGAGGAGAGAGCCCAGCCCAGGACAGCCTGGTACCAGCACCTTCATCTGAGGAGAGCCAGGAACAGATGAGCACCTAAGGAATGCTTTGGTGTCACTGACAGGGACAGGACAGGCCACCAGCACAGGCTGCTTCCCCTCTGTGGCAGGAAACCAGCCCTGGAGGTGGGGAGACGAAGGGGTTTGGTGTCTGTGGCAGTGGGGAAGCTGTGGGAGAGGGAGCTGACAGGAGATCAGATGGGGTGGGATGGGTGTGGGGACCGCAGAGCAGTCGGGGTTTGTCACCACCGAGCAGTGACAGCACCACAGCAAGGCCATGGGTGAGGAATGGGGGAAGCATCAGTCACTCCTGAGGGCTCACACTGCACCCAGAGGGCACAGATCTGTCACCTCCCTGGCCCTGCTGAGCAGAGAAGGGGCTGATGGCTCAGCTGAGAGGCAGGAGAGCACAGGGCAGCACGGGGACACTGGGCACAGCCAGGGAAGGAGCTCAGTGGTGATTGAGAGGTAATTAGGGATGGTTGTACAGCACTGATCCTTTAGGTGGGCACTGGTGAGTCGGTGTGGTGATCAGCAGCTCTGCTTACACCAGGTGGGAGATGCTGCTGAGGAAATGCTGATGAGGAAAATCTGCTGAGGAAATGCTGCTGAGGAAAAGCTGATGGGGAAAAGATGGTGGGGAAATGCTGGTGAGGAAATGCTGGTGAGGAAAAGATGCTGGTGAGGAAAATCTGCTGAGGAAATGCTGGTGAGGAAAAGCTGATGGGGAAAAGATGGTGGGGAAATGCTGGTGAGGAAATGCTGGTGAGGAAAAGATGCTGGAGAGGAAAAGATGATGGGGAAATGCTGGTGAGGAAATGCTGCTGAGGAAAATCTGCTGAGGAAAAGCTGCTGGGGAAATGCTGATGGGGAAATGCTGCTGAGGAAAATCTGCTGAGGAAAAGATGATGAAGAGAAGCTGCTTGCTGAGGAAATGCTGCTAGGAAAAGATGATGGGGAAATGCTGGTGAGGAAATGCTGCTGAGGAAAATCTGCTGAGGAAAAGCTGCTGGGGAAATGCTGATGGGGAAATGCTGCCGAGGAAAATCTGCTGAGGAAAAGATGATGAAGAGATGCTGCTTGCTGAGGAAATGCTGCTGATTAAGAAATGCTGTTGAGGAAAAGCTGCTGAGGAAATGCTGAGGAAAAGATGATGAAGAGATGCTGCTGATTAGGAAATGTTGTTGATTAGGAAATGCTGCTGAAGAGATGCTGCTGATTAGGACATGCTGCTCATTAGGACATGCTGCTGAGGAAATGCTGATTAGGAAATGCTGCTGAGGAATGTTTTCCTGCTCTGCCTGCATCAGGATTCACTGGTGAGGGCTCTGCCAGTGAATGAAGGTGAAATAAGGGCTCATCCAGCAGCTCTTGGGGCCATCCATCACTGCTGCAGCAGCAGGCACAAGGGATCCTGTCTGTGCTGGGGGAATCTCTCCTCAGCACGGGGAGGAGCAGCTGAATGAAGCTCTAAAATGAAAATTTGAACACTAATTACACGACTCCCTGACATAACACTATCAACAGCAATTTGCTGTTCCATCTTCATTTACTAAACACCAAGCCCACGCTCATTAATTAGGGGTATGATCCAGCCAGCAGCACAAACAGAGCAATTTCACTTGGGTGAGTGTATCCATTGATTTCAATGTCACTGCTCCTGTGCTTGCACAATTGCAACCCAGATCCACAACCTGGGCCAAACTCCAGCCCTATAAACACATTCCCTACCTGGAGAGAGCCTCCCAAGATCAAATCTAGCTTAGTTCTGCTGCAGGAAAATCTATGTGCATGTGGATTCAGACCTGTTCGTGTATTATCTCATTTTACATTGAATTTTTCAGAATGAGCTTGCCCTGCACACTCTGTTCAGGGCTGGAGGAGGGATTGGGATTGGTAAGGCCATGAGTGATTAGGGCTGCATTATAAATCTGAAGTGACTTGAATTAAACATTGATGTTTTCACAGCTTTACTGACTGTCCTGTGAGTGAATCTCAATCAGTTTGCAGAGGTGATTTCCCTTCCCTCCCACAGCCCCACAATCCCAGATCAGCCCCATTCCCATGAGCTCCAACCCCATTCATTCATGCCCCAGAACCCCACTCAGTGGTGTTTGCACCTTGAACTTGTTCTGGAGCAAATGCATGTATGGGGAGGTGCAATCCCACAGCTCAGCTGAGGAATTCTGCTCTGCAGCCAGCCGTGGCTGGTTGGGTCACTGGAATGTGATTTAATTGCAAAACCAGGGGATCCAAATGGGATGGGGGCTCCACCACCCACCCAGGCAGCTCCTGCCAATGGTTCATTTTGGTGCAGCAGCAAAGATCACAGGAAATTTCTCATCGTGTTCCTCCATCTGGGAAAAAAACCTTTTACCTCATCCAAAACCAACGCCAGAATATGCCAGCAAGGACTGACCCCTTAATACAAACTGAAAATATTTAGAATTTCTCTTCAAAGGCAATATTCCTCCTGCTGAGCACATTCTGTCTGCTCCACTTTTCCCTGTTTCTGAGCTGAATTTAAGTCTCAGTCCTTCAGAGAAGTTTTATCCCCCTCCCACCTAAGGAAAACACAATTTTTGGGAGCAGAAGATCACAGCCAATTACAGCTTCATCACGGATGCTGCAGCTGGGAGGGGAAATCTTCCCAAATATCCAGGCACGGTGTAAAAGCCTTCTGAAACCATTGAATTTCCAGCAAAATAGAGGTGGGAGTTTATAGAGGCACTGCAAAGCTGGGGAAGGTGATAGGAGAAGGAGCCAGACTTTTATTTGCATTATTTTATTCTTGTGCAAACCCAGCAAAATATAGGATTGACCCTGAGTGAAAGGAGCCTCAGCTGCAAACTCAGTGGAGAGTTTATTTTTGAAAGATGCAGCTTTTACCTGTGGAGAATTTTAGCCCTGTTTAGTGTCAGCTCCTTTATTACTAAATCTCTCCCAAAGATGGAGCAGTCCTTTCAAAAGGAGGCAATTTTAGTGGTGTTTACACCAAATTTCAGCTTCACTTGGCACAGATGGGAACTTCAGTGACTTCTCACAAGGCCAGACTCTGAAGATTCTTCACCTTTAGGGTGGCTTTTTATTATTACATTTAAAAAGTAAAACAAAAATTGAGAAAATAATGATTAATGACAATTAAACCATACCCTCTTAGAAGGAAGAATCCAGAAAATGAACATCAAAATCACCTTTCAGGGACTAAATTCAGACAAGGCTTTGAGCCTGTATTAAATGTTAGGCATGTGAGCATAATTAAACAAATGAGATCAAGGGCTCCCCTTTCCTCAGAGATAAATGAAACTCTTACTAAGGATGAAGGGCACAATCCATCTTCTCCAGGAATTCCTGCAGCTTGCCTGCAAAGGACCACAGGGATCCTTTGGAAGGAGAGGGATCTGCTGCTCAGCCACAAACCCAAGGATGTGGCAGAGCCTGAGTGGTTCCCAAGACAGGTCCAGACCCACAGAGAAGCAGGAGAATACAGCTGCAAAAAAAAAGGAAATGAGAAAAACCCCAGAGAGCTGAAATTCTGCAAATAAAAAAAGTGGAAGATGGCTACAGAAGGTTTAAATAATGTGGTTTTTTGAATCAGCAAGGAGTGGTGCCAGCAAAAAAAAAAAAAAAAAAAAAAAAAAAAAAAAAAAAAAAAAAAAAAAAGGAAACTCAGAGAGATTTCTTTTTTCCTCATTCTTTTCCCAGACAATATCTTCTTCCCCAGTTCTTGGTGTCTTTAAATAGTTTCCTTTGAAGTTGGGCAAAGCAGACTTGCCATGCACTGCAGCATAGAAATTTGAGGGATGGTGCTTGAAAATGAAATATAAGTGAGGAAAAGAAGGAAAAACTTGTATAAAATGAATTATTTTTAATATTCTAAAAAATGATCAATTATAAACACATCTGCCACCAACTTTTCTACCCTTCCTCTCAAAATAAAAGTTACTTTTTCATTTACAAATAAATGGGGTTTATGCAGTTTCTGCTAGTTTATGCCTTGAATTCCCACATTTGAAAAATCTGGACAAATATTCCCACATCAGCTGGAAAAACTCAAGAGAATTCACCAACACAGTTAAAAAACAACCCAAAAATCAACAACAAAGTTGCCTCGTCCCAGAGTGGAGTTGCACGAGGCTCAAGAAAGGTTTGGCCATGAATAAAAGAGATTTAAAAATGCATTTGTCTCCAATATTAGCTGTAAATCTGATTAGTCCTGTCTGGGTTTTTCATCTATTGGCTTTTTTATGGCAGGAAATTAACCCAGAGATCCCTCTTATGTTCCAGGGAACTGTGGCTCCACATTCCACCTGTGCCTCCAACTTCCAGTGCAAAAATATCCACCAGAATTGAAATCAAACGATGAATTATTACAAAACCAGCTTATTAAGAGTGGTTTTATCTGCCAGCTTGTTCTTTGGAGGGCCCCTGGGGTGGCTGGGCTGTATGAGAGGGTTTTTCATGGAGAAAAGCCATTTTTTAGTGCTCTGGAAGAAGCCCTGAGGTTCCATCCGAGCTGGCACAGGCTGAAGTGATGGAGGAATCTTAGAGGACTTCAGTGGGTATTAAACTGGAGGAGAAAACACCTAAAAATACTGCAGCTGGACAAAAGAATCCTCCTTTTTTCAGTTGGAAAAACGGCCTTGAACTGGAGCAAATCTCAGCACGGAGCAAGGTGAATCTCTTGGCCAAACGTTCAGGGAACAAAAGAGTGACAGAGCTGATGGAGAGGCACCAGGCCATGGCAAGAGAAATAAAGAATAAAATCTGAGGAACCTGGGGAAAGGATAACAGAAATAAAGAGTAAAATCTGAGGAACCTGGAGAAATGATAACAGAAACAAAGAATAAAATCTGAGGAACCTGGAGAAATTCTAACAGGAATAAAGAATAAAATCTGAGGAACCTGGAGAAATGATAACAGAAATAAAGAATAAAATCTGAGGAACCTGGAGAAATTCTAACAGGAATAAAGAGTAAAATCTGAGGAACCTGGAGAAATTCTAGCAGAAATAAAGAATAAAATCTGAGGAACCTGGAGAAATTCTAACAGAAATAAAGAATGAAATCTGAGGAACCTGGAGAAATGATGGCTGAAAAATTCATCAAAAATTCATTGAAACAATCAAGAAACTTTCACACAGAGAAATTAAAGGAAGCTCTCAACTTCAGAGCAATTTTGGTTCTAAAGAGAACTGAGAACATCTGTTAAGTACTGAAACAACTTTTTATTTGCTCATAAAGAGATTATTTGTCATCCCAGCATTGTCTGTCTGTAAGAAACCAGGCTGGGAAACATATCAGTGATATTTCTCATGGAATAGAAGGACAAGGAAAAGGATTCTGGTCAATTCAGGCCAACTGCAATATTGGCCACGGGCAGCACACGTTTTCTTAATGGAATAAAAGGGAAAAAAATCCAAACTAAATTTGATTTCTCGAAATGAGTTTGGGTAATCTAGGCTGAGTTATGTGGCAGGGTAGGCAGGCACTGATAAAGTGGGAATGAGGAAATGGCAGGAAATTTCCCGGTGTGTATTACACAATTATCACAATGCGGGGTGATAAACACATTTTGTTCTGCTTCCTAAATGCAGCATCTCAACAATTCTCCTCCAAATGCCACTGAATTTTGGAGAAACCCACGTTTTGAACTCGCAGGAAATGGCATCAAATCAAATATTGAGTTCTGCTGAAATTTGCCAGTTCCAAATGCAAATTGCTCTTTTACTTTTCCATCATTAAACGTCGCATTTTAACCCCAAATCCATCTGACTCCACAATTTTGTTCACACACAAGCAGATGGTATTTTAGCTGCAAATGAATGTGACTTCTCTTCAGGATGTTTCATTCATAAATATAAAAAGAGGCAGAAGAAATTTATTTTTTTTTCCAGAGCTTTAACTTGAGTTTGGGCAGGGTGAAATAGAGCAGAAGGAGAAATTGTGTTTAAATTCTTGTTGGGGTCTGGTTTTGCACACTCACAGAGCCAGACAATTCCCATATTTAAATCCAGGACAAGTTTCACACCCACTTATTTTTTGAGACCTTCAGGGACTCCATCCCTTCCCTGGGGTGTCTTTTCCAGTGTTTCACCACCCCTCAGGGAAGGAATTTTTCCTGACACCCACCCTGAACCTGCCCTGGTGGACCTTGAGGTGGAACTCAACCACTTGAGGTGGTTTTCCCTTGTCCTGTCCATCAGGATCTGCTCAAACCTGAAGTTTCCCCTCTTCCCTTTGAAACCTGGGCCAAGAGCACTCATTGTGCTCCTGGGAGGAGCAGCTGGAGGGAGGAAATTGAATTCCACATCCCCTTTTCAGCCCTTTAATTTGTTTCTGTTCCACTTTTTCTCTTAGGTACTTTGATTGAAGCCCATTCAAAGAATTCCAGCCCTAACTCCAGGTTCTATTCAGGCTCTAGGTGAACATTAGGCTGAAATAATCAGAGCCTCCAACAACCAACAGTTTCTCACTATTTTTGTACCAACATGTTATGAATAGATAGAAATAATTTCATATAAATACAGATACACCCCCACATTAACCACGAATGGAGAAACACTTTTAAAATCCTTCTCATTTTGAATAAAAGTTAAAGAAAACACCAGGTGTCAGTTGTGGATGATTTTGTGCTGTCAGAGCTCTTTCCTGCCATGCAGTCACATTACTTTTGCAGATGATAGGACAGGCAGCATTTCTCATCCCCTCCCCTCCTGAAATCCAGGGGACACAGACCCATCCATCCGCTCAGCGAGAGCACCACTGCTGCATTTATTTATTTTGGGAACGTTCGTCCCATCCCTCAAATTTAGCTTGTCTGGGAGAGGATCCTACCAGGGAAAAAAGCACCGTATTCAGACAGATGGGGATGATTTTGCAGTGTGCATTTACACAGATGTCATTTTTCATCAGGTAATTGGAGACGATCCTGGCCCAGAGTTCGGGTGGTAAAAAATAACGACAGCAGAACCAAAGTGGGTGACAAAGTGCGTCATGTACCAATTAGCAAATCTCACCCTGCTGCTGTGAGGAGGGCAATGAAAGGCAGATCCACTCTGAAATGATCCATTTGGGTAGGGGAATTTATTGCAAAGATGGTTTTTCCACCCTCCGAGGCAGTAACTCAGCCCTGGAAACGCCTGCCATGCCTCACAGGGACACACTTCCCTCTCAAACCTCATTTTCCTGGGGGGACTGAGCATTCCGTGCTCCTCTTCCCTCTGCAGACCCCGTGAGGCTGCGGGGAGCAGGGGTGCTCTGCCAGGCACGTCATCACTGCTGAAATCAGGATTTATGGGAGTGCCAAGCCCTGCCTGTCCTAAATCTTGGCCTGAACAAATTGGGAAGGCAAAGTGGAGCCACCAAAGTGGAGCTGCTGAAGGTGGGAGTGAGAAACACCTGGCTGAGGGTGGGCAGTAATTTATAAAATCAGCCAGGGAGGAAGAGATTTCTGTCCAAAAGTTCTGAGTGTGAAGAGCAAAAGCAAATTTGATAGCGAGATCAGGTGTATTTTTACAGGTGTCCTCGAGGGCAATGCTGAATTCTGAAGTATTTTGTTGGAGGAAATGGTGGGCTGAGTAATCGCTGGAAATGGTACAAATAGTAATGATAAATATTTAGAGAACACAAGCTTAGAGCAATCAAAACCTCTCAGTTCTTTGAACACAGAAAATCATTTTGACAGGGAAATGAATACTTGGGGGATGTTTCATTCTGACTTCTTGTAAATGAATTGTTTTCCTTCCCATGGGAAAGGAGGTCAAGAAGGAAATCAGAGTTGGGGGAACAGGGTTCAAGTACTGCAAACACTAGAGTTTTCCTCAGAAGCAGTAAAAACCCACCAAAATGATATTATTTTAATTTTCTCTGTAATAATGTGGGCTGTGCTTTCATTGCCAGCCTTTCAGGATAATGGCATTACCAGACCGAGGTAATATTTGAAATATTTATGACACAGAGCTTGCCTGAATATGTTGTTTTTATGTAATTAAGGGCTCTGTTTGACATGGATTAATGCTCATGGAAATGTGGTATATTGGATGTTTTGGTACATATTTCCTTGCTCGTTCTCCATGCTATTTTATGCTGTTTTTAATGAAACCATCAAAAATATTTACAAATCTGCTCCTGAAATGGCAGCTTTTGATGTCTTAATTTTCCCATGAAGTATGGTTGGCCTTCATTAGAATTCAGGATTTTAAGACTCTTGGATATAATCCCTCTCTATAATTTACATGGAGCTTATAACTAATAAACAAAACCTTTCCTCTGTGGTCTCTCTGAGAACACAGAGCTTTGTTTGCCTGGTTGTTTTCAGTTTTAATCAGAATATTTCTGCGGAGCACAGGGGATGTGCTGAGGTAGAGCTGCAGAGTGAAAGGTGGATCACAATTCAATGTGTAGAACAGTTTGGGGGAAATTGTAGAAGAAATAATGAAGATTTCACAGGCTGGGAGAGGTTTTATCCCTGGTTTTCATGGAGGTTTGGGGTAGGGATCATTGTGAGGTCACAAAGGAGAAGGCAGCTGGAGTCACCCCTTGTAGGTCAAACCCAACTGATATTTTCCACTTAAAGAGATCTTTTCTTGAAATTGTTTATTCAACATGAAATACTTCTTATTGTGTGATTTCCCTTTGAAAATTGGATTAAATCCACGAGAAACCACTGACACTTGTCTGAACATCACCAAAAATGTAAAGAACAAATGTCTTTATTCCTCATGGCTCGCAGGGCTATAAATGAGAGTCTTAAAAACCCAAAACTGAACACGAAAACCTAGAAAATCACATGGTTTTGGTGCTGAACCATCAAATAACAACGTTGGAAGGACAGGAGGAAGAAGAGCAGCTCTTTATTGCCTGGGTGAAGTCACTCCTTGGTTAATATTCTGCTCTGTGTCATTTAAGCTCTCCTAAAAGGCAGCTCAGCTTTAAACATTGCTCTGCTGTGCTGCCAGGAGGTGAGAGGCACTGAAATCCTGCTCTGTGTCAGCAATAAAGAAAAAGGATGTTTGTTCACATGGCCATGACCCACACAGCCCTCAAAGCCTGTCCTGCAAGCAGAGCTCTCAATCTGAGTGCAGGACGGTTCCACTGCTTTGGATTTTAGAGCTGCAAACCTTCCTTTTGCAATAGTTATAATCAGATTGGGATTTTCTCTCGGCCATTTGCTCCTTAAAACTGTTTCACAAATTAATTTAGCAGTTTGCTGTAGCCCCAATTATCTGATTAGCACAGGAGAGCTTGAATTGTTTTGCCAGTGGGAGTCTGGGTAAAAGGTGGAGTTTGGAAAGGTGAGGCCCAGGCAGGTGCAGCCACCTCAGCAGAGCACAAAGGTGAAACACAGAGATGGCACCAAAGTTTCTCTTCAAATTAGAATCAATCCTTATAAAAGATTTTATAAAAAACCACCACATTCTGTTAATTCTTTGCTTTAATATTAGCCTCAGAGTTCAATTTCGGTAGTTAATAGAGCAGAATAAATATAATTTTTTTTATCAATACCCATTAAGAGAAGCAGACACTTTCTAGGAAGCAAATCTGCTGGTTCATTTCTCATTAATTCACCTGCTCTATATTTACTCTCTGTGTACAAAATCCAGAAACCTCTTCAGCCAGCTGTAAAAGATCTATATATATATAAAAATAATATTTTTTTCTCTCTTGCCAGCACTCTCCAGATAAACACCTCACTGACTGACAGTCAGTAGGTGTCACTTTCTAATTTAAAACCCCAATTTAAATTCACCCATCACATTATTGAAGAAAAGTATTACCTTTCATTCACTAATTACACTTAATTGGCTGGGAGATTTAAATGCTTCATTGGCTCCAAACATTTCAAGCTGGGCAGGATGCCTGAGCCTCCTCAAAGGGCTGAGGGACTTGGAGCCTCCTCCTGGGTTTAGAGACATCAAAACCAGCTTTTTCCATCTCTTTGCCTTAAAGTTGATGGAAACAAATGGCTCTACAGGCAGGAAGAGGGAATAATTCAGATTTTTTAATGACATCTGGCAGGACAGGGAGAAGTTATGTGTGCACAAAGAGCAGGAACAGCTCCCAGGGCAGGAGCAGGGATCACACACACAAACCAGGATTCCTGTTCTTTCACCCCAACATTTCATTTTCACCGGCAGTGCCACCTTTCAGGGTTTAACTCAGCACCTTCTCCTCCCAGCATTTTTTCTTTGGCTTCTGTGTTCCCCAGTTTCCATTTTGGGGAGCACCAGGGGCCGATGATGGAGTGAATTTCCCCCAGCCCATCTCTCCTCCAGGACATCCAACATTTTGCTCCAGCTGTTCAAACCTTTCCAGACCTGTGCTCTCCCCAGAAAGCCAATAATTGATAAATACCAACTGCCCAGAAAGGGAAAATCTGGGGTTTGGGGCAGCACGGCACCCCCAGTGCTGGGAATCCTCTGCCAGAGCTGGGAGCTGCCTTCCAGAGCAGCACCCTCAGCCTGAGCCCTGGAGCATTGTTATTTTTTCTCCGTTAAATCAGCTCCAGTGATCAGCTGAGCTGGCCACAGCCACCCCGAGCCTTTGAACTCTGTTTATTTGTGTTACAACTAATCCGTGGCTTTGTTCTTTCCTGTTCCAAGCCCTGCTTTGAACCCTTTTCCTTGCTGGATTTGGGTTCATGACTTATTCCTTCAAAAGCTCTTTTCTGTTGGGACTTTCTTCAGCCTAAGAAAGAAGAATTTGGTCTCCATCATCTAAATAAATATTTATTGTCCACAGAATTCTCTACAGCCCAGAGCTCTGAGTGCCACATCCAGTTTTTCCCTGGACACCTCGAGGGAGAAAAAGGAAAAAAAGGAAAAGGAGCCTCCATCACTGCTGGCTGAGCTGGGAAATTGGGGCAGTGTCTGCCCTTTTTCCAGAGAGGAAATGTAAAAGAGAGTTTGGATCCAGACAGCCTGGAAACCCTACCAGAAACCCCAACATCAGGAGAAGTTCAAACCATTCCTAAGGTCCCATAAAATATTGAGAAATTACTTTTCCTTTCTCCTCTGCCCGAGCCAGAAAAATCAAACTGGTGCCTTGTTAATTAGGAGTGTGCTGGCAGAGCGTGGCTCTGGAGATGAACAAAGATTTTATTAATAAATCTTTCCCTGTCAAACATCCTCCCTTTGGTCAGGGCAGAGAGAGGCTTTCGTGGCAGTGGAGAAGCTTTTTGTGAGAGCTTGGATTCGAAACTGCATTTGAAGTTGTGCTCCCATTTCAGTGCAGTCACATTTCATCCAGAGGCTAAATATCAAACAGAACCCTTCTGAAAACATTCCCGAGTAAAAGGAGCACAGCTTTGGGCTACAAAGGAGATTTTTCATCCCACTAAAGAATATTATTTTTTATTTTTTATTATTTTAAAGTGTCAGGTGCACGGAGATCACGCTCATTTGCTCTTGGAAAGGAGAAAATTGGCAATTTGGGTTCACTAGAGCCCACAGGGACCCTGTTTTGTGTCACTCATTTGTTATCAGCCCATGTGGAGAGGGATTGCTTCGAGCAGGATGATAAATAATCACCAAATTCACTCCATCATCTGCCCCTGGTGCTCCTTGAAATGGAAACTGGGGAACATAGAGGTGCCAAAGAAAAATGTGAAATCTTTGGAGAGAAGGTTAATTTTACAGGAAAATCTTTGCATTTAATACACTGACAACCAAGGTTGTTGTTTAACATGGAAAAGGAGTTCCTGAATTTTGCCAAGGGCAGCGAGTCCTTGCCCAGCCCTTCCAGACTGGGAAATGGAAAAACCAGAATTTTTCTGGGATGTGAATTGAATTTTGTGTGTATCACAGACTGCTAGCTGGAACCAGATGATCTTTAACATCTTCTCCAATCCTGTTCTCTGATTATGAAAATGAGAAAGATGTTTTCATTGTTCTCATGCAGTGATTTGGAATTTGGACAGATCTGAAACACAGACATCACCACCCAGAAAGGACAGCCTGCATTTGGCTGACCTCTGCAATTTCAGCATTTTCTTCTTCCCTTCTCCCAAAATCAAACTTTTACAAAGTTTATTTTAACACTGGGGTGCGAGTAGAATATCCCTTACCCATGTCTTAAAATAGGTAACATTTGCTTTTGCTTTGTGCTCCCTCATATGGGAATTTTCTCCAAGTCTGAAGTTTTGTTTAGAGCCCTTAAACACAATTTCATGCTCAAGCCAGTCAGCCTGACAAGTTCCATTTTGGCTTCCTGCAACACCATCAAGCTGCTCCAGTTTCACTTAAAAGGTTTAAGGCCTGAGCCAGTAAAAAAATATGAAACCAGTTAAATCACCCAATTGCCTTTTTCTTCCTTCAGCTCAGAGGAGCTGACATTTCCAGCCTGGTTTTGTGGGGAAAAGTTTTCATCTCGACTTTTCCAGGAGGTCACATTCACTCAGGAGAGCTTTAAGCCCCAGTCGTTAGCACCGACTCAGCTGTTTGGAAAATCACATCATTTCCCCCAAAATAACTTTGCTTCAAGTGCTCTTTTCCCATTGCAGGGCTGTTTCAAGGAGCATTTCAGTCTCCAAGACAATTTGCACCTTCAACAACAATCCCAGCTCCAGCCATCTGTGCACCAAGACTTGGGGACATCAAAACTGGCCCAATTCCAGCTTTTAAAACTTTCCTGTCTCTGCTTCCTGAAGATCCACCAAAAAGACAGAACCTTCATTATTCCTAATGCAGGTTTTCAATCAGATGCTCTTCTTTTGAATTAAGAGCTAATATTTGTCATTTTCCTCTATTTTTCCCCTACCAGACATAAAATACACACCAGTAATTCCTGCTGAAGTCCTTTTGCTTGTCCCCTGAGCGCAAAAAAAACCCCAAAATAAATTCCTCTTCCACACAACCCTTCCCAAGGACGCCAGGATTTACACCTCAGGATTTTATGGCTTCAGGATTTGATTTGTGTAAGGAAGAGTTTGTCCTTTTATTAGTCAACAAGGCTGGTTTGACAAATTTGTCTAATTATATGATATATTTTGTATTATTTATTTTAGCTTGCTGACATCTAACGATTGAGCAGAGGTCAGGTGGGAAGCTCAAGGATGAACCAGCACTTGTTTCATATTTCATCTTTCAAAGCCAATAAAAAATGGCACCTTCTCCCCAGCTGTCTGTCAGCAAAAGGAAAGAGACCTCATAAATAATAAACAGCCTTTGCTGTTAAACTTCTCAGAGAGGAAAATCTGAACAGGAAAATCTGGATTAAATGGAATTAATTAAAAAAAAACTCAATGAAAATAGGAGAAATACCTGTTATTTCAGTTATCTGTGTTTGTGGTAATTACATTTTAAATTAAACTGCTTAAAAACAGGGAAGAAGAAAGCACTTGGAAGACTGAAAAAAAAATCATGGGGTGATTACAAGTTAATCTCAGTGAAACATCTTCCTTTTTTAAATGGATCAGTACACCAGGATAGAAAAATCTTTGGTTCTTTCTTGAACACTGCATTGCTGTCCTCACCTAAAGTGCTCTCTGATCCCGTGCAAAATTAAGGGTTTGTTCTCTGTGTGATCCCCCTGCTCTGAAAACCGTGCCTGATCCGGAAATTCTGATTTTCCAGCACATCCTGGAGATTTTTTTCTCTAAACGTCTTCTATTTTTACACCTGAGCCAGAGATGGGTTCTTCACCGCATCCATCTGGCAGCTCTTCAAGGCTTCCTTTGCTTTACAGGTTTGGGGTGGAATAAAAGCTGTTGCCTGAAAAGCTTTGCTGTTGTTTCTTGCAGGTTAAACTGATTTCAAGCACTTGCCATGCTTTTGTATGAAAATGAGCTGTGCAATTGCTGCAATTATCTCGGCCAGCACGGGAGGGGTAAAGAACCTCGTTCCAACCCTTCTGCCCCGCTGGCTGATAGTTTTTATTCAGGAATATTTCTCTGTTTCTCAGTGTGCACATTGGTTGCTTGATTTCAATACAGCCTTGCTAGAGGGGGGGAAAAAAAGGAGAGAAAATTGAAGTTCTCTGCTTTCTTACTGACCATTTGTCCATATTTTTCATAAATAAGTGTTCAAGGTCGTGTCAATTAAACTCTTCATGTTATGTGAATTCTGCCTTGGAAAAGAAGTTTATTTCTGGATTTGACTTCATAACTTATTCAAATTGCTTGGGACACGCTTTCAGAATCACTTGTGCGTAACCTAAAGCTTTGGAAATAAAAATATTGCTTTATTGTATTTGCCTTAATTCTGAAAATCCCGTGATCCCATTTTCTCCGTCACCACGGCAGGATAAAAAATTCCTATTGTGAAACATCTTTCCTGAGGAGCCCATCAAAGTGCAAGTCTCTACTTCATCAAATGTTTCTTCATTCACACCCCCAGAGCGCAGCACAGCTTTCTTTGTGCCACTCTGAGTTCCAGAAAACAGAATTTGCTGGGGAAAATGTTCTTCAAGGCTCTTTTCAGCGTTAGGGCTGGGGGAGATCAATGTTAATTAGCACAATTTGCTAATTGGGGATGAGTAACTGAGGATGAACAAAGGGAGACAGATTTAGAGTAGATCGAGGCTTTTGTTGAAATACTGGAGAGCTTGGAGGGAGTTTGGAGAATTAGCCCAGGAACCAAAGCAAATATTGAGGTGAAAAACCCCTGCAGCTGTTTGGAGTGGTTGAATTTGCTGAACAGGAACACTCAAGGCAAGATTCCAAACCAGGCACCGAAGGAAAATCTGGTGGACACCGAGGACGTGGAGCTGCCCCACACTGCTCTGGTGCTTCAAACCAGAATTCTCCACGTTTTCCAAAGGGGGACTACAAATCCTTGACGATTTGGTTGAAATTTTAGGGGGAGCAGGGCGAGAAAAGGGCCTACATGCAAAATATTTTGATTTTAGCATCTCTAAAGCGTTTCTGTGCTCGGTGGGCAGGGAAGGAGCTGGTGCCTCCCAGTTTGGCCAAACTGAGCACAGATTTCATGCCCATCCTGCATTCAAAGCTTTGTTTTTAACGTGGTGGGTTTTGTTATTAGAGGTGTTTTAGGGGTGTCAAAGAGCACCAGTGTGGAGCTCTAAAAACCCAGTTTCTGCTGCCTGGAGAGCTTGCTAAAAACACATTAAATCCGAAACAATTCTGGGCAAGAGCAGAAAAATCATGTGAGAATTTACTGTTTTCCTTAATTCAATCCCTTTGACCACTGAAGAAAAGCACAGAGCAAAGGGAGGATGCTCTACAGTCAATGGAGAAAGGAAAAAAAACCCCATTTCTAGAGGGAGATTTGTCGATATTCTTTTGGGATGGAAGTAATTCCTTCTGGAGATGCTGGCCCTACAACCTCTTACCTCGGGATAATGCAATTATTTTAAAAGATTGTGCGAACTTCACATTTTTTGTGCCTGAGGAGTTTGAAACCTGCAGCAAAAATATTGAAATAGCAGTAAATAAAATCAAAATTTTACATGCACACATTGATTGCTGTGACTGAGGGACCTGTGAGGGTTTCTATCACTGGAGCCTATTAATCACAGTAATAAATTCAGCTTTTTCCTTGCTAAATTTGTGTTAAATTCATTACATTTACTTATTAGACAGATTTAAAGGGTATGAGTTAGGCCACACTATTGAATTGTGAGAATCTATAAAAAATACGTTCATGAACAGAGTTTAAACCAGAGGAAAGTTCAGTCCCCTCTCTCCTAGAGCAGAATTTTTCTCCTGAGGACATCAGTATCAGACAGCACAACCACCCTGAGCTCAAAGCATTCCTGCCCAGACTGCCTAAACAGCACAAATCAAAATACTTCAATTGTCAATGATTTTTCCCTGTAGGGTGAGAAAGATGAGGTGAATAGTCACTAATCCAGGGGCTGGAATCCAATAATACAGAAACTTTCATACAATATACTTTATTGCAAATCAAATGTTATTGCTTTTAGCACAGCACTTATAAACTGCTTTTTTTTCCCCCCTCCCAAACTGCCATAACACCTAAAATTTAACCTCTTTCAGAACAGAAGCAGCAGGAAAGAATAGCAACAAATTGTTGGGGTTGGTTCTGAGAATATCTCATGAATGTATCACTGAGAGCAGTCCTAGGGAATGAATACTAAGTGATAACCAAGCTGTTCAATGAAATTTTAAATCCTCACATGGAGCTCCATTTCTGTAATCCAAGTCTAGATGAAATTTTACAGGATTTCAGAGTGATTCTGGCAGAACCCAGAGAATTAATGAAGGAATTTTTGGGTTCATTCCCACTCCTCACCGTGGCCCTGCGGGGCACAACCTCCAAAATCAGAGGTGCCAGGGATGTTCCTGGCCCTTGAGGAGCCCAGCCTGGCTTCTGCCCCTGCCCTAAAACCAAAATCCCACTGCCCTCACCCCCCTCCCCAGGCTGCCTGTGCTCCCAGTGCTGGCTGCACAAACATCTTCTGCAAAATCCGAGTTCATTCCTTGCCCTTTGCTCAGGATAAATGCAAATCAGCACCGAGCACGGAGAGCTCCTAATTCAAGGGAGGGAAAACCTTCAGACAGGGTCACCCTGGGTGTATGAGCTGGAACAGGGATCAGTTTTGTGCATTTATTTCATCTGGAGCAGGTTTGTTTTGTGGCCTGGAGCTGTCCAAATGCTGCAGTTTCAGACAGAGGCAAAGTGGTTAAATTTGCTCTGTTTCTCAGGGTCCTGATGGATGTTCCAGGATCCCTTTTCTCCCTTGGCTTTAATGCTGCTCTTTATTCCTTCAGAATGCTGCCAGGAATCCTGATCCTTGGCATTCTGAGTGCAGCAGAGGCACCACACAAGCGATGCCCAGAGAGCCTTTCCCTGTAAAATCAGAGTTCAGCTCTGAGCTAAGGCTTCATCCACAAAATTCCAGCTCAGAGACTCCTCCAGTGCCTCCAGCCCTGAACTCTCTGCTCCAAACCACGCCAAGGAGCTCCAGGAAATGCTTCTGAGGAATCACAGGGGGTGTTTGGAGCAGTTTGACCTCCAGCAATTCCAGGCCAGGCCAAGCTGGCTCCTTGCACCACGTGAAATGTTTATTCCCTTTACAGATTCTCCGTGGCAATCACTGAGCTGCCAAGATTACTGTCTGTTGTTAAATTGGGAATTGACTCCATTAAAATGATAGATTTCCACTTCTGCTTCCAGCTGCACTTTAAGTAAAAACCAGAATTAAAATATCCCTTCCCCTGCCAGCAGCAGTTTGGGGAAGAAAAGGCAGTTTTGCTATGCTGGGGGTGACACATTTTTACTCTGTTCTCACTACTACAGCTGATTAGGGACTACTCAGTGCAGGACACACAAAATCTCATCTATTAAATGCTCAGAAATCATATGAACAGAACCCATAAATCACAGAAAAATCAAGCTGGAGGAATAAGTAGCAAGACAAATATTTACAGAGAGAATCTCTGCTTTTCTCTGTTGGGACTGGTCATAATTTCCTCAGTAAAGTTCCTTTCAGACTGATTTATTGTGCAGCAACATCTGCAAGTGTTTCTGATGCTTCTTTCTGAGGGTGCAAATATTCAGATATTTTTTGCTTTGGTCGCATCACATTCTGCTCCTCTGACCCTCCATCACTGAATTGGAAATGTTTTTAAGGTAAAGTTCTTCCTACTTGAGGCAGTGAACAAAATACTGTCTTTTAAATTATATTGGTGGAGTGTGCCCTCTGAAAGCAGTGATTTGGGAGAACAATCATGGCAACAGACATAAAGCAGGGAAATAAAACAGCTTCAGGGCTGTCTGAAGGAAAATAGAACCTCGAATCAATAACAAAGAGCACACAGTCCTGATCACCCCACTGATTGATATAAAATCCACAAATGGGAACTGCACTTGAGAGAGAAAAAACCTACTGAAAATGTGGATTTTTTTACATGGAGATTAAGTTTAAAATAGAATTAAAGTTTGCATGGTAAAAATAATTAAAAATAAATTCAGTTGGATGTATAGGAGAACTCTTAACTAACTGTTAAAAAACTCTCCTTTGAATTATATATTTTAAAAAACTCTCCTTTGAATTATATACCAAAAAAACGATTATGGTCCAATAAAAACCTAACAAATATGAAAGAATCTTAGTTAAAAGCCTACCAATATCTTTCAAAACCCGTTAAAACATGCTAGAGAAGAATCAATAGCTGCTGCTGCTGCTGCTGCTCTCAGTTCAGGGATGTTTAAAACTCTTTCCCAGTGCTGACACCCTCAAGCAGCAACTTTTAATAAAGCAAACATTTCCCAAGCAAGGCTGGGACTGCCTCCCTCGGTGCTTAAAAACGTTAGAGACTCTTTATTTATACAGACTCTTCAGCTGATAATTTCATTCCATCTCTTCAGTTCACAAGAATTCTTTGGGTGCTGCTTGGAGCAGCCTGGCACGGTGGGAGCTGTCCCTACCATGGCTGGGAAAACATTTTATTTATCAATTGGTTCCCTGTTGAAACACATCAAACCACACACTCAAGTGAAAGCCCTGAAACACTTTAGAAATTTTCCTGTTGTGCATTTTTAAGACAAAATTTAATAAAGGTGAGCAATCAACATCTCACATTTCACTTAAGTGAAATTTATTTTATTTTAAGGGAATAAAAGGATTGAAAGCAACCTGATGAATGTTCCCAAATATGCTTAAAAATATTTAATTTGCGAAATTTGTGTGAATTTTTCATTTGTTTCAGGAGAAAAAAAACAACATTTCATTGACTCAGTGGGGAAAAAAAAAATCCCAATTTTTTGACATTAACTAGATAGAAAGTAAATAAAGTAAATGTGACAGGTTAAAAATCTGAGCAGCAGGAGCTCCACAGTGCCTGGCAAAATCTGGGCTGTGGTGATTCTTTAACTGAATTCATGAAATTAGCTGTGATTATGCACTACAGGAGGAAATTTTGATTTCCAGCAGAAAATCAATGCAGAGCAGAGCTCAGTCTTGAGCTGCTGCACAGAGCCCTGCAGAGAATCTGGAGCTTCACAGGGAATGTTTGCCAAAAGAAGTCCTTGGATAACACAAAACATCCACTTTAATGTCTCTCTCTTCATCATAAAGTGGCTGGGAAAGTGCAGCAAAATATCCAGGAGCACTGCTGGGAACCTGAGTGAGCAACATGAAATTATGATTATGAGTAAGTCTAAGAGCAAATTATAAAAATAAGATCTAAATTTAAAGCCAGCAGTCCCCCTTTAACTGCTTAAAGTATGAGTCCAGGTCTGCATTATTGGAAAATTAGTATAAAAATGACATACTAGTGGGAATATGAGAAATATTATTTATGGCTGCTTGGTGTTAAGTAAAAATTATTTCAGTGGGTAAAGCCCTCAGGCTGGGCATTCATTGGAATAAAGAATGATCCCTCTCAATGCTCAGCAAAATTGTGATGCAAACTGAGGCTGGTCTTTTTCTTTTTAAGGCAAAAATATTTGTAAAAGCAAAACTGAACTTGTTGGAGCCCTGGTTCCTGAGAATTTGGGACTGTCTGTGCTGCCAGGCACTGACCCCCAAGAGAACTCTGCATTTGACCTGAGGCCGTGGAGAAAATCCAAAATGGAATGACAGAACTGGGATTGTGGGTGTGGAGTTTGGGTAGAAGTGTGTGATATCTCGTGGTGGAAAAATCAGAGTTTAAGGTTTAGAATATAGTGATATATATAAAGCAAGATGGAGGTTTTTGGGAATAATTCTGATGTCCTTTGGTGTTAAAAAACCCAGGGAAACTCAGAATAGCCCCAGCTGGAGCTGAGTCAATACCAGCAAACCCTCAGAAGGTTTCTCTCCTGCTCCTGCAGCCAGAAAAAAACCCACATGTTTGAGAGAAAGGTAAGAAATATCAAATTAATGGAATTTTTATCCTACTGCCTTCACACTTAAAGCACTGAGGATTTCAGACTGACAGGGGGCACATTTAGGATGGATGTTGGGCAGGAATTCCTGGCTGGGAGGGTGCAGAGACCCTGGCACAGGTGCCCAGAGCAGCTGTGGATCCCTGGATCCCTGGCAGTGCCCAAGGCCAGGCTGGATGGGGTTTGGAGCAGCCTGGGACGGTGGAAGGCGTGCATGGGTGAATTTTAAGGTCCCTCCCAGCCCAAACCACTCCGGGATTGCGAGATCCCAAAGCTCAGTGCCTCAGGCACAGAAGGGGAAGAAGAAATCCCAGCAGGTCGCAGCTTTGCTCTGGTGGCTGCTCCTCCAAGGATGGGAGCTGCTCTCATCCCATGGATTCTGCTGGATCCACCTCAGTTAAGGATCCCAGATTTGGGATTTGGGGGGGATTCTGGGGCACTGGGCAGAGCCAGGAGCTTGCAGGTGAATTTGTGTGGCAGTTGCCTGGCAACTCAGAGCAGGGAAGGATTGAAATCTAGATTTAGCAACTCATTTAGAGATGAAACAATGCCAGCTTTGGTCTGTGGGAAGCAGCAAGGCCAGGAGATGAGGAACAAACCCAAAGTGGGTGCCCCAGGGGAGCCCCGAGGGCTCTGGGATGTGCCACAGAAAATGAAAGTCAAACACAGCCATGAGCTCCCTGACATTTGAGGGCAGGTTCAGAACTCTCCAAGTGGAGCAAATAAAGGATTGCTCAAATGCCACGAGTGGTTTTTAATTAAAAAGTGCAGCCAGAGGAGGGAGAGGGCTTTGGTGGGACAGGGGAGGGTGTGGCAGGGGTCAGATTGGGGTGGGCTCTGCTCCTCACTGATGTCAGGACAGAAATTAAGTGCAAACCACCCTTTATCCTCCAAAAGGCCTTTCAGGATCATTAATTGCAGATGGACTGAGTTGGAAGTGCTAAATATTTCCATAATACTTTAAATAAATGTTCCATTTCTCAATTTCTTGCGTTTTGTTTGGGGTTTTTTTTGCCTTGTTTGCATTTTCTACTGGACTAAAAAACCCCAATGACACAGAAAAAGGAATAAAACAAATGAAAGGTTTAATTTCAGGGCTTTTTAAACCCAAGTCTGTATCTTCCTTTTCCCTGGATTGGTCTGGACAGCTTTGCTTTCAATCCAGTTTAATTGAAAATATGAAAATGAAATATTACATTTTTTTCTCATAAATAATTCCAATTTGCTGTTCTGCAGGTGATTGGAGGGTTGCAGCTTCTCTTGTTCGGGCTGTGTACAAACCAAATATTGATACGATGTAAATGTCAAGTTTCATTTAAAACAAAATAGATCCTGAAGAGCTGCAAAACCATTACAAATCATTTCAAAGTAGCAGACACAGGGTTTTAGGGATTTCTGTTAAACTCAGCGCTGATTTTGGCACGTTGCCGAGAGGCTGAATTTGAAAATGCAAATTTCAGGTGTCTGTCAGGAGGGATGAAAGATTTTTAATGGAATCAGAGCAACTGGCTTGTGATTGTGGAACTGGAATTTCCCCCTGGAAGGACTCACAGCCCCTGGAAGGACTCACAGCCCCTGGAAGGACTCACACCCATTTCAGGTCACTGCAAGGTGACAAACTCCGTGTGCTGTGCTTGGCTTTTCCCACCGGGATCACCAGAGAATAAAAGATGCTGAAGGGGCTGATCTGAGGGAAAATGCCAAAATCATTTGTACCACAGCACTGGGAGAGTCTGAATTTCAAATACCCTGACTTCTGCTGGGTTAATTCATCCTGGTGGCAGCTCTGTGCAAGGAGATGTTCCCAAGAGAGCAAAACCCCAACATTTCACAAGGGCCTGTCTGAAGATCACTTGGCAAAACTTTGTGGAACACAGCTCCCTCCATGGTCCTTGGGGGTGCACTAAAGGAGAATTAAAGCACAATTAAAATCAAGGTTAATGCAGGGTGAGGGATGTGCCAGCAGGGCCTGGACAGGACTTGGCACTTTCCAAACAGGACATGAACTTCCCAGGAAAAATAAAAAACACCCCAAAGTTCTTATTCCAGCCTGTGAAGGAACCAGGAACTCAGGAAATTCCTTGGGAGATAACTGAGAGAATTGGGCACCTTCGTCTCGTGTTTTCACTGCTGAAAACAAAATATTTGTGTGCAAGGAGCTGCTCTGTTCTCTCATTAATTAGGCTGCTCGGGCCCCCTGCAAAATTTTATTAGAGGAGCCCACTGGCATTTGTTTAGGAAATTCCCTTTTAAGGGAAAACATGTGGAGTTTTACACTCATGTTTACCCCAGCAAACTTTTTTTTGAGGGGTAAAAAAATAACATTAGGAAATTCAAAAAGGAAAAAAGCTATTTATTCATAGGGTTGGCATTATGTATGGAGATTTCTGAAGAAAGTCAACGACTTCATCAGCACACATCCCATTTGTTGTGAGGTGTGTATCAGCTTTTCCACGACTTAGAACCGTTATTATCTACATCACTAGCTTGTAATATATATAAAAAATATATTTTCTATATTTTCTATTTAATATTATATATATATGATTTATATATATATATGTATTTGGATTGTTTTTATTTTCAAAACTATCTGTGAAATTCAGGTTCCCCTGTTATTTTTCCAAGGCACCTCCCTGACATCTTTATGAGGACTCCAGAGAAAATTTACTCTCCTGGACAGTGACTGAAGTCTGCAGAAAAACCTCTTAAAAACGGAAAGATTCAGCACCCCATTAGACGAAGACATCTTTTTTAAGAGCAGGTCTCACTACAGAGAGATTTACAGCAGAATTTGGTGTCATTGGGAAGTCAGCTCTGAAAATCTGCCTTGAAATGGATTCACCTGACTTGGGGACTGCCTGCTCTGGGGGAGACCAGCAGCACACAAACACCTGGGTGCCTGCCCAGGGGAACTCGTGCATTAAACAGGGTTTCTGCAGGAGTTTCTGCCTTTTTCTCCCTCACTTTTTATCCCCACTGAGGCACAGCATTGTTCTGCAGTGGGGGAGACAGGCCCTTCCCCTTGCTGTGGTTTTACTCTGCAGCATTTCCTCTATTCAATGATTCTTTGTTTGATGCAGATAATTTCTCTAAACAATGATCCCTCCAGATCACCAAAACACACAGAGCCTTTTTGGCAGGGTTTGGTTTTGGTTCTTGCTGGAAATTCCCCCTTTTCCTGCCTGCTTTTGGGAGAACTTCTCCCACGCAGAGAAAAAGGAGTTTAAACCCCTCAAGTGCCACTTCAGCCTTTACAAAATGTGGTGCAGAAGGGGAAATAAAAGAGCTGTGCCCATTTGATAAACCTTGGATGATATAACAGATTTACAGGTGATTTTCCTGAGCTCAGAGTTATGGAGGGCAAGAACCCCACCAAGACTCCAAGCTGCTGTGGCAGCTCCACAGCCCAGATCTGCAAATGCAGAATTCAAAGAAATATTTGGAGACAACCAATGGGTCCCAGGGAGAATAAAATCAGCTGCCAGTACATTAAACATTGTTTTCCCTGTGACTGGTCATCACAAAATCCCATCAAACCTGTCACAGTAAAGGGCAGCCTGTTAGGGATGGGCTGATGGGCTCGGAGAGATCAGATCTGATTTATTTGATCATTAGCAAAGCCAATGAAGAGTTCAAAGATGCAGAACTTTTTGTTGTTTTGGGCTTGTTTCCCTCGTTTTCTGTATCTGAACAAAGTCAGGATGAAATTTTTATATCCAGGCACAGAATATTTCAGTGGCTGTTGACTAGAAGCTCATATTTCACTGACTACAGGAATTTTGAAGGATATCCTAATAAATATCATGACCTAAAAATCTTTTTGCCTCTAATGGAAAGCTGGAAAAAGACTTTGGGATTAACTTTGTGCAGGACTTCCTGGGAACAAGGATGAATATGGGAAAATACAAAGTAAAAAAAAGAAAAACCATTTTTTTCTTTTTATCTTCTTTTTATTCTTCACTGATTTTTATAATCCATATATAAAATCCCATATAATCCCTCTGTAAATTCATGTGTGATTCACATTTAATCCACATATATGTGATGTCTCTCTCTTTACTTGGCCAAAGATCTGGGAAAATTATTGTCCATCCTCTTGGAGGGTTTAACATCCAAAAAATAACCCTGGGCAAGCTGCACAATATTTAATAAAGGCATTAATTGAGTTTGCAGTGCCTCCCTCCCCATCTCCACACAGACAGAATGGACTCAGAACAAACTCCTCTCTGGCTGTGGGACACAGGAAGATTTGTCTGCAAGATTTCAACACTTTCAGAAACAAATAAACCACTCAGACACCTCAAATTAAGTGGATTTGTTTGCTGCTGCAATAATTTAGCAAATGGTTTGGTGTTAGAAATTCCAACCTGCAGGTGTTGGATCACTGCTCAGGGTGTTTGGACACTTCAGAGATGCATTAAATCTCCTAAACACCTGGAACTAAAGGAGGGATGGAAATTAGATTCCATTTTATTTGTTTTTATTGTGAACTCGGATATATTTGGACATTTTTTATAATTAGGACATGAGCAGGATGTCAGGGATTTACTTAGTGATTCACTATTCTTTTTATTCAAGATAAATTCAGCACCTGTTTGAGGGTTTGCTATGAATATTCCATATCAAAGATCCTTAGCTGAAAAACAGATCTGCCCATAAATCATACTTGGTATTTTACAAAAATTCATCACGACATTACACTCCCATATTTTCACCAAAAATGTTAAATTTTATGTTCCAAACATAGCCCAGAATTCAGCCCCGGAAATATTGAATATCAAAACCTCTCTACTAAAGAATTTCTCTTTTCTTGCTTGTAGTAATTTAACCCAGACACTGCTAATTGGCTCTGACCTTGATTACCAGGGGGTCACAGGAGGAGCCAGAGCTGCTCCAGGAGGATCACCCAGCACAAGGAACCCAAATGTACAAAGCCAATTTCATGTCATGCATTCCACAGCTGAAAGGGCAGGAAAAATCCATATTTGTGCTTTTGCAAAAGCATAAACTCATCATAGTTTGTGTTTCAGCAGTTAATTACTGACAACACGTTAATTAGAGATTCCAGCAGCCGTGCTCTGAGGTGGG
>WEZZ01038498.1:0-18153 GCA_013400585.1 Chloropsis cyanopogon | reverse complement strand
AAGAGCTGTGCCCATTTGATAAACCTTGGATGATATAACAGATTTACAGGTGATTTTCCTGAGCTCAGAGTTATGGAGGGCAAGAACCCCACCAAGACTCCAAGCTGCTGTGGCAGCTCCACAGCCCAGATCTGCAAATGCAGAATTCAAAGAAACCTTTGGAGACAACCAATGGGTCCCAGGGAGAATAAAATCAGCTGCCAGTACATTAAACATTGTTTTCCCTGTGACTGGTCATCACAAAATCCCATCAAACCTGTCACAGTAAAGGGCAGCCTGTTAGGGATGGGCTGATGGGCTCGGAGAGATCAGATCTGATTTATTTGATCATTAGCAAAGCCAATGAAGAGTTCAAAGATGCAGAACTTTTTGTTGTTTTGGGCTTGTTTCCCTCGTTTTCTGTATCTGAACAAAGTCAGGATGAAATTTTTATATCCAGGCACAGAATATTTCAGTGGCTGTTGACTAGAAGCTCATATTTCACTGACTACAGGAATTTTGAAGGATATCCTAATAAATATCATGACCTAAAAATCTTTTTGCCTCTAATGGAAAGCTGGAAAAAGACTTTGGGATTAACTTTGTGCAGGTCTTCCTAAGAACAAAGATGAATATGGGAAAATACAGAGGGACAATACAAAGTAAAAAGAAAAAAAACACATTTTTTTTCTTTTTATTTTCTTTTTTTTCTTCACTGATTTTTATAATCCATACATAAAATCCCATATAATCCATCTGTAAATTCATGTGTGATTCACATTTAATGCACATATATGTGATGTCTCTCTCTTTACTTGGCCAAAGATCTGGGAAAATTATTGTTCATCCTCTTGGAGGGTTTAACATCCAAAAAATAACCCTGGGCAAGCTGCACAATATTTAATAAAGGCATTAATTGAGTTTGCAGTGCCTCCCTCCCCATCTCCACACAGACAGAATGGACTCAGAACAAACTCCTCTCTGGCTGTGGGACACAGGAAGATTTGTCTGCAAGATTTCAACACTTTCAGAAACAAATAAACCACTCAGACACCTCAAATTAAGTGGATTTGTTTGCTGCTGCAATAATTTAGCAAATGGTTTGGTGTTAGAAATTCCAACCTGCAGGTGTTGGATCACTGCTCAGGGTGTTTGGACACTTCAGAGATGCATTAAATCTCCTAAACACCTGGAACTAAAGGAGGGATGGAAATCAGATTCCATTTTATTTGTTTTTATTGTGAACTCGGATATATTTGGACATTTTTTATAATTAGGACATGAGCAGGATGTCAGGGATTTACTTAGTGATTCACTATTCTTTTTATTCAAGATAAATTCAGCACCTGTTTGAGGGTTTGCTATGAATATTCCATATCAAAGATCCTTAGCTGAAAAACAGATCTGCCCATAAATCATACTTGGTATTTTACAAAAATTCATCACGACATTAAACTCCCATATTTTCACCAAAAATGTTAAATTTTATGTTCCAAACATAGCCCAGAATTCAGCCCCGGAAATACTGAATATCAAAACCTCTCTACTAAAGAATTTCTCTTTTCTTGCTTGTAGTAATTTAACCCAGACACTGCTAATTGGCTCTGACCTTGATTACCAGGGGGTCACAGGAGGAGCCAGAGCTGCTCCAGGAGGATCACCCAGCACAAGGAACCCAAATGTACAAAGCCAATTTCATGTCATGCATTCCACAGCTGAAAGGGCAGGAAAAATCCATATTTGTGCTTTTGCAAAAGCATAAACTCATCATAGTTTGTGTTTCAGCAGTTAATTACTGACAACACGTTAATTAGAGATTCCAGCAGCCGTGCTCTGAGGTGGGATTCACAATCCTGGGCTGAAAACGCCATTTCCACACTTTTTACTTCAAATGTTCATTTCTTTGCCACATTTTATTGCTGCTAGGATCAATTTGGATTAATTAGAAGAAGAAAAGGAAAGTTTTTTTGTTGGAGAGAGCCGTGGAAATTTGTAAAACCTTGGTGCAGCCAAGTGTGGAGGACAGCAAACCAATTAAGCCAGGCCAGGCTGGAAAATGAACGGATTGTGCTTTGCTCCAGCCTTTCCTGCACACTTCAGGCTGGGAATTGAGGCTGAATATGCATCTCTTCCCTCTGAGTAAACTGTTGGGTTCCCCCCTTGGCTGGGAGCTGATGAATAAATGGTGTTTTGGAGCCCTTATTAAGGCAGGGAAATAATGAGTGAGTGTCCAATTTCCTGAAGGAACATGAGAGGGAATTTCTCCCAGCACCTCCATAAGATCCAGCAGGATTTTCCACTTATCCTGACAATGAGGACAGTGCTCCTCAGATAACAAATGCCACTGAAATATTTTCATTATGTCAGATTTTACCCAGTACAACGTGAGATGTTTTAACTCAATTCTCCCTTATGTTGTTTAAACTCTGTTTTTCCTTCCCTAAGAACACCCAGCTCTGGAAATGCATTCAGGGATCACATCCCAGAGGGAGTGCAAACTAAAACTCATCAAATACAAATAAAATAGATTGGTTTTTAATAAAATCAACTTTAGAAATCCATTTATCTCTCAGTGTCTGAATTCCAAGCATGTAGAGATTGTCTTTTCCCACCCCTGCCCTGGCAGGGACACCTCCCACCATCCCAGGCTGCTCCAAGCCCTGCCCAGCCTGGCCTTGGGCACTGCCAGGGATCCAGAGCAGCTTCTCTGGGAATTCTATTTCATCCCTCCCCACCCTCAGAGTGAAGAATTCCTTCCCAAAATCCCACCCAGCCCTGCCCTGGGCAGTTTGAAGCCATTCCCTGTGTCCTGGCACTCCATCCCTTGGAAATCCTCTCTCTCCATCTTTTTCTGCTCCTGCAGGTACCACTTACCAACATTAACTCTTGGGAGATTAAATAAAACTCTTGTTTAACTCCTCAGCCCTGTTTTATTCCTCACCCTGGTGTGTTTATTCCCTTCCCCACCACCTCTGTGTTCCCTCCTCACCCCCAGCACTCCCAGAGCCACAAAAGGAACCTGAGCTGAATTTATTCCAAGGCAGCACTGCAGGACTCACACCTTTATCATTCCACCCTGAAAAAACTCACTTTTTTTTAAACACTCCACATAATTACATTTTCCAAGCCATTATTTTTCCTTCCAACAACAACTGTGCTGCCACCAGCAAATGTCCAAAACTGTGTGCCGTGCATTATCCCAGCCCAGCACGGGAACAGGGAGGCTCTGTTCATCTCCAAAGCTCTGAAAAGGCTTTTGGGGTTGTTTTGTTGGGCTCTGACAGCTCAGCAGAGGAGGAGAAAATTATCCAGGAGAGCGAGGTTGTTTCTACAAATTGAGTCTTTAGGGGAAGCATCGCCTTGCAGATAATTTCAGATCCTAGGAGCTCCAAAGGGTTTTTAATTTAGGAAAAGCACTGAGTTGTCTGAAAACTGCACAAGGAAACGACTCCATGGCAGGAGTACAAATCAGTTCAAGCCAGGATGGGTGGGGAGAGCTCAGCTACTCCAGACAAAGGAGGGGGTGTTAAAATAAAAGATTTATTCATTTATTTTCCATCCAACTCCATCAACTCTCTTCATTTTGTTTTGTTTAATTCTAGTTCTTAATTTCAACATTTAAAAGGTTTTACTTGTCCAATTTAGCCTTGAACATTTCATCACTTCTGGGTTTCTCACTCCCTGAATGCAAAAGAATTCTACCAAAACACCACTAAAAACGAACTGAAAATGACCCTGGCTCTTAGGGACTGGCACTGGATCCAGCCAGAAATACAGAAATAAACCAGCAGCAATTTTGATTTCCACAATATCACAGTGAATAAAGCCCTACCCCTACCCCTGCCCACTGCAAATTGCCAGGTTTTCATATTGATTTCTCTCTTTCTTATTTAGTATCTTTTACATAAAAGACAGAAACACTCCATCAGTTTTTAAAAAGCCTCAAATTCCTACTCATGGAAACAGTTCCTTATCAATTCCTGAGTGTTCACTCTCTAAAATTGATAATTTCACCATTTAGAAAGTATTTATCCATTTTATACCTCTTATCATCTTTTCCCCATACAGAAATAAGTCAGAAAATTGACTGTCACACTTATTTAGATTCATTTTATGCTTGCTGTGGAAGCAATTTTAGCATTTATCTGTATTTTATATTAGAATTCTTTCATATCCAATTGTGGAACATCCAGGGGGAAAAGACCCAAAAAGTTCAGCAAAAACATTCTCTGCATGCCCTGTATATTCTATATATTAATCATAGAAATATATATTAATAGTAGAAATTTATACATTTTAATTATTTTTTAACCTTAATTCTAATGCAAATGTTAAAAAATTTGTGGTAAATTAACTAAAAGCATCTTCCACTATATTCTACTGAACTCTTCCTTAAGGAAAGGACTTTTAAATCAAAGATATTTTTATGACACCTTTTCAGTCATCAGCACGTTTCAAAATGCCAAAAAGGATTATTAATGAATATTTACACACTGATCTAACAATTTACAGATAGAAAAAAAATTAAATCATCTTAATCCCCTTAAAATTTGGCTTTTTTTGGGCAAATTCCTCCCAAAACTCAGAATTTTCCTGGTGACCAACCAGAGCAAACACTGAGATCCTGAAGCATTTCCCAAGCCTTTCTCATTGTTTTTCTTTTATCTCTCCACTCTGCAGAGAATTCTGATTTTAAACACCTGCATGTCCCAGTAAACTGCTGTGAGTAGGGAACTCCTCAGGGGTCTGGAGCTTGTGTGAGTTTTCCCTAAATTGAAATAAAAATAATTTGGCTGTTTCAGTACCACACAAGTGAATGGCTGAGCAGCCCAGATTTAAATGAATTCCGTTTTTCTTGCATTTCCAAAGGACACATCTGGCTCTGCTAATGAAAGGCCAAGTGATTTCAGCAGCAAGGTCAGATTTCAATTAATTCTCCTTGTTCACTGCCTGAACCTTGCTCACTTACAAGCCTTGATAGATCAAATATAAAATATTACCTGAATTATTAAAGATTTCCCCCCCAGTGATGACTGCAGTACAAAAGCTGAATATTAACACAAGCTCTCCTCACGAATTGCTGGTTTTAATCAACTTCTCCTGGTTTTGCTGCTTTATTTCTGAAGTGATCAGATAATTTGTTATTATAAATGAGGGGTTTAGGTATCGAATTTCCACACAAAGAAATTTTTTTCCCATCCCTGGAAATGTCCAAGGCCTGGTTGGAGCAACCTGGGGCAGCGGAAGTGTCCCTGACATGGCAGGGTGGGACAAGAAAAAACCCCAAAACCTCAAAAAATCCCAAAAACTCGATGATTTTACGAATCAGGCGGGTTTTTTTGGTGAAATTTAGAGCTCCCAGTGAATATTTTTGTCTCTACACTCGTTGGTAGGTGTTGCTTTGCTTGTCGTGTGAGAACAGCAGAACAACAAAGCAAGGAATCCATAAATCCAAAAGAATTGGATTTATCCATAAGTAATCCATAAATCCAAAATAATTTGTTTTATCCACAAGTAATCCATAAATCCAAAAAGTTCTGCTAATGGAAAGCACCTGGTAAAACATTTTCAATCCTACCCAGCCCAAAAGCACCTGAGATTCTCACACAAGGAATCCCCCCCAGCACTGGAACAACAACAACAGAAAAAATCACTCTGAATTCATCATAAAGCTGGAAATCAATTTACAGCAGCACAATTAAGCAAGAATTCTGACAGAATGAACCACATTGGGATCTTTACCCCAAAATTTAACATTATATAATCTCTTCCTTTGGGTCAGCAGGCAGCACCAGCTGGGTGAGAAATGCTCTGGCACCCCTGAGCCAGTCTGGGCTGTGACATTTGACACAAGTGAAAGAATTTGACACAAATGAGAGAATTTGACGCAAATTCTGCAAGGTATCACGGGAAAAGAGAAATCCACAAAAGCAGCTCAGATATTTTGGGCTACACATGCCACAAGAAATTCAGAATTCTGATTCAAAGAGTGATGGCCCCGAGTGCTGGGGACAAAGTGGGGCAGGGACAAAAGCAGCTTTGCTGGTGCCACATCAAACCAAGCATTGGAATTTTTTGCTAATTCCCTTGAGTTTTCCCTCAAAATCAGGCTTAGAGTTGAGAGCTGGAGGAATCTGACTTTTTTTTCCTTGTAAGAAGTGATTTGTGTAATAAAGCTGGGGGGAAATTGAACTTGGCAGCGTGTTAAATGCATTTGTCTGCAGGAATAAAATAAACTACACTTGTGCAATTGGTGGGATTGCAGGCTGAAATTCCCTGTGATCCAAACTCTAATTTATCACTAATTTTTCTTTAATCCACTCAAGCTTTACCAGTTAACTCTGCATAATCATTTCATTTGAAATGGAAATGAAACAGAGGGCTTTGAAAACAAACAGTGAACATTATTTAAATCAGTGCATTCCAGCTTTGCAGCAACAATTCTGAGGGATTTACTGAACAGGACACAGCTGAAAACTGCCAAGAATTTGGCAAAAAAATTAAAAAATATATATATACGTATATGTAATACTTGACATTTAAATATTGGCAAGCAGAATACACTCAGCACTTCAAATATATATATTAGGAGATGTATTAATTCAAAATAACTCCACAGAGCAGTGTGAGGTTTGTTCTTTTGGGGTTTTTCTTCTCTCCAACCAGCCAGATCTTACCTTGAAAACACCACTAAAGTGGGAGGAAAAATAGATTTATGAGCTGTTAAACAAAGCAAATTATTTTTATTTTATTTTATTTTATTTTATTTTATTTTATTTTATTTTATTTTATTGGGACCTTGATGCCAATGAGGAAATTCCTCTGTGGTTCACGGGCACAGATTTGTTTGCTTCTCAGAGTACACGAGAAGGAGAAAAGGAAAACTTTGCAAGAGATTATGGATCTAGGATTTTTTTTCCAATCATTTAAGGGTTTATAGAAAATCCCTTCATCCATTTTGGGACCACATCTCAATATTTACCAACATAAGATTTTCAAGAAACTCAAACAATTTGCTTTTTAAATCTATTTTTACATAAAACTTTGCAACCTGTTTTACCTGTATATGTCAAAGAAGATATGGAACACTCTGTATTTTCAAATTCCAAGGGCAGAGTTTTCAAAATCATCTAAAACTATTTACAATTTGCCATGGTAAACAGCAAATTTACCATACAATTTGCTATTGTATTGTAGCAAATACAATACAATATACAACCAGCTCAGGGCTCATTTCTGCTCTTTTTTTGTTTCAAAAATCCCGCCCCTGTCCTTTTGGTGAGCAAATTTCCAAGTGTTTGAGCACATTTCGCCCTCCTTCCATGTGTGTGACAGCCCAGCAGCACCAACTCCAGCTCTTCCTGCAGGAAATTTGTTTCATAAATAACTTTCGAGCATAAGGACATTAAAATCATTGGTGTTTACATGAAAAGTAATTGAATATCAATCAAAACACACTGGCAACCTCCTGACAGCTCCAGTTCTGCTGTAATTCATTGAATTAATCAAGGCTTGACACTGTGAGATGTTATTGCAGAGGCTGAGGAAGGAGCAGGAAATTACAAAGTTAAGGAAAATAAAACAAGATACTTTTTTTCTTTGCTTCACCGTGTGTGAAACTTTCCAGTGGAGGAGAATAAGGCCATGAAAATGCTGCCATAGTTCAGACTCAGCTAATTTATATTTCAGCCAAAAAAAACCCCACTAAAATTATGGTGAAACGGTTGCATCAGGCATGTCTTGACTTAATCAGAGCAAAAATTACATTTTTTTAGTAATAATGGGCACCTGCACATCCTTGGAGCACTCCTGAATTACCTCCTCTGATTCTTAGATGTGTCCCTCATTCCTTAAAGAGAGGAAAACCCAAATTAACTGTATGATATTAATATTTCTATTTCTGACAAGAAAATGAGCAGGGGAATCCAGTGTCCCCCGTGCTGCAGACTGAAATCATCTCTTCTCACTGGCACAGGAAAACTTTGAAAAACACAACCAGGACAAGGTTTACAAGAATTCTAACTAACACCACTTGGTTTTGATCAGCCACCACGGCTTCTCTGAAGCATTTCAGCCACGGAACTTCTGCATTTTAGAGCCCCACTCTGGGCAGTGATCACTGAGTTTCTGCTTTAATTAAAAACCACTGGGGCACAGCACCAGGGGCTGTGGGCAAATTTTCCCCTGTGTGCAGGGGTGCACAGGATTTATTCTGCACAGCCAAGCAAAATTAGCTACAACTGGCTTTTGGATACCAGCAAGATCACATCCTGACTTCTGCCACCCCAAAATCCCCTGAGAGATTCCCCAGCTTTCTGGTGGAGCTGCTCCAGGAATTCTGGCGGCAGAATCCAGCATCCAGTGCTCAGGAACACCTGCAGGGAACCTCTGGAAGCACAAGAACACGTTCCATCATGCAAATGTGTGCTCAGGGCAGGCTGGAGCCTGTCCTTAAAATAAATGGGTCATTTAGGAGTACAAACAGGCTCCTGGATAATCCAAATAACCTTCATTCCACTCGTGCAGACACGCAAACACCACAGAGGGTCTTTTCCTTCTGAGGGTCTTTTCCTTCTGAGGGTGTTCCTGCTCTGGAGATAAAGTGCTGAGACAAAGCTCTGCTGTAGTGAATATTTGCAAAAAAAACCAGGATATTCTTCCCTTCAGCACCTCCCCTCTGCTTTTGTGGCATAAATACAGGCAGATAAGCTCAGAGCCACCCGCTGAAGGTGCCAGCAGCTCGGGGGGCAGGAGGGGAATTCTGCCGTGGGATCTCTCCTCTCTAAATGACCTTCCTGGGAAACCCTGGCACATCCCAGCAGCTCCAGCCCCGTGCTCTCCCTGCTGTTTTCTGGCACTTTGCATCAAAAAAAAGGGCTAAAAACAGCCAAGCAGGTTTCATTTTCTGAAAAGGAGAAGATGTGAAGATCATTTCAGCTGGCACAGTGCCACGGATGCTCAGGAAACGAGGAAAGCAAGATATTTTAAACCTCACACTCTATTCCCACATCATCCAGCGAGGAGTATAAATGCCTGCTCCTCAAAGGTTCCGGCAGAAGATTTTATTTTACTCCATTTAGATTTGATTTTTAAAAATGAGCTTGGTGAGCAGATGTTGAATTTACCCCAGTGGAAAATGAAGTCTGCTTTCCATCCACAGGACAAATCCAGGCACTCCAAAATCAGAGCTGACAAATCTCCCCTGAAGTTCCTCTGCCTTCGCTGCCTTTTGTTGCACCCATCATTACAATCCAAATTAGATTTTTCCAGTCCTCCTCCCATTTGCTCAGCCAGGTGGAAACACCACGTGCCTGATTTTTAAATATGCTTTCCCCCCTCTTTATTAGAAACAGTGAATTTTATTCTCAAAAGAGAAATAAAAAACCTGCAATAAGTCTTCAATTGTGTGGAAATAATTTGTTCTGCAGTCCTGAACTGGTTTCCAGAAAGTGTCCTGCTTTTACCTCATGAAAAGTTCAAATTGTGGACAAGTCAGAAAGCAAATACTTTGAGCAAAGGAGCCATTGAGATAAGATATTTAGGGAGCTGTGAACTTGGGGGAGAACTTACGGCTGGGGAATTGCAACACCAGCACTGGGGCAGGAGGGAAGGGGGGTATCTGGATTTCCCTTTTTCCTCCAGCCAGGAGGAGCCTGGAAAATCAAAGATAAGCACAGCACTTCCAGCCCATCCTGGGCCTCCTCTGCGTGCTTTCCACAGCAGTGCTTTGGAATATCAGGAGTTTTGGAGGCAGAAATTCAGAAGATGCTCTGGTCTGGAGGGATATTCCAGACCAAAACCTTCTCACGTGCTGCCTCCCGCTGCAAGAAATTGCATTCAGTGTCCCTGATGGCTTTTCCCACCTGATATTGTCACATTAAACACCCAGACCTCGAGTCCCCTTTTAACACCCTGAATTAAAAATCCTAATTGGCAAATCCTCCCATCCCAGGGGTGGCAGCGGCTCCTGCACACACCGTGGCTGGACCCGGATCCTGATTTCCCAGGAGTTAAATCAGAGCCTGACTCGGGGAAATTCAGATTGGAAATTCCATGAGGTTTTAGATTTGGGTTAAACCTCCACCTGCTCAGCATTCAGAGATCTTGGCTGCACCAAGAATAAAACAAACAGCAGAGAAGGGCTGGGGCAGGACCTTGAATGGTGAAGGCAGAGGACAGGGCACAGGAGGTGTTTTCAGGAGCTCCTTCTCATCTCCAGCTCACACACAGACAGGGCAGTGGTATTTAATACCTCAGACCTCAATAATACCTTCAGCAGCAATTCCTAAAAGAAGAAATGGCTTTTTCTGCAGCAGCAATAAAGCCAGATCTCTTGGGAAAGAGGGAATCAAATGTTTTTGTTTGTCTAAAATATGAGCTGTGCAAATAAATAGCTGTTCCATACAGAAAATGCCATTCAGATCAATCCCTGCACTTCCCTTTTGCTAGGATATTAAACATGACACTGGCACTGTCTGAGATCCCTGCCCAGCTCCCATTACCCCACAGACACCTCGTGGTTACCCACATTTTGTTTTATTAGTCCTCACATGCCATATGAGCCTGTTCCTGCCTTGTAATTAATTATTGTTACACATTTGCACAGCTCCAGAGTCTCCTCAGGGGAAAGGCTCTACTACAGATTTCAGAAGTAGATTTATGTCTGCTTATGCAGATGGACCCTCTGGAATCATTTATATTTTCTTGGGATGATTGCTCAGTCAAACACATCTGAGTGGCTTTTGTTTTTTCCAGTGCAAGAACAACAACATCCCCCAAGTCAGAGGCACAGAAATAAACCCAAAATCAAGTGGCACTCCCTGGGAGCTCAAGGAACAGCTCTGCCTCCAGCAGTGAAGGTATTCAGCACTGAAATGGGAATCAATCAGATCTGGTATTTTAATCTACTTCCCAAAAGTTGGAGCAGATGGTTGGTTTGAGCAGTGGTGCTCCAGCATCTCCAAGATAAGGGCCCTTCCTTCACCCTTCCCCGCTCTAATCCTGCAGAGATAATTACTTCAGGCTCCTGCCCTGATTCAGAGCACGCTGAAATCAGTGCAGCCTTTTCCTCTGGCTGCCAAACTCGCCCGGCTCCCTGCACAGTGCCTGCCTAAGGAGTGGAACTAACACAGTTTAAGGGTGCATAATTGCCATTCATGTCAGAAAGGAGAGGATTTCTGTGGAGATGATCATCCCCTGATCGCATGGCTAATCACTGCCTCCCCACTGCACAGGCGAGGGAAATAAATATTTTTCCTGGGAGTGAACAAATTCAAACGTGACAGCTGAAGTGATGGAAGTTAATGGGGAGAGCAGCATTTCAGTGGGAGGAGTGATAAATAAACCTGAGCTCTCAGGACACTTCACCAAACCAGGCTCTGCTCTACCCAGAGCATCCCCACACAGAGGGGAACAGGTTACCCCGAAACCAAACAAACTGAAAGGAAAAAAGGGGGAAATCCTGCCTGGAATGAGAAAGATCCCTGTGATGAGCAGGGCTCTGGCTCAGCTCCATCCTTGCTGCAGTCCTCGGGGTCCCAGAACTCTGGTGCAGAGAGGAAGAGTCAGCACCTCCTGCCTTGCTCTGAGGGATACAGGGAATTTCACCATCTGCTACCATCGTCTGCAGCTCACAGGAAGGGGAGCAGCAACAGGAAGAATACCTGGGCAAGCAATTCTGCACCTTGCATATCAGGAAAATAAATTTGTGTGCATTGGCAGGACAGCCTGGGGTTCATTCTTCTCATTAAGGATGGTATTGCCCTCCAAATTTTACTTTCCAGAAGCACTTGAATGGTTCCACGAAGGAAAACAAGTGGAGAGTGGATGGTGAGAACTGTGCCAACACAATCCCTAAACAGCCCAGGCAGGTGACAGCCCTGCCAGAGAGCACCAGCTACCAAACTCAGAAATCACCTCTCAGGTCAAACCCCAGCTCCACAGCTCTAAACACTTGTCTCACCTTGGTTAATCAAGAATCAGAATCATCTGCTTTTATTTTTCCCAGCATGCTGATTTTATTTTAATTTGTCCTTTCCTGTTCACAGCCACAACTTAACATCTATTTTAACCACAGCTACATCCCCCTGCCAGGAATAACTGGAGTAGCAGCTGGTTTTGGGCACTCAGCAATTTGCTGGCTCCAGAGCAGTGTCTCAGCACACCTTCTGCTGGCATCTCATGGTTTCACTGCAGAGCAAAGAGTCAGGAATGTTTGATGTGGCAGGCACAGGTGTTATGAAGTTCTTGGCACTCTGCAGATTTCCATGGCTTGCATTGCTTTTCATCCCTGGCTAAATGGCCTCATTCCATGTTTGAGCACAGGCAAACCCAAAGTGCATGCTGTGGGCACAGCAGAGACCAGGAGTGTTTAATTCACATGTAATATATTCCCTGCGTGGTATTTACAAATCTTTATTCCATCTCTTTTCTCCAGGATGAGCCTCCCACCAAGCTCCCTCAGCCACTCCTCACAGGACTTAAAAATTCCTTGTTTAAAATAAAGAATGAAAAGGCACAACACAGATATCTGCAATATCTGCACAGTCCGTTCAGGACAGAAAATGCAGGATATTCCTGCCTGCCCTGAGCCATGGAATGATGAAAGGCTCTCATCAGGCATGGCACAAATACCTGCAGAGGCAGAGATGGCTCATGTCCAGCACAAATCTCATTTTTATGTGTTCTTTAACTCCTAATTTGTCCAGTAGGACCAGATCCTTCCCTGCACTGTTTTATGTGGTCCTTATCCCACTGCTCCTGAAAATGGCAGGACTTGTACTGCAGGATTATCCTGGGGACTGCAGGAGTGCCATTCCCACTGTGAGGATGTGAAAATTAAATATTACAGAAACCTGGAATGGTTTGGGTGGGAAGGGACCCTAAAGCCCACCCAGTGCCATGGCAGGGACACCTTCCACCATCCCAGCTTGGCCTTGGCACTCCAGGGGCAGCAAAGAGGGAAGGAGTAAATCCAGGCTGGACTGGGAATAGAGCCTGGAGCCCTGGGTGGGCATTGCTGCATTCCTCACCTGGGCACAGGAACACCTGCACTGCCCAAAATCCCTTCTGGAGCCTTGGGTGGGCATTGCTGCATTCCTTACCTGGGCACAGGAACACCTGCACTGCCCAAAATCCCTTCTGGAACCCTGGCTGGGCATTGCTGCATTCCTTACCTGGGCACAGGAACACCTGCACTGCCCAAAATCCCTTCTGGGACCCCGGGTGGGCATTGCTGCATTCCTCACCTGGGCACAGGAACACCTGCACTGCCCAAAAATCCCTTCAGGAATGCCCCAGGTGGGCACAGCTCATTCCTCACCTGGGCACAGGAATTCCCAAGGATCCCAAAATCCCTTCAGGAATACCCCAGGTGGGCACAGCTCATTCCTCACCTGGGCACAGGTATTCCCAGTGATCCCAAAAATCCCTTCAGGAATGCCCCAGGTGGGCACAGCTCATTCCTCACCTGGGCACAGGAATTCCCAGTGATCCCAAAATCCCTCCGGGAATGCCCCTGGCGCTCCCTGTGCCCGCAGCTGCGGCAGCCGGGGCGGGCAGGGGATGCTGGAGGGGTCCCGGAGCGGGGATAAAGCCAATGTGACACTTTTTGGGGTTTTTTGGGTCCCGGGCAGTGCCGGGTGCTGATCCCATCGCCGGGACAAGGCTGGCATCCCGCGGCAGCCACCGGCATCGCGCCCGGCGACACAAGCGCTCCCAGCTGCTCATTCCCTTATCCCCTTATTCCTTTATCCCTTATTCCTTATCCCCTATTCCCTGCATCCTGCGGCTTGAAAAGCAAAAATTCATCTCCAAATCGCAAAAAAACCAAAAAACCAAAAACCTAAAAAAAAAAAAAAAAACGAACCAAAAAAACAAACAAACAAACAAACAAAAAAGTCTTGTGATGGCTTAGAGCAGATGAACGCCTCCCTCCTTTTACCTGCAAGATTCCCCGAGTGTTTAAAAGCTGGGGAAACACTCATGGACAAACCAACCACCCTGAATAAAAAAGCAACCACAACAAACTTCTCCCTGCACGTGTAAATCCACGCAGGAACTGTGGAGCAATCAATAGAGCCGGGGCTAGGGTTCTAATTAGAGCCTTCTGTTTGAAACCAGCTTTGCTTTAAACACTACGGGGCTCGTGGTGGGGGCAGAATATTCCCTAAAAATCAGAGAATGGTTCATGAGTGTTCATGGAAACGGAGGATCAGTCTGCCCTTGTGAAAGTTAATGAGTGCGGCAGATTTCACATCCTGCCCCTGATCTCAGTGCCTGAGGCTGCAGGGTTGTTATCACTCCCGAAGCGCTCAGATACAACTCTCCCCGAATTAATTCCACCTGTGTGACTATTTAAATGAATGCCAATCTGCCTGCGAGTCACAAACTTCTAGAGATGCTCACCTACTTAAATATTAATGGTGCTTTTCTGCTGTAAGGGAAAGGAAAACCAAACACAATTATGAGAATAAGCATTGACAGCAGTGAAAGCTGGAAAAATAAAAGGTGTTTCACTCAGACAAATGCTAAACCAACCCACTTCAATCGCTGCCTTCCCTCGAGGAGGCAAAAATTGCTTCATTAAATCTTGGTCAAGCAAAAAATCGAAGAAAAGAAAAAGGTTTGAAGTATGATAAAAATACCTCAAAGTTTTGAGGGACTTTTAGCAAGTCCAGGTGCAAATCCATGTCCCTCCGTCCCTTTAGGTGGGAATGGAGATGATGTGACCCACTCCATTTCTCCCAGCAGCACCAGGATTGATTTCCAGCAGCCGTGTTGCCCTCTGTGCTATTTAAATCCTGCCACTTGCACTTTGTTACCTGCAATAAAAACACCTACAAAGAAGAAGTGTAGTGGGAAGTCTTGATATTAGATTTGTATTTTTTCCTCATGCTTTTGATTCCAAGATTGGCATTTTAGGATCGTTACCTGCTGCAGCCTGGACCCTCTCCTTCCATCCACTGTGCTATTCCAGTTTGAGATTCAAAAACTGGAATGATTCCTCAGCATGGAGAAGTGGGGTGAGCAGCTCCACACCTCCCTGCTCCCCTTTCCCCTAACATTTATCCTTCCATCTCCACTGTTCTGACCTGCAGTGGATTTTGTGGGATGAAAGGGCCCAGGGGTTTTGCATCCCCTGAGGCTGCAGGATATAAAAAAGGCCATTCTGGAATGCCATGGGGCAATTGAAACCAGGCTGTCAATTGGTTTTTATTCTCCTTTTCACACAGAGCCCACCCCCTTGGTGAGGGGCTGTTTGTGTGGAGGGTCCCTGTGCAGGGGATGGATGGAGATGAGGAATTCTCAAGGATGTGGCACCCACTGAGCCCTGGACCCCACAGCCCCACCGAGGGCTTGCAGCACATTTCCTGGAGTCCACCTCCTCAGCCAGAAGCACCTGAAGGATCCACTCCAGCTCTCCATGGATCCTGGACCCTCAGCTCCAGGCACAGGGAGCCTTTCCACTGCCAGCCATTCCCTCCAGGAGCAGCAAATCCCCTCAGCCTTCTGAGCCAGCACTGATGCAAAGGGAACTTCGTGTGCTGGTGCCAAAAACCAAACCAAAGCAGCTTCTTCATCCCGTGTCATCCTCACCCAGCGGTTCACAGCACTCCCAGTGAATTCCAGGCTGTTTCCCCAGCCTTCCCAGGCGGTTTCACTGGCAAGAATCATCTCAGAGCTGGTTGATTTAATGACCCTTCATTTAAAGGCCAAGGTTAGAGTGGCTTTTTTTTTTGTCTTCCTTGTAATTGGAGTGTTCAGCCACAGCTAGCTGTGTTCTATCAATCACTGCACGAGTGAAAGGTGAATAAAAGCATTTACTGAACTGTCATAGCCAGGGTAAAACAACAGCTGCTGCCAGGGAGGGAATGCATTAGCAGAAGGAAACCTGGAGGATAAAGACTTATTAGTCACAACATGCCTTTCAATCCCCTATTTGTGTGAGCAGTGCAGCTCTGGGATCAACATAATCCTTATTTACAATAAATTAAGCTTATCTTTGCACTGTGGGGCTCCTTCCACAACGATGGCAGATTGATTTTACTCCCTTCACAAACACATCTGCCTGCACCACTCTCAGGGTTTGGCTTCCCTGAGAGCCTCCCTGCCCTCCAGCTCTGTTCCTGCAACATTCCTGCATGTGGAAATCCAGCATTTACCTTTTTCCATTTTTAACTCAAAGCCCCAGACCACAATTCTGTCCTAGAAGAAAATTAGCTTGTGCTAACTGAATGACAAAAAAAAAAAAACCAAACACCACTGCACCCCAAATTGTATGGGAGTTTTTTTTTTATTTTCAATGTTTACAGAGATGGAAATAAATACAGGAAAGAGGAGATTCTTTTAAAAGAAATCAATCAAGTCTTCAAACAGGAAAAATTGTATCCAAGAGCTGCTTCAAACTGGCCACCATTCCAGAGGTCAGGAAGAGGGGAACAATAATGGGAATAACTAAAGATAAGCATTGCCACAAACCAGTGTCAGGAGACAAAATAACCACACTACAGCAGGAGCCTCACGTATTTACAACATACCTATCGTACAAACCAGGGGGAAGTGTTTAGGGAGTGATTTCTTCTCTGTAAGATATAAAAGACACACCAGAGGGTTTGGTGGTTTGGTTCCTCTCCCCAGCGTCCACAGAAAAGTTTCTGCTTTTGGCAAAGTTTAAAAAATCCTTTGTATTGCAAGAATTTTTCGTCCAACCTGAACATTTCTGCGTTTCCATCCTTGGTTGTCGTCACCTCTGTCATCCACTGGGGCAGTTGGTCAGAGGACAAAGAGTTTGTAAAGTTCTTCCTGGATTTTTATCGATGCTCTGACCTGTAGGTTGGAAACGTGTCCGTGCGGTGGAGCTTCAGCGGGCTGGAAACGTCTTCAGAGAGCCAGATGGAAAAAAAACCAGAACAACCCCAGTTAAACACAGGCACCCAGTCAGTGATTACACACAGAGTAATCAGTTAAACCTAACTCTGCTTAATCTGCTGCTCCAGCTCAGAAATACCCACACAGACCTCTTTACCATTTCCTTCAGAACAGAAATTTATAAAAAGCCAATTAATTGTTTTTTCAAAGTTCTGACATCCATTTAAAATGTAAAAAATGCTCTTTTAGATCCTTTTTATCCCAGCCTAACAAGCAAGATATTTTTCTAAATATAAAACAAGTGGTTTGTACCCCTGCAGTCGATTTATCTCGTGCCAGCTCCCTGCTGAATTACTGATTTAATAAAGGGCTCCGTGGAAAGGCACAGCAATGCACAGGCTGTGCCACGGGCTCCTCCTGCCATGCCCTCATCCACGAACAGCTCTGCCAGGCATCAAGTGCTGCTTTCATCCCCACCCCTCCTCCGCATGGAGCTTTCCATGTGCTGCCTGCCCCCTCTAGTGTTGGAAAGAAACAACCAGGAAAAATAATTCCTTTAAGGCTTTTTTGGTTTGGGTTTTTTTGTTTTTTTTTTTTTTGGGGTTGGGGTTTTTAATTCTGGAAACAAACACAGCTCCACGGAGCTGACTTTGGCCCAGCTCCTCCGAAGTCTGAGCATCTCCTGCTCCAGGAGGGGAAGCACATCAGCACAAGGCGTCAGTGCTGCACATCAGGCGCTGCCCCTTCCCCTCTCTCAGGAGCCTGGAGCTCAGGTTTGAACCCCCTGAGATCCTCGGGGGCAGAGCCCTGCTGCCTCCCGGTGTGCTGGGATCCCTCCCACACCCCTCCAGGCACTCGGGGACCACCGGGTGTCCCTTGGAGAGCACGGAGGGACTGCTGGGAGCACAGCAGAGTTCAGGCTCAGTGCCACCTCCGTGAGTATGAAACCCACGGAGCACAGCACCAGTGCAGGGGCCGAGTGTCACCCCCACAAGTGCCATCCCCATGAGTGTCACCCCCCTGAGTGTCACCCCCACGGAGCACAGCACCAGTGCAGGGGCCGAGTGTCACCCCCATGGAGCAGAGCAGTTTTCACACTGAGTGTCACCCCCGTGAGTGTCACCCCCATGAGTATCACCCCCCCATTAGTATGAACCCCATGGAGCAGAGCAGTGTTCAGGCTGAGTATGACCCCCACAAGTGTCACCCCCATGAGTGCCAGCCCCATGAGTGTCACCCCCATGGGGCAGAGCAGCGTTTGGGCTCAGTGTGACCCCCATGAGTGTCATCCCCATGAGTGTCACC
>WEZZ01038497.1:44049-61175 GCA_013400585.1 Chloropsis cyanopogon | reverse complement strand
CCCAAAATGTTACATTAATGTTGCAATTTGTTGGGCGCTTATTTAAAAACAAGCAACAAATAAAACTGTTCAAGCACTTGCCTTTAATGTAATGTACTTTTCCCTTACATGAATTATATATATTTTAGGAAGTCAAGGGATGAAATAGAAAGTAAAAGGTGCAGTGTTAAAAAAATAACCAAAACCAAATGAAAAAAAATCAACTGATCAAACAAAAAAATCCACCCACACCAAAAAAACACCCCAACATATTTGATTGCTTAAAAATTCTGTTGTTCTGTTTTGTTTTTTGACCCAATTAGCACTGAAAGGAATTTAAAATTTGGAGTTTCATACAAAATGAAAACATCAAACTGTGACCAGCTCTGGTCAAGTGTGTTTGGATGTTGAACCATTCCTGCACTACCCCTTGAGTTCCATTTTCTTTGAAAAATGGCCAACCTCTGGGCAGAAGTGGGTGATTCATTATAATCTTCTTAAAAGTTCAAGTTATTGGAATTGTCCTAAATGCCCTGCCTTCCTGTCCTGGTAAAAGATGTCGTATCATACTGTTTCTTTCCTTGTCCACACTGTCCATGTTTGAGGCACCTGCTAGTTTTACTCAGAGCTAAGAAATGTTAAGAAATTTTCACAGGCTCAGTTCTTTATCTCATTTGATCTCTAATGTACTATGAACTAATCTTGTTCCTGCACACACAGATACTTCAGTGATGGGACAGTTGTCCTAGATTGCTCCCTGCTCCTGCGGTGTTCACCCACTGGCGTTCTGTCAGTCTGAGCTGCGTAATGAGATGAGACACTGAGGACAGCTGCTGCCCCTGACTCATCTCGGTGCTCAGTACCTTCCTGTAACTCTCAGCTGAAACAATCACTGTAAATTGGAAACAAATACTTAGCAAACACAGCAGGTATAATATTTTACATTTTATCTATTGAAACACAAATATCAGTGGAAGTATACCTATATACCTTGTGTAGTGGTAAATTTATATCAAGCTGATTCTCAAGAGAATCTCTTACTATAATCACAAATGTGTTTAGTTTTGTCAGTATGAAGCCTGAGATTTTATATAAATATAAGGTAAAGCCTATTTGGTAAATCATTAGTTTAAACCAGGTTTTTGATACTATTTAATTATAAGAAATTATGAATGAATATGTACCCATGCTTTCTTTCTATGTAAATATGCAAAAAGCCTTTCAATTTAAACAATATAAAAGGGTTTGTCCTGCAAATTTGAAGTTATTATATTTGCATTTATTTTATTACATTTAGAAATTATGCCTTACAGTGTTCCAAAATGAATACAGTGGAATAAAGGGCCAATGCAAGTTATTGTTATTGGTAATGCTCCTCTACCATGAAGGAGGAGGTGTGGATAAGGCAATCCCTCTTTTATATTTCTGAATTCTGCCAGCAAAGGAGAGTACTAAAGGAAAGCATGTTTCACCCAAGCTAATGACACTTTGGGTCAAGGGTATTTATCTTGATTCTCCTAGACCTTGGAGAAAGATGCTAAATTTACCCACATAAAAATTTATCGTAAAAATTGCTACCCAAATTTTTCGTAAGGGATTGCATGGCTGTGAGTAACTGGGACCTGGAAGGCAATAGGTATAAACTGGTGAGACCATTAGATCAGAGGTACATAATATGCCATGAGCACAGCATGAGGAGATGCCCTCTAATGTGTAGCAGTAAGCTAAATATGTACCTCAGTGGTTTAGCTTTAATTTATGAATGTAAAAACAGCTCCGTGTTTCTTCTGGCAAGACCTTGTAAGTGAGCTATAAATATATCTGCTTTGATAAAATATTTTCCCAGTTGGCACCTATCTCCACCTTAGGCTACTCTTCTCCTTTGAGAAGCTAGAGGCAACTGTGTTTATTACTGTTTTCACACTGATGCCAGCAGAGTCAAGGTCTCTTCCTCAAGACAACCAGAAAAGCCTTAGTGGGAATCTTCCCCTGCCCTCTGCCTTCTGCCTCAGTGTGCTGTTGATAGGAACTTCTCACCTTGGAGACTTTGCTGAATGAGTTTTGCAGCTTTTTGCACTCTAGATATGGCTGCATTCAGCACACGGGGGAAGGACATGAAGGGAAAGACATAAGCTTCACCTTGCAAGGTGAGCCTCTGAGAAATTAGTGTGAGAAAGAATTTGCCCATAAGCAGAAATCTGTATTAGGTTTATAAGGGTAACTGTAACACTGAAGTGTCAATCTGCCACTGCCTGACTCAATGTCAGCCATGTACATCGAAGTCTCTCCTAAGCCACACAACCCTGTGGCATTAGGTGGGAGATGTGTGCAGATTTTCAGGTTATGGATTTAGATTTTGATGTTTACGTGCTGTTGTATTCACAGAAGTTCTGGTTTGGGTAGAGTTTTTTCCTTTCAGATCTACCTCTATGCTGTGTGGGTATCAGTATGTTTTCAAATCAGCAATCTTGAAGACAAGGAACAATTATTCATAACAATCTTTTGGGTAATTCTGAGAAAAGACTTGGATGCGTTCATAATGTTTTCATTAAATTTTTTGGACTGTCACCATTTCAGATACCCTTGTAATATCTGCTTAAAATAGGGAATTCCCTCACCCAATAGAACAAGAAAGTCTGTACTTTCTTCTCTTGTTCTAGCTTGAAGTCAGATTTGGGACATCGTAAATATATTCACAACTGAGAAGTTTGAAGACAGATTTATTTAGCTATTTAACTAGTTTGTTTAGGAAAGCCGATCAGAAATTAAGCACTAATTTGCAATATTATTTCTGTGGGTACATGTTCAGAGTGAAGGTTTTGTTTGTTTTCTATTGGAAGAAAAAATTCAAACCATCTCCAAATTAACATTAAGGGCTTGTTCAGCAAATATGAAACTGAAGATACAGTGCCATTATTTTGCTGTGTCGTGTGCATTTTCTTTATTTGAATTTATTCTTTTGCTTAAGTTGACTGTGTGTTTAAAATTTCAGCTGGCAAGCTGTCAGGCTTGCCAGCAGCATTATAACTGTGAATATAATGACATCCGTATACTTAAATTTTCAACCAAAATATTTGTTTAGCAACTTCAGTGATGGAATAAATTTATGAAAAAAACCTGACTTCTTCATATACACTGTGAAAAAAAATGTTGACATAGTTCAAATCTACATATATTTACATTGACTATAAGATGCTTTGTTAAACTAAATGCTCAACTCATTTTGTGGCAGAGACTGTCTTTGAGGTATCTCCACAAGAAGAAAGTTACTTAGAATATCTTACAGCATTTCACTCTGATGTGATTTAATATAGTCTAAGTGGATTTTAACAGCATTTTCTGAATCATAAACATTGTTGAATTTTAAAAAAGCTGTCTATACAAGGGCATTTGTTAAATGCCTTTTAAAAAATTACCAAATGCACTAACAGAAATACAGACTGAACATTCCCTGGAAGTCATTGAATGTTCTTGTCATCTAGCAAAATGATGGCAAAGACAAGGAAATTAGAGGGTTTGAGGAAGTGCTTGTATAATGAATAAAACCAGAAACTTTTGCATAGGGGTTTTGGGACATGTTTTCCTCCCTGTCTTCTTGTTTCCTGTTTCTTTGGTGTGCCTGTACCAAAATCACAGAATTGCAGAATATTTTGGGTTGAAAGGTCCTACAAGGATCACTGAGTCCAGCTCCTGGCCCTGCACAGCACCATCCCCAAGGGTCACACCATGTACCGGAGAGCACTGTCCAAACACTTCTTGAGCTCTGTCAGGCTGGTGTTGCCACCACTTCCCTGGGGAGCCTGTTCAGCGCACGACCCCCCTCTGGGTGAAGAACTTTTTTCTGATGTGCAAGCTAAACCTCACCTGATTCAGCTTCATGCCATGTGAATGACATGAAGAATATACTCTTTCATAGTGATCACAGTGAAGTTTTCTGTAAGATCACAGCAAAATTTTTTAAGCCCTCCTTACTTTTCTATTCCTCATGGAAGGAATTGAAGAAATGGAGGAACTAATTTTTAATATCTTCAGGTGTGCCATGTCTCTCCTCCAGAAGTTTTCCCTAATAAAAATATAGCATGCACATGCATTAGTGTCTATCTTTAACTTCTCCGTCTCATGTTTTTTGTAGCTGAAGTCAGAAGAAACTTACTGTATTCACTAAAATGCATCTGCCAAACCATGGCTGAGGCTGGAATCTGCATCTTGACTCTTCAGAATAAGTGACATACAAGGGTGTTACCAGGGCAGCCACCAATGCCTCTTGGGATGTGCAGTCTCTGGCTGATGCTGGTGGCTTCTACACACTTCTGTCCTTGCCCAGCAGCTCCAGATTGCCCAGCCATGAGCTGGGATTCCATGAGCCAGAACAAAGATAGTTCCTGCCATGGTTACCGGTTTACAGGTGTGAGTGTTGGGGAATGTCATGCTCAGGAGCACCTCAGTTCCTGAGAGAAATTTGCTGTCTACAGAAGTCCCTCCATTCCTTGCAGCCCTCCTGAGGCATGTGCCACTTGCTGAGGCCACATCTGTGGCTGGGGCGTGACCGTGTTTTGGCTGTGGTGTGGCTGGTGGTGTTCAGGTGACACAAGAGGAGGCAGGCACATGTTGAACATTGTGTTCACCTTGGTTTTCTGCTTTGGTGAATGCCCACTGGAGAAAATATGATGATTTAGAAAGCCATAAATCTGTGCTGTCAAGGTAAGGAAGGCTGTTTCTCATATATTTTTCTGGTTTTACTCATAATTGATAAATCTGTACTTTACACTATGATATCATAAGGCAGTAAAAATTCAGCTAGTTAATCCACACTTTCCTATCTTTGAGCCCTTCTTTGGTCCATTTTCATTAACAGGAATGATGAAAACTGCATTAGTATGTTAGTACAATTGTGGGATATGTTGGTATGGTTAGTGTGATCACTATGAAATTAGTGCATGAGCAACACTCTCTAGGTAAAACTATACTGTTCAAGAAAACATTCTTTCTGATCGTACTTTAAATGCTTTGTAAGCAGAACTTGTCTGAAGAAATGGAACTGTGTCTGTTGCCCATACACCCAGACATACTCTTATTTTTCATGTCGTTGTTTACTTCATCATGATTTTAAAGAGGTATCTCCTGTGTGTTGTTCATGTATTTCATTAACATCTGAATTAGAGCAATCTGTTTAACTCAATAACACTGTACCATATCCAGTTATATCTCATTAGGCTGAGTAATACTGGTTTTTACTACTCCAGCTTTTGCTTCTCTTTCTCTCTCCTTGATGTTTGACCCCTTTGTCACCTTGTATATATAACTAGTTAACAGCAGTCATCTGATAACCAAGAGTGTACAGAGTTCTTGGATTCTAATTTTAAAAGAATTTCCTGAGCAGTTTGTATTTTTACCATGAAATCTCAATTATGAATTATTAAAACTGAAACATTGAGAAATATCTCAGTATTTTAGATATGATGCTTTATTTTTCTATTGCATCCTTTTTCTAGGTTTATTTAGTTGTTGGACCTCTCACAAGACCATCATAAATTGGCAGGTTGTGTTTACAGTTGTGTGGTGTTATCATAAATATATCTGCAATTTTCCAGTCTGCTGAAAGAATGAGCAAAGCAGAAATAAAATACTCTGACAGCTCACAACAAATCTCAGTCATTGGGGAGATAGCTGTTAATATTCTTGGTGGATAATAGGCTTGATGGATCTGTTAAATAAAGCACATAGTCTCAAAGCTCATCACAGGGAGTAGGTGATAATGAAAAGAACCAGCAGATAAGCAAACTCAATTAACCTGCTACTAGTTGTGTGCAACCTATTCCTGATTAAGCCAGAAAATAACCAATGTTGTCAGCCTGAGATATTCTGCAGCTTTATGGACTAGCCATAGTCTAATTCTTGGGATTTTATTAATGTATTATATTCCAAATGTATTGTCTTCCAAACATTAATTTTATTCTTCATCTATAGCCAAATTTCATCATGCATTGAAGGGACATTGAAACTTATCTCTGTAGAGCTGTGTTAAAAGTTTGCATCTAAGGCATTCTGCTCTAGAATGCTGCTCATTAAAGTGGACCTAGTATTTTCCTTTCTTCTTCAGGAAGAAGCCCCAGAAGGCATGTTTGACTTGGTATTTTTTAAATTAGACTCTTTTTTTTTTTTTTTAATAGAGGAAACAGATCTTTCTTGGCTGAAAATATCTTTCACTCCCTCCCTGGAAAAAAAAAATCAAACAAAAGAGGTCTATCTATATATCTCTATATGCACTTGCAGTCAAAATCGACCCTTCTTTTCCATGTCAGTGGTTTCAGATGGCAGACTGCAACTGCGTAGCGTGGAGATTATTTTGCCTCATTGTGCTGGTGTTTCTTGGCTGGCCCACAGGCGTAGCCTTGTGTGCCCTCCATGGATTCCTTTCTCCTCTCTGGCCTTCAATAGGACCTGATGAATTAAGGGAAGTGTTGCTGAAGGGCACGTGTCTGGGGAGGCAGCATGCTCAGAATGCAGGCAATGGCAAGCTCCTGTGCTAGGCAGTGGAGACAACTCTGCAACAGACAAGCTGTCAGCTGTGGGCTGTTGGATTTCATTGTTTACTCTGTTAATCCTTGTTTTCAGGTCTGAACTACCTTTTCTCAGTTTTTAACTGAGCATGTCACAGAAACCTTAACAATCCAGAGGTTTGTCTCCTAAATTATACAATAGAGGGTATTGTAGTGAAAATGAGTAATAATACCTTGTACTTTCAGAAGGTAGCTTACTTGGAAAAGGTAGATTATATATGCATTTGTCAGGTTTTAACTCAGTGTCAAAACCTAATTAATTAGAAAAGATTGAAAATGGGAGGATAGGGCAGCCAAGGCTATATTGTGGATATAGACTTGAATGTAAGTAAGTAAGAATGGGGTTATAGGGCTGATGAGGTGTTGTTGAAAGACTTAGAGGAAAAGAATGCACCCAGGAATGATCCTTATCTCCAACATGGCTGTGGAAAACACTGTCACAGTGAAGACACAAGCCTTGCTGGTGAAAAAGCATTATGGTGCTATATGATGTCACTTCTGAATTTCAGCTTCCTTTTTTAAATCTCTCTGAAACCTTTGTGCAAAGACAATTCAGTGAAAGTATACCATGCTTGCAAAGTCAAGAATCCAAAGTCAGGAATATTTCTCTTACTGATTAAATAGAAGTTGAATGACTGCATATATTTTCTGCAGCAGCGGTTTTGGTATCACTAAGGGACGTGCCCTGGGTGTGATGCTTTGGTCTTTAATTTTATTCAAACCTATTCCAGAGCTTTTCATACATGGAGATTAATGTATCATCTTGTTCTGCAGGACCCTTGGAAAACTCTGTGGTGAGGAAGGGTACAAGAAAATGCCTGAGGAAACCAGAGTCCATCTTCTCCAGCCTACAGCTTAGAGAACCATCACTGAGGCTGGTTTACAGTATTTATGTAATGCAGTTACTTTTCAGGTACTGAAAGGGAAGAATAGATAGAGAAACAATCCCCAAATATCTCTTATTACCTCTTTTTGAGGTTGCATCTAATCATTAGGGTATAGTGAGAGATTCAACCCTGTGCATAGCTATCCATATTTACTCTTGTAATAGCTTCTGTCTAGAACTGCCTTGAACTTGGCTCTGAGAGGTAGTGATATGTATTTCTATCTCAGTAGGAACACAAAAGTATTACATATGCTATTTATGAATAAGCCACTGCAATTAAAAAACCGTTGGAAAATAAAGTTGGCCATAACTGATGCATTTTGGAGCCTTTAGAAAGTGGTTTCAGGCTGTGAATCCAAACTGGCAAAGAAGAGCATCTAAGCTTTGAAGATGAATGGTGTTTCAGAAATACCCTTGTCCTCATTTAGCCTCAACCTTCAAGCATCTTATGCTGAACTGGGTGATGATACACAGGAGAAATTTAATATTTTAGAGGATAGGATCAGAGAAAACACAATGCTGACTGAGGTGATTCACTGGGAGTTTTTTTGCTGATTCTGTTCTCTGAAACATTTAACTTCCCCTGTGTATTAACATAGGAGCTGTGAATTCTGCTAGGGCAGAACAGACAGATACAACTTGGACATTAAACTTTCATCTAACATTCATGTTCATATATCAGGTGGAAATATGAGATTTATCCTGGGCACAGTATGTGTCTTTGATATTAAAATAAGAGAAATAAATACACCCAAACTCAAACCCTAAGCTTTGTATGTGGTTCATGTGATGGACTCCCTGTAGGCTGGCTTTAAAGTGCTGGAATGAAAGCATATTTTTTGTTTAACTTATTTAGCACAGACAGAATGACTTAGATATTTTCCCTTTTTTCCCTCTTTTATAGCTCCATAAGAATCAAACAGAATTGAGAAAAACTTATAAAATATCAGATTTTTTTTGTTGAAAGCTGATTTTGAAATATCTGTGTTACTTTTTGTTCTGCATAGAAGTCCACTTTCTAAAAATCAATCCTGTAATTAGATTTCCTTCTCAATCATCGTGTGACTTCCAACAGTGATTGTACTGGCTGGTAAAATGGAGCCTCCAATGTACAAACATCTTTAGGTTACTGCTCAAGCCTGGGAGTGCTGGAGCATCAGCTGGTTGGCTCTTCATGTCACTTCTGTCACACATCCAGTTACACATCCACAGGGTACCAATATGTCGAGGCTGTGTCTATGGCCCAGAGTCCCAGGAGAATTTGTGAGAAGTGCACTGGGATTTAGAACGTTGAGTGATCTCTACAAGCACCTCTTTAATTTGCTCTTCCCAACCCATCTCTCTCAAATTAGTTCAATAGGAATAGTCCAGTTTCTGCTGTGGTTTGAACTCTTACAGTATCCTTTCAAGGTGACAACCTAAATTAACAGTTTTGTAGGGTACACAATGATTCATAATTAATGGCCAGCGTAAATATGCTAGTTATATTTCTACCAAACAAATATTTCCTTATCCTTGGGCATTTATGTCTTCTATTTAACCGTAAATAGTTGCGCCCTTCTTAATTTGATAGGAAAATAATATACCTAGACAACTCTTCTCAGGCTTATTCCAAAGCTAATAAATTCAGTGAGAGTTCATTAAGACTTTTGGTACAGTTTTTATTAACTCCTTAAGCTTTTCTCTAAAGATATTCTCTCAAACATATCATGTTCCTGAATTTGCTGTAGTTAATTCCCATTTTTCTTGGGCTTCCGTACTTAGAACCTGCATTCTGAATGCAATAGTTTAATTCTTACAGCAGCCATTTAGATTGTTTCTATCTGAGTTGTCATAGGGTCCTCACTGGGAATCAGCTTGACCATGAATGACAGAAAAAGATGCAGATGAGTCTTACAGAAGACAAAGTATTTCTTTTCAGTTTCCAAAAGCTTTAACAAAATTTACATTTCAGAAGAGATTCTGTATTTAAGGCCTTCACCTTTAAAACAGTATATTTTTTGAAAGCATCATAGATTTTAATTGTTACTTTCAAAAAAGTATGTGTAGTGTGCTAAATGTAAGGCACATTTAGGTGCTGCATACCTAATTCTTAGCTGTCTCTCACCCAGCAGGAGTCAAGAGCATTGGCATAGGTGTCTTGGCTCCACCTGCAATACGTGGGATGGCTTGGAACCCTCAGCAAGTAACTGTTCTTTTTTTACTAGTTTTTGCTGAATCCTTTGTCTTAAGGCCATTTTATCTCATTTTGAAATGCAGTATGCTGTATTTGAAATTTTCTTCATGTCAAGCTATGTCATGCAGACAATACAATCCAAGACAAGACGTTTTGCACTGGGAAACAACTGGTTATTATGAGAACCATTCCTCTGAGGGCAGCCTTGTGGCCTGGTAGTTTAGACACCATTTTGCAAAGTAGGAAAACATTTAGGTTTTTCTTGTGGTGACTGCCTTTGCTTGTACTATGTATATTATTTTTGAAAATATTTTATGGGGAAATAATTGCTTTATGAACCATTGAATTGACCTTTCTTTTTTTTCCCTGAACATCTACTATGCTTAAGGCAACCTATTAAAACTGTATTTTCAGCAACACTTTCCCTAGTTGACTTAAATGATGAACTTTTGCCAGTGGGATTTTACTGATTTCCATCTGGTACCTTCTCTGATCTTGAATTATTGAGATTTTAGGTAGATTACCTGTTCCTTGAATATGCATTTAACCTTTCAATTTTGACCCTTTTTTCCCAGAAGCTTTCCAGGGTTTTGCCATGATTCAAACCCCCACCTGCAATGGGGCAATCATTGTTCCCAAGCTTAGAATAGTTCCAGTTTGTCAATTCTTTACTGGATGAATGACAATCAATAGAAATTTCAGCTATGCCTTAAGAGTATTTTAAATGGAAAATTCTATTTTTGCTGTCTACAACTCCTATCTGTAGTACATACTGGACAACTTCATACAAAATGCTAATTGAAATTTGAATTTTAGAACACCTTTGCAGCAAGCATAAATAATTACTAAGTTTGATGAGCTAGAAACATAACTTCCTATGTTAAGGGTGACAGTACCTCAAATGAAGTATTCCAATACATTGGAAATCCACAGTGTTCTGTTCTACAATTAATTCAGAAATGCCCCATTTTCTATCATGTTAATGAAATCTTGGTAAATGCTTAGTCTTGTACAAAACAGGGCTTTTTAGCAAGAAAAATGAGGGACACCCTGACTTTTTTTTTTTTTTCTGTAGTTAGGACTTTGAATAAATAAGTGACAAAATAAGTACTGGCAGAAAATACTTCCCACTGTCATTCTAGAATATTATTTAGAAAGTTATTAAACCCTGGATATAATCCCCTTTCAGTCCACTGAAATTGTTTCCATCACCAAGCATGCTATAATGGCTTAAAATGTGCCATTCTCATTTCACTCTGAATTTTTGTTGTGGTATTGGTTTTCTTAGCCTTAAGGCTAAGAGTACTTAATAGGTACTCTCTAGGTACTTAATAGGAGTAACTTAATAAATGCTCTCTGAGATCTTAAAAGTCTGTCAGTACTGTTAAAATGTTGCACATATATTTTACTGGTAAAATTAAAAATGTCAGTCTGCTATGGATTCTTACTAGTTATACTGAATATATTATGGAAATTCTAGATTGGAATTAAGATTATGTTACTGAAGACAGCTCATTGTAGGACATTGATTTTGTAAATATTTGAGTGTTCTTTATAAAACACACTATGCAAGTAACTATTGATAAAATCTGGTAAAAAGACTAAGCCATACCTGCACAAAAAAGGTAGCCATATTATAGGTTCTCTGTGAAAGGAAAATTTGTGATTCAGTGGCTGACTGAAAATTTAGGAAACGGAAGCCATATTACACAACAATTCCAACTGGTAAGTGTAGATTTTTGAATTATGCTTTCTCTCTCAACCTCTCTCTCTCTCTTACTAGGCATAATGAGAAACGAATGGCAAAAGCTGGATAAAATTTGCATTTGTAGCATGATATGCAATCACAACATATGAACTTACTCTTACAAGATTTTTTTTTATTACATAAACTCTCTTTAAGAGGTAGCATTGTGGAAGTTTCTTCAATCTTGTAGCCAGTTGCTTAATTGCTAATTACTCAGTTTTCAAGGGAATCTAATGGTCAGCAAGATTCCAGAGAATTTTCATTTTGATTTTCAGAATTTTAGCTTTGCTTAATGAACTGTTACATTTGAGATAATTTTTCGTCTTTTGAAAACAGTGAGACAAAAATAATTTTTCTACTGAATTTTTCTGGGGGACAAAAATACTGAAAATACTTAGAAACAAAATTTCGGAAAAAATAGTTTCCATCAAATAAATTCTTTTATTCGTAATTCAGATAGTGTTTTTCTGCAAAGTGAACCTGTAGCTTTGTGGATTTTTTTGAACTGTAAGAAAGGGAAAGGAGCTGACTTGAGAGCATTCTTTGAAAAATGGAGTAGCAAACTTTTGGGGTAAATGTATTTTGATGGACCTTTGGTTTTTTGGCAAGGTAAAGAATTTTTCCAGAAAGTTCCAAGCCAGTCTCTGCATCATCCAGCTCTACCCATGAATCTGCTTACTTCAACTCCATGTAACACAGTGTGTTATTAATTATTAATCTGTTAATAATTTAGATTGTTTTAACTAAATCATCTCACAGCTTTGCAAAATTGTATGTGGGAACCATCACAACTTTATGGGACTCATCAAATACCTTTATGTTCCTAATAGCACCAGCATAATCCATGGGTCTTGTAACACAACATTTCTTCAGAAAGATCCATCTATGAATTGTGGCAAAGCAAACTCTCTGCATACACCACAGATTCAGAAAATCTTATGTACTCATATCTGAGAGAAACGGAGTGCTTCTTATTCAATGGCAGAACTGGTCTTCAGAAGCAGGATTCAATTCTTACAGAAACTGATAATTTCCAGTGTGACTTCATGCTGCTGAAGCTTAGCTTCTCAGCTATAAAGCATCATGTCCTTCTCTCCTTAGTCTATGCAAATTAAGAAACGTTGGTCCTGCTTTCACATACAGTATAAGCAAATGCATGTAGAAAGGTTAATAGAAAAGCAAGTATTTGATGGTTTCCTCTCTTAAAGGGTAATTCTTTAGTGAGAGTGCAATTAAAATAGGCTGTTTAATTGCTGCTTTTGTTGTAATCATGAGACATCTGTCTCTGATTCTGGAAAACGAAACGGCAGCTGAGAAACAATCTGGAAACTCCCACCTTACTTTGCAGCAGCTGGTAGATTCAGGGTCCTTTAGTTTCAAATTAAAAGAATTTCTTCCTAATGCCTAATTGAAATCTAGTTTCTTTCAATTTGAAGCCATTCCCCCCTGTCCTGTCACCCCAGGCTCTTGTAAAAAGTCCCTCTCCATCTTTCTTGAAGGCTACTTTCAGGTAGTGGAAGGCCACAATTAAGTCACCCCAAAGCCTTCCTTTTACCAGGCTGAACACTCCCAATTCTCTCAGCTTTTCTTAACAGGAGAGACGCAGAATAGATGTAAGAATCTCATCTTTTCTTTGGAACTGACATGTGGCAAATAATACTTCTGGGGAGTGAGAGACTTAGAACAACAAATTCCTCTGACTGCCACTCACCTCCACTTATGCTGCCTGAGCCTAAACCTCTCAGCTTCCTAACAAGATGTTTTAGCTGCATCTCTAACTCCCAGTGCCCACCTCATGATTTTACCCTTTCAGCGCACACTTAAGATGTTTTAGGTTAATTATAGAAGTGCAGCAGCACATGAGTGAGTGAGAGAAAGACACAGAGAGATGATAAGAGCCTGCAATTATGCGAAGGGTTTAAACGCTGAGGAGACAAGGAATATATAAAGCATGAAACATGGGCTACTACTAGGGTGGATGAGACATAACTAAGAACACCCAGTGAATTCACTGGAAAAGTTTACCAGACAATGTAATTCTTAAATTGGGAGAGACTCTTATAGGAGAAAGATTTCTCACTTGGAAGGTTCAGGACTTCAATAGTTTCATGGGGAATAATTTCAGATTTGTGGTGACTGCAGATCTGTCTTCTCTGGCTTGTCTTTGTATGTCTGCACGCACAGGGAGATTCATAACTGCACAGACATTGATAACAACACATGGCTCCTTTGTGACAGTGACTTCCAGGCGACAATGATTTTCATCATATATTGCATGTTTGGCATTCTTATCTCATCAGGACTTCTGCCCATCAACAAGACTCTGCTGCAATGCTGCTTCTATTTCTAAAGACCATATAGCTCCAAACAGCTGCTGTGAGACAAAAGAAAACTTGTCAGAATGGCATTTTCTTCTTATTCTTGAAAATGTAAAGGTTCTTTCAAAGACTACACTGGCCTGAGGCTTAAGAGAGGTAACATTTGGCTCTGTGCTAGGACAGATTTTATATGTCAACATCCATTGGATTTAGAAATAGCAGATTTTAAGTGAGAAGTTGCTTTAAAATCTGTTAGGTCAGGATATACTGTATATAAAATTGTTTGGTATATTATGAAAAATTTATTGATTTTATTGGGACATTTACAGAAAAAATCATAAACTGAAAAGCTGAACTAAAAAATACAGACAAGACCTGATCCTACACATTTGCAATTTCTGAATGCATTGCTAAATACTGTAAATAATCTGAAGTCTGTTGTAAAAAGTGTTCTATGCTTTAATGTTTTTAAAGAATCATGGATATATTTTTAAGCTTTTGTATTTTTTTTTTAGTCAAAAGCTGAATAGCAGTTGTGAGGATTTCTAGGCATCATAAGATCACAGTGTGATTTTTTTTGTTCACATTTTTACCATGCAGAGGTAAGGACACATGTTCTGACTTTAGCTGCAGCCACAACAGTGTCTTGTTGGTTGAACAACACATCCAGTTTTGCCTATATGCATGTGTCTCCTATAAATATACATACATACACCTGTCTCTAAATATACAGACATACATATATTTAATTTGCTCTCCTATTAATAATCATACACATTCAGGCTTCATGCTCCTGTGTGCTCAGGCTGCTCTGGGGACATGCAGATCACGTCCACTGCAGACCTGTCTGCTCTCCAGCACCCTGTACTGCCTGTGTTTCCCTTGTCTCTGGGAGAAACTCTCCCAACAGCTAAGTCATGAGAAATGTACACAGCATGTGGGGGCCCTTGGTCAGTCAGAGCTGCAGTGTTTTTCCTGTAGATGACATTGCATAACACAGCTCAGAAGGTTTTTGCTTCTCTGGTTTACTTGAGGCTGTGATAACACTTCATTGCAGAATTATTTTGGCCTAAGGAATAATTCAGCTGGGCAATTTTCAAGTGGCTACAAGGAAGGAAATGATATTTCGGAATTACGTACCTTGTGTGGTGCCCTTTTCATTCGACCTTGCAAGATATGGGAGTGTGTTGGTGTGTGGACTGATGAGTTCTCAAGTTCACCAGGATCCTAACTGTGAGCCCTGCTGGATTAGAAATGTAAAACTTGAGGAAATAGTAGAGAAAGCAAAAAGTTAGTAAGAGAGTAAACAAGAAAATGCAAACAGTTTCATAGATTTTTCAGTGAGAGCTGGCTCTGTCTCAGTTTCAGGAGAGTCTGTCTCTCTCTAGCCAGAGGGAATGTAGGATGTGTCAGAGAGGGTCTGATTGGGGAGGAATTCAATGCAGCTATCAGCAGTGGACTTCTATGTAAATACTGCAACACCTCTGAACCGAGCAACAGCTGAGATAACACTGTAAACTAATCTCTGGTGCTGGCGAAGCTGGTCAATCCCTCGTATTATATGGTTTCTGTAGAAAAGATGTGCTAGGGGAAAAAAGAAGCAGATTTAAACTATATACGGCAACTTAACATGGGGTAAAATATGCTGACTTTTTAAAATTGAAAGCAGCATATGGTATTTTTTTCTTTGAAAGGGTGCTCTGTGACAGGGTGTACATGCTTAGAAATCCTTGCATATATATGAATTCTTGTATAAATAGGCATCACTGTCACCAAAGTATTTCCCAGTGTCTGTTATGTGTGCCTGATCAATTTAGATAAATATATACTCACTTGAGGTCCTTGTCCCACCAGTATTGATTTCGGTTGATTTTCCATCAAGATAAAGCAAACAAAGACCCAAAGCTTGTCCAGAGCAGAGGCACTGAAGAACAGTGTTTTGCTGCTTTGACCTTTTGAGGTCACTGTATTTCAGAGTCCTACACAGACTTTCTTATGTAGCTAAGAAAAAGAAAAAAGCAATATATAAATAAATACATATACACACAGATAAATACATGCATAAAATATATATGGGCATAAATATTTATATATATTGATGTATCATATATACATACACAACTCTGTACACAAATGGTGTCTCACCTGGAACAGGTTCTCTTTCCTACATTTAAAGAAAAGCAGGAGCTATTAATATCCAAGAAGTTTGCTGCTGCCATCTTTTTCAGAGCTGTGCTCATGCTTTGGCACAAACCCGAGATAAACTGGGGTTGTGGTGGAGCTAACCACCTCATTAATTGTGCTAGAAACAAGGAAACTGATTCCACAATCTCTGATTTCAGAAGAAATTAAAGTCTGAGGGTCTCTGACGCCCCCTTTGGATATGGTTTAGAAACAAATAGCGATTTCCAGTTGTCGCAAGCTTTGTCAGAGCTAAACCACCACGCTAAGATTGTTCTTCCCCCAGCACTTCACAAAGCCCCCAGACTGCAAGTTGTGTAGCATTCACAAGCTCTTTCCTTCCACATAATTTAAGATATATACTTGTATACATGTGATGTCTGCCAGCCTTTGTATGGCATCTCATAAATAGGAGCTGTGTTTAAGCAGCTGATCCACTTGTGTTCCTCTCTTGACTGAATCTCACCATTCCCTTCTGTCCCAAACCTCAATTCTCCCTGCTGCATCCTAGCATCCTTTCACAGGCAGACATGGGGCATTTTGCAAGATGAGCTCCTGGAGGACACTGTACTCCACATTATAATGAGTTTCTCTGGGACATGAGTTGACAATCTCTGCTTTCACATACCAGGCCAAGCCCACTCAAGGGATGCCTCTCCAGTCTTTCTATTTTTAACAAACAAAAAAAAGTCCTGAAGACACATGGATTTTCTAGGTTCTACCGCTGGAACAAATTATCAATGTGGATGTTTCAACAACTGAGCAGGAAAACAACTGTCACATTACATTAATACCATAGCTGGGTTTTGTCCAAGCTATTTCCACATCTCGTCCTCTGCCCTAGACGTATCACTGTCTCTTACTGATCTGGTGCGCATTAAAAAGAGCAAAGATGAGGAGTATATGCATAATATATGCATATTTACATAAGTGAGCACATCCCATTTTGCACTATAGATGTCAGCCAAAAGCAGAGAAAAGGGTGATTTTTGCAGCATGAGCTCATCAAGGTTTAAAAGAAATTGAGTGTGGACTGCTCCTTCCTAAGGCAACACAGAGGAGCAGATGCCGCCCCCATGCAGGAGAGGAACCTCAGTTGTTGGCACCGAAGTAACCTCATCACTCGTTGATTAAATAGAAGCTCGACTGGCCTTTTCTTTTCGGTGGAAAAATGAAAAAGCGGGGGAGAAAACACCCGTGCTGCTTCCCTCGCACCCTCCGCCAAGCCCGAGCATCACGAGTTTGAGGCGCCGCACCTGGCCGGGCACCGGCGGGTGCT
>WEZZ01038497.1:18779-43720 GCA_013400585.1 Chloropsis cyanopogon | reverse complement strand
GCCCGCGAAGCGCTCTGGGCAGGACAGATCTCTGCGTTTTAAAAAGTTTTCCCTCCCTTTTCGATCTGCGGCCAGAGGGATCCGCTAATGACTCCCTAATTGAGCGTTTTGCAACTGCGGCGGCTTTTAAAGCGCGGAGAAGAAAGCGGCTGACGGATCCCATTTAGAGCCCTGCCCACGAGCCGTCGAGCATCCTCCCGGGACGACTCAAATTTCGCGCTCTCGCCGCAGCGATCCGGCGGTGCCCTCCGGGATGGCGGGCGGGAGGGCGCGGAGGGGCTGCCCGCGGGGCTCTGAACGTGCCACCGCGCTGTTTTCCAGGTTCGTGCTTCCTTCCGAAGATGTGTGACGACGAGGAAACCACCGCACTGGTGTGCGACAATGGCTCGGGGCTGGTCAAGGCGGGCTTTGCCGGAGACGATGCCCCCAGGGCCGTTTTCCCGTCCATCGTCGGTCGCCCGAGGCACCAGGTAAGTTCAGAGGCAGGACCGAGGCAGGACAGAGCATCGCCCTCTGTCTAGGCGTCGCCTCCTCTTTCCCCTTCCGTCAGTTCTTCTGCCCTGTCCCAGATGCCCTGCCCTCTCCTCTGCTCACCTCTTGCGATAGTACTGGTGATTCATTCCCAGGTCTGGCCAGTGTTTCTTTAACTTCCCTGTTTGGCTGTCCCATACTTCTATTTTCTTCTACAATTTCCTTGGTAAAAAGTTCGTGAAGTTCATACTGTTTGGGTTTTTTTTTTTTTTTTTGTTTTTGTTTTTTTTAATGACAGCATTTGCAATTTGGTTGGGGTTTTTTTGTATCCAAGATAAATTACTGCTAAGGCTGCACAGTAATATGTAGTATATTCTATCACTAGAATGCTAATTTCCCTCTCTATCTTCCTGTTTACAAACTCCTTTTCCTGCTCATGATATTGTGCAATTTATTTTCGGTCAAAATTTTGGAAATCAGAAAGAAACAAATAAGAAAAAAGAATATGAATATAAGAGGTGTATTATAAATGGGGGAAAATCAATTCATCTCATGGAAAGAAAAAAAGATTTCATGAGACCACCTCAGATTCTGTTGACTTAATACTTTAATAATGTTAAATTTATTTTCCCGAACAGCCTTTCAGGGGTGTGATTGCTTGTACCTTTCTTGAAAATAAGATCGTTAGAATTGCAGAATCATAGAATATCCTGGCTTGGAAGGGACCAACTAGGATCATCAAAGTCCAATTCCTGACCCTGCATGGGACAACCCTGGGAATTACACTGTTTGTCTGAGACAGTTGTCCAAATTCTTCTTGAACCCTGCCAGGGTTGGTGCTGTGACCACTTCCCTGGGGAGCCTGTTCCAGTGCCCAACCACCCTCTGGGTGAAGAACCTTTTTTTAATATCTAGCCTAAACCTCTCCTGACTCAGCTTCAGGCCAGCTGTCTGTGATGTAGTTGTTTGGGCTCTGTGATGGTGCCTTCCTCAAATAATGCTTTTCTGTGTTTTCTTCTCTTAGGGTGTTATGGTTGGTATGGGTCAAAAAGATTCCTATGTGGGTGATGAAGCTCAGAGCAAAAGAGGTATCCTTACTTTGAAATATCCAATTGAACACGGCATCATCACCAACTGGGATGATATGGAAAAGATCTGGCACCACACTTTCTACAATGAACTCCGTGTGGCCCCTGAGGAACACCCTACTTTGCTCACAGAAGCACCCTTGAACCCTAAAGCTAATCGTGAAAAGATGACCCAGATAATGTTTGAGACCTTCAACGTGCCTGCTATGTATGTGGCAATCCAGGCTGTCCTGTCCCTGTATGCTTCTGGTCGTACAACAGGTAAACACCATTTAGATTCTATTTCTTTCAGGAACTTTCCTTCCTTTCCATTCCAAATAGGGAAACACACCATAACTCATTCAATTTACAGAAAAATAGGTCTTTTTAGTTTATAGCAATTAATGATAACAGTAGCATAAAAGCCAGTACAAAGTAGGTCCATGTTGTTCTCTCCGCAGACAATTTGCATTGCTTTTGGAGCAGCACCATCTAACTACTGCGCCAGTGCTTGTTGTGGTGCAAATGAGGAGACATTCCTGTAGGGATACTGCAGTTACAAAAGTGTTACACCAGTTTAAGGGTTTAAACTGGACCAAAAGACACCCATTATCAGATCAAGACAGTCACAATTGCAAATATTCTTACTGCTCAATATAGTAGTGGTCAAAGACTGGTCTTAGGCATTATCTTAAAATATGTATGGAACAACGATTCTGTGCGAAAATTCTCGCCCCACACCAATGTCCAGGCAAGCAAAGGCAGAACGGATTGGAAAGATCTTTGTGACTGAAAAAGAATTATGCTACTTTATGCTGCCTGAAAAACCCTTTATTTTGTTGTATTTCTTTCTACTTCCTTTGTGTAAGGGCTCTAAGCATTCACTAGCTGATTCCAGCTGCTCTCTGACATTTCTCTCCCAGGTATTGTTCTTGATTCCGGAGATGGTGTCACCCACAATGTACCTATTTATGAAGGGTATGCTTTGCCTCATGCTATCATGCGCCTGGATCTGGCTGGCAGGGATCTGACTGACTACCTCATGAAGATCCTCACGGAGCGTGGCTACTCCTTTGTGACCACAGGTCAGTCCTTCAGCTTTTCTCTACTGTGAAAATCCTCACGTCTCTCTTGGCTGATCATCTTCTGTAGTATTGTGCTTATCCAAACTTGATTTGATTCTCCCATATCTACAGCGGAACGTGAGATTGTTCGTGACATCAAAGAGAAATTGTGCTATGTTGCACTGGACTTTGAGAATGAAATGGCCACTGCTGCCTCTTCCTCCTCTCTGGAAAAGAGCTATGAATTGCCGGATGGTCAAGTGATCACAATTGGTAATGAACGTTTCCGTTGCCCTGAAACCTTATTCCAGCCATCCTTTATTGGTAAGTGTTCAGAGGAAATTCTCCTTTCTGTAGGAGGTATGAATGAATCAGGACACTTGGAAGGTGCCCTGTGCCTCTTCCTGCTTACCTAAATTTAGCACAAAATCAGACATGAGTGAATAATAATTTAGATCATTTGGTTCCAGTAAGATGGGCTTGATGTGAGCCCTTCATTAAGGAGTTGGACTCCATGATCTTTATGGGTCCCTTCAACTCAAGATATTTTATGATTCTGTGTCACTGATGGCAACAATAGCCTTCAGAGCTGTATTTGTAAGGCTTACACTTAAAACAGTATCTATTTCCAAGAAGAAGTAAAGTGTCAGAGAGGGGAAGGACATGGAGTGAAGGTGTGTGTATATTTATATACACTGTAATTAACATTGCCATGGTCGAGATGGTAAGCCTTGCTGGTTGTGCGCGCAGCTGACGGATACAGCAAATGTTTATACTCTTAAGTCCCAAGCAGTACATGCAGTTGTTCATCAGCTGACTTCTTACTGTGGATCCAGTGTCAGCCCTTTCAGGAAGCACCTGTTAAAACTGACAAATTGGAACGCAACCTACAAACACTTGCTTCTTGTTTCTTTTTTCTTACCATCAAGTACTAATAATCTTATTCCATGTCATGGTTATGTCTTGCCTTGATGATTCTGAGTAGTATAGAGTACATTTTGAGTAGACTGAAGAAGTTTCTATTGTCTTCTTTAGTTCTACTTCAACTATTTTTATTGTCTTCATTTGCTGTCTTTACTATATTCAACTAATGCTTTTAGTGAGACTGACGTAAACCAATACTCGCATTTTCTGTTCTTGATGCCCTTCTTCCATTGCCATATACTAAATGAGTTTATCTCATGGGTCTACTTGTTATCTTACTCTATATTTTGAGTCTCGCCTTTGCACGTGCATTATGATGCCTTTTCTGACAGATAATGTTCACTTCCTAAATTAGTTTTGTAATTTTATTTTCCTAATATTTTCCTGTAACACTTTATAATCAGGAAACATTTTTACAAGAAAAAGGCCAAAGAAGTTCATATTAATGATGATGAGAATTGCCAGTTTCATTTAATGGAGACCGCTTGTATAATTCACTGGCCTACTGTCTTTTTTTTCCTCAAGGTATGGAATCTGCTGGTATCCATGAAACTACCTATAACAGCATCATGAAGTGTGATATTGATATCCGTAAGGATCTCTATGCTAACAACGTCCTCTCAGGTGGTACAACAATGTACCCTGGCATTGCTGATCGCATGCAGAAAGAAATCACTGCTCTTGCTCCTAGCACTATGAAGATCAAGGTAAGGAATTGGACTCTGTGTTATAAAATGTAGATAAAGATGGAGACAATGTCCGCTTCCTTAAAATGGGATATAGGAACAACTCAAAAAGAGATCAACAGCTGATGGACACGTGAGCAGAAATTCCATTTAGTCGGAATAATTATGTTGGTTAGAAGCAAGTATTAGAAAAGAAGAAAATATGATTACGGGTTTTTTTAATTCATTACATGTATTGTAAGAGCTGATGAAGATCAATACCATTATAGAAATGTTCTTTACTTGCTTGAGGAAATATCTAGTGGTGTGTGGTATTGACAATATGGATTCATTGTTCAGAAATGAGGATTTTGTTGCTTTTCTTTTTCCTAGATCATTGCCCCTCCTGAACGCAAGTACTCTGTCTGGATTGGTGGCTCCATTCTAGCATCTCTGTCCACCTTCCAGCAAATGTGGATCAGTAAACAGGAGTATGATGAAGCTGGTCCATCCATTGTACACCGCAAGTGCTTCTAAGCACTTCCCCCCTCAATTTACTTCCACTCAGGATGACGACAATATGCTTCTTGGAGTCTTCTGGCAAACCTTCCCGAACTCTTCAGTCATTGTACAGTTTGTTTACACACCCGTGCAATTTATTTGTGCTTCTAATATTTATTGCTTTATAAATAAACGAGATCTGGGACTTGCAACCTACAAAATATTGTCTTTTGTTTTATTTTAAGTACTTTTTGGTCAGAAAAATGAGTCTAAACCCTTGGGATTTGGAAACTCCCATCAGACCTATGAATACTTTTACTATATCCATATCCTAACTGATATAGGCATGTTAGGTCATGGTTTTCTATTAGTAAGAATTTACACTTTATAGTTTTAATTTAGAAACTTGGAACAAAAGAAGCCATATATCTCAAGTCTTATAAAGAAAAAGCCTTAGGGTAGACCCAATAAGTGGAACAAGTGAAAGGAAACCTCTCATACTCGCTCAGTTTAGAAAGATTCTATCACATTTATTGTAACCCAGACATTTTAATATTCATTTATTAAAAACCAGAGCTTCTGTAAAAGAATTATGTTAATACATTAAGAAGGTGATTTATAAATAATTAACTCAATCCTAAAGAGTCATGCAGTTGTTTTCCGTGGGCTATAAATATTTATGACAAAACATTAATTGAAACTGACAGCTTACTCATCTTCCCCTATCTCTTCAAAGCCAGAGATAAAGAAGTGAACTCTTTATTGTACTGATGCACAAGAACCAAACTTTTTCTGTATAAACCTACAATTGTTACAATCACAATTATTTTCACATCATCATTCATATGTCTTAGGCAATTTTTAATCCTTAATCTTTGCTATTCTTTCTTGTTATTTGACCCAGATACTACAATCATAAACTCCACACTTTCCATGGGCGTTTGTGTTCCTCACCAAGACTTCTTATAACTGGGCTCTTAGATTCCTTTTTTCAAAAAATAGTAACTAAAAAGAGAAGTACAAAATGATCTGGGACATTTTCATAAAAGTAATAGAACCAGTCAGTGACATAGTTTGAACTATGTACAGACTAGAATATGCCTAAGTTTGATTTAGGAAAACTAATTAAAGCATGTATCAAACTGTGTATGTAGTTAACTAGTTGAGTTTCATTGGAGCTGTTTGAAAAGATAAGACTTTATGCTAACTTTATAATCCAATATTAATTAAAAAAAATAATTTACACATTTGTTGGGAAACTTTCTGTTCCTCTTTCCTCTTATTTTCTTGAAAGGCATTAAAAATAATCATTAGATGTGATCTGTAACTATATAGAACCAGTTTTATTCTTTCAAAAATGTGAAGATATATTAAATGTTTGTCCCCAATTTACTTTTCATTAGAAGGCATTTTACTGGGGGATCACTGTAATTTCCTACCATCCCCTTGCAATTGAAATATTAAAATATTTCTAGATATTTTGGGGGTTGGGCAGAGAAGTTGGATGGAATTGTCAAATATAAAAAAACTTAAACATAAATATGACATGTAAAACATTTTACAATACGAACATCCATTCAAACATTTTAGGCAAAAATGAAATTTTAACGGTATGAAAATTTAAACATAAATGTGAAATACTCATTTTAATACTGCACACAGTATTACTGAAATGTTGCTGCAAAGAGGTCTTTCATGATAAAATACAACTTTATTAACTTATGAATCTGTTAAGTCAAAGTCAACAGCCTCCACTGTTCTCAAGAAGGTTCCCACAGAAGGTAATTATTCTGAAGTTCAGACCATGGAGAAATTTTGTATGTTTTGAAAACATGAGAACTCTTCCGGATGTCTGACCAACACAGATGTTTGCCAGTGACTTTTGCATATCATTGTTTAGAACCATTGCACTTTTTTTGTTTGCCTTGCTTGCTAATTTGAAAGGTTTGGCTGGGCAGAAAGGTTATCTCAGGTATTAGTGTGAATTAATAGGGTGATACTGGACATAAATTGCAACTAATTGGAGCTTAAAATGTTAAACAAGTATGCAAAGGGCGTGCTAAGTCAGCCCTAGTGGATGCCTGCCTTGGCTGGCTCCTACTGACAGTCCAGGAATGGCAGGCAACAGTTGGCACCACATTCACAGCTCTGATCAGGGATTCACTGCTGAGCGTGTGGGCATGAGCAGGGAATTGAAGGAAGCCACTGATTACAGGACTGATGGAAAAATTCCTTCCACAGGCATTTCGGGGTTTGTAATTCACAGTTTGTGGAAATGGGTATGAGCAGAAAGGATTGTACATATTGGTCATGTGCTTGCATATAGGTAGGACAGGACTAAAAGAAGTATCAATGCCTTACCCTTTTCCTCTTCTTACATTGTTTTTCCAGATGCACAAATTTTTAGTGCAATTATCCCATACTTGACCATTGAAAATTATGTATTCCCACTCAATGCAGTGAAAACTAGTAATTCATTCATATGGGAATTATAATAACTATTTCTGGAAGTAAAACTAGATCTAATTTGATTGAGAGGAATTTGAATATTATTTCACACCATCTAGGATTCAAAATACTGATAAGAGAGGGTGCTGTTAAACTTTGTCTTCTGTTTACATTTTACAAGACTTCATGTTTTATACATTTGCATGCAAAATGAAGATGGTGGAATAGGATGCAGAAACTAACTGCAGAGCACCTATATGATAGGTAAAACTCTTTTGGATATTTCCTTTGAAAAGGTAGATTTAGTAATATCTGTACCCAAGATTGTTGTGGTAAACAATCTTCACCTCTGAAACAGTTCACCTAATGAAGACACTGACATTAATTTGGAGAACAAAGGAACCCAGCTAACCCTCACTGCTTTTGATGAGATGCCCTTTCAATGGAAGAACGAGAATAAATGTTTAGCCAAATTATAGATTCAACACACATATTTTGAAAAGCAGTGTGAATACGTGGCAACAGGTCTGTCTGCCGCACTGAAGGGCGTCTGGTTATTGGACTTTGCAGCTCCTTACTGCTCTGTATGTAAAATGGAGTGGAAGGAATTCTGTGGAAGTCAGTCTGATGTGATTTTTAAGCTACATAAGCTTTGTTCAATAAAAAGGGCTAAATAGTGTTAAGAAATACTGACATACATCAGTAAGAGCTGAGACAAAAACTTATCGCCTGTTCTGGCAGCCAGAATAACACTGCCCAGTACTTAGGCTTTTGACTGAAAGGCATTGAGGTATTACCATCCTCAGACCTTACAGAAAACTTTCCTTGTAGACTGACGAGCAGGCTGGCATTTGAGTAGTATTGAGAATTACGATCAAAACACAATGCTTTTAATATATAGTATACTTAGTAATACTAAGTATTTGCCAAGGAATCCTTGTGATTATGCTTAAAAAGACAAATTTCTTTCTTTACAGGAAGTAAGATGTTTCAGAATTCATTTGTTCATGCTTAAAGTTTCCTTAAAAAATTGGTAGCAGAGTCATAAATTTGATAGAGTTGTCTACTTTGTACTAATCTTCTCTTAAAAGGGTGTTTTAGCTAAAGCTTTAAGAAAGAGCCTGAGGGAAAGCACTAATAGGAACATTTTTGGCTTGAATAATTGAATTCTGCAGAGTGATAATTTTTTTAGCATAGAATGAGAGGGTTTTATACTTAGAAATTATTAAGTGACTCTAAATATATGTGACAGTCAGATTAATCTACAGTACTAACACTAAAATAGAAAAAAAATAGATGAAACCCTGCTGTTTGGATAACTGTATATGAGGCCTGGGCAGAAATTGATGCTTGCTTCCAGTAGCAGCTGAACCCTGTCCTACCCTGAAGCAACCTGTGAAAGAAATCTCTGCCATTATCAAGACACGAGGAAGAGAATAAAATACCATAAAATTGAGTGATTATTAAATCTCACTCATTACACCTCAGAAAGAAGCAATTCAGGGAGTTAATATACTACCAATTACCTTTGCTTTTTATCCTGAGGATGGCTATGATTGCTGAAACATAAAAAGTAAGCAATGAGAAATGTTAATTATTGGAAGCAGGTTATAATGCTGTTATATATTTAAAGGAAGAATTTAATTTATGATTAGGTTGTACAGTATGAATAATATTGGATTAAATTAATATAGTAGGTATTAGACAAATTAATATATCTGGTGGCAATTTTATGTTTCATCATAAATGTAGAATTCATGAAATACAATGTATATGTTGTCTACCAAATACAGGGTAGTATGCTCTTTTAGAGGAGATGAATTGTATTTTAGAAACATTTTTTTAACCAGGAGATATATATTCATACAGATAAAAAAGTGGATGAGGCATAGCTTAAAGCTTTATTGACATAGATTTGTAAAACATGTAAATGATATAAGAAGTCTGGTAAGGTACCAAACAAGATGAAGGTAGCAAGGCGGTAAGAAAGAGCTTAAAGATTAGTTCTGAGTCTCTAAGCCCCTCAGGTTTAGATCATCAGAAAGGGTGATTAACATTATCAATGATATTATCATTGTCAATAATAATGAGGACTACATGAGCTTTCTTTCCAAAGGGTCCCAAAAGCCTTGGGAGTTACATTTTGGCTTCTGGACGTGCTTTTGCAAAAAGGTGGTGCTCAAAGGGAAATCAAGGAGCTCCTGAATGTTAGAGGGGGCCTCCAGCTCCAGCTCTTCTAGAGAGAGTGGAAATGCAGCAGCACAGCAGCTCCTGCCGCACAGGTATCCCCTCCCACAGCTCTCTGTGGCTGGTTGCGGCTGCCTCGGCTGGGACAGCAAACGGATGAGAAGTGTGTCTGATTGCCTTCTGGGAAGGAAGGCTCTGGGAGGCACATATTGCTGGGCCAGCAGTTGTGGGGAGATCTTCCACAGGATCCAGAAGCACAGTGATTTTACAGTATCTGCTATCTAGGGAAGAATCAACATTTAGGGAACACAAGCTGTATCCTCATGTTTATGTAATAGATGAGTTCTGACACTAAATTTCACATTAGATCTTATTTATTTTTTATTTTGATTATATAAATTATTTCAAGACACAGACTTCTATCTTCGAAAACAACTATTTCATATTACAAAAAGGGAACCAAATCAAACCCCAAACCTAAAGATAATAAGAATCATTAGCCTTAAACAAGAAAATTGTCTACTTTGGGTCTGTGTGTATATGTATGTTTACAGTGCTCTGACTCTCTGATAAGTCAGCGAGGAGAAGAGTTCTTGCAGAACTAGAAATCTCTGCAGATTTTCAAGACAAACCACTGTACAAATCACAAGAAAAAAAACACTTTATTTCGTTAGCATGAATTATGTCTTGAATTTAGCACCTAAACTGAGCAATCCTTCCTTGTCAAGAAACACCACCTACAAGAAAAGGTTGTTTTCCACCAGATAAATCAATGCCATTCCACGTCTGTAACTTTCCTTTGGGTAAAAGATTAAAAGGAATGATCTCCTTCCCAGTCTTCTATTGCAGGTTAATCAGCAGACATCTTTCTTGTGCTAAACTTCTGACTTCATTGTCTAATATTATATTTTGACAATTTGAGTAACTGATTATTGAAATTAATGTCATTAACCAGTTGAGTTACTAATTCAGCACTAGTTGTGAATTCATGTTCATTATCATATTGTTTCCCTCATGGTTAAAGCGCTGGACTCATAGCAGACAGCCTGTTTGTGTATGCAGAAATGTGAAAAATACAACCTCTGGTTTTATTCTTACAAGTGCTCAATGATTTTTTTGATCCATATTTAAAAAGCAAAATGTATTTTGTGGGATTATTGTGTAGTAGCTATTTAACGTATAGCTTATTAAATGTTGCAATCCATTGTCAGTCACTACAAAATGCCCAGATATACCTTTAACTTGCAGTAGAAGGTATTGTAATAAACAAAAGCTTTAACATGCAATGCAATAATTTACAAAGATGATCTTAGACCTTACTAATCTTACTGGTGTGGAAATCATTTCAAATTTATTTTTAATTGAATTTGAGCTCTCTTTTGCAGCTCAGCTCTGTATGGCAAGCAGACAAATTGCAGTAAGGCAACAGCATCTGATCTTTTGCCCATACACTTTGGCAGTTAAATTGAAAGGAATTTGAAAGATACTTGCATGGAATTAACATCTTCGCTGTGCATAGGAAAATGAGTTATTATGCTATTGATGGTGATATTTTCTCTCTTACATTTGTTTCTGGATTCTCCGAATTTTTTGCTGTAATAATACACACACACACACACACACACACATATGCACACAGAAATGTATTTTTACATATTTGTGCATATATATGCGTACAAATACTTCCCCTAAGCCTTCTCTTTAACTTTTCAATGGGAGAGCATCCCTGACTTGATAACAAGTTTCAGAGACCACGTCTGTACCACACAGCAAATGAGTACTCCTCCGGACTACTCCGGAGAATTAGCATAGTTGAAGTTGGAAAGGAAAATATTTCTGTTCAGAAACATCACAGAGGTATTTTAGTGAGACAAAACTGTGAATATTTTGTAGCCTTGTTCCTAAGACAGAAGTTAATTCCTGATTTATTTTTGTGCTCAGAGGAAAACCTCAGAACTCTGGAATTCTGAGACCAGAACTTGTGTTTCTAATCACAATGTGAAATACTCTTTCCTTCTTACAATCTACAGTCAAAAAGTGCCACAAGATAAGACTTTCAGATGTAACCTCAATACATCATGTACTGCTGAAAGTGTAAAAAATGCCCAGAGAAAACTTTTGTGATGTCTGGTGTTACATTCCGCATTTTAATGGCTGCAGCAATGGTTTTGTAGACTTTTCCTTCTGATGAAATGTATTGACATCTGTTGTCATCAAATTTTTCTGCCATTTCATTTCAGCTATGATCATGGATTCTGTCCATTGTACTACTGGCACCTAACAGAAATAGGAAACTACGTTCTGACCTTATTTTTGTAAATAAAAAACAAGTGAAATCATCAGGAATATTAAGCATCCTGCAGGCTCTTCTTTTTGCAAGAGGTATACAAAGAGTCCCATTGCTTATACAAAGCAAATATCTTACCATTGAAAATGTTGTAAGGCTATCTCTTGTATAAGAAATTATACAGAGAAAGTGATTGTGCAATCTCCTAATAGGGTCATGTAGTGACAGAGGGACAGTGGGTGCTATTAAAAGCTTGACATTTATCACTCACAGTGTTTAAATTTATCATGGAATTTGTGGCATTTGCCAATCTAAGTATAGAGAATGCCACAAATACCACAGAACAGATAAATACTGCTATGCAAACCCCAACAAACTGTTGGTGGTTCTTTGCTAAACCTACAGCACTCTCCATTCTGAAAATGCATAGCAGGTGCTACTGGTTGGAATTTCTCAGTATGAAAAAAGCAAAAAAAAGTTTGCTATTATTTTCTTTTCCTTTATTTTGACTGTTTAGACTAAAAGGTTTTATGTAAAAGAAATTTTTCAGTGTGTCTGTCTGTAGCTTCCAGAGAAATGGAGTCCCTATCAAAGTTTAAGTGTCCTAAAGATTACAAAAAACAGATCATGGAGTAACACTTTGTGTTATAGTTTAGTGGTGATATTTGGGCATCTAGGACTCTGAGCTTTAGAGCTCCATCTAAATCCTGAAGGACAGAATTAATATAATCAATCACACTGTACACTTTCTCTGAGAAACACACAAAAGTCATCATTATTTTCTTTGCAATAACTGCAGAAAAGACATTAGGATAATATAGTGTTTAATGGAGCTATATTTTCTTCATCTAACAAAGCAACTTTAATGGTTGGTGGTAGAGGAGATAAAGGCTTTGCCACTGTCTTACAAGTTTAGGTTTATGGAGTCTAGGCACCCAAATCCAATTTGTACCTTGGAAGATATTGCTTCTTGACTTCTCTTTCCCAAGTTCACAGGGTGAACATGAAATGGACAGCTGCTCTCAAGTCACACCAGCAGGTGCAGTTCTGTCCCTGCTTGGCTGGAGGAGGTGTTGTGGTCTGAAAGCAACAATTCTCATGGGTGTAAATTGTGTAAAGGGTATTTTGCTACAGCTTAAGAAATAGAAGCAAAATGTTGAAAGAATGTGTCCATAGTTGTGACCATTCATCTTAATCTTTGGCAATGATGTGCGCTTGATTCCTTAATGGGATCCTTGCCTCATAGGACAGACCTAAGCCTAGAGTTAGATAATTTCCCTGCCATGCAGCTATTGAGACTGGCTATTTGATTATCTCTTAAATTTTTGAATGCATCTGGTTACAGCAGATGGCACTGAAGAGTATATAATGAAATTCCCGGTCTATCAACAAGACCTGTGTGTCACAAGTTGCTCCTGCTGTTAGTTCATGGGATAAACTCTTCATGTTCATTTGCTATTCTCTTCCAAATTCCCTGGTCTTTCCAAAACCACAATTTGCCTGGTGAAAGCAATGGAGGGAAGTAGGCTAGGGAAAGAGGGTACTGTATCCAACTTCAGCCATTTCTATAATGATTTAAAATTTGCACAAATCATAGGTAAGTTCAACTTTTGAAAAATCTTTTGAAGACTCTAATGTCTTTTGCTTCAGTGAGTATTTCTTTGGAGGACTAGAACTTCAGATATACCTTAAATGCAGAACAAAAAGGCTGCACTATATTCTTAGGAAAAGGAAAGGAAAGGAAAGGAAAGGAAAGGAAAGGAAAGGAAAGGAAAGGAAAGGAAAGGAAAGGAAAGGAAAGGAAAGAAAAGAAAAGAAAAGAAAAGAAAAGAAAAGAAAAGAAAAGAAAAGAAAAGAAAAGAAAAGAAAAGAAAAGAAAAGAAAAGAAAAGAAAAGAAAAGAAAAGAAAAGAAAAGAAAAGAAAGCCAAAATCTCAGGTCAGATAAATCTAAACAGTGCTCTTGTTTTGAAGCTGATGATACTAGTAGGGCTGTCTAAAGTAGGTGAGGGTATGGCTATTTTCCAAACCAGTTTTTTTTTCCCTTCCTATGCTATAAATCTCCAGTGCATACTTCCAATCAACCGCTGTATATAGTGGCTAAAAAGAATCAAGTGGATATACACTTTGTCTTTGTGAAAGGGCTCTTTGTGTGGATATTTCACACTGGGTGATTCAATCTAGATTCTAGTGCAACCTGATGCATACCTCTGAATATACTTTCTGACTTCTGAGAAAGGGATTTTCTTAATAAATATCATACATAAGCAACACTTTTGTTTTCTCTTAAGTAGGAAGGCGATAATACCCAGTCACAGAAGACTACTTAGAATTTGGGTTATGTACTTCTTTAACTCTGCCTTTTCTGTGTGTATTATGATTTGGTTTTCTTATCTATGCATTCACTTACTTAAAAATAAAAATATTTTTACAAATTAATTACAGCCATTGTAGCAGCATGCTTGATTTGTTTCAGGGGCATCTGTGATAGGTCTCTGTGGGACAATTTTCATGCCCTGTGAAGCAAATATGTTACAACTTCCTAATTCTGGAAAGACTGTTTTCCCCTGCTGCTGAGAAAAGAACAATTAAATATCTTTAATTTAATTCTTTTGGTATATACACTTGATATATTTCTCTGACGACCCCACCCAATGAAAAGAAAGCATAGCATCTTATTTATGATGTCAAAATCAATGTCTTTACATTATACTTCCTCCTGCCCCCACTCCAATCTTAAAAACTGAAGAAAATCATGTTATTGAGAAGGGCTGATCATAAGAAGAATGATCTTTCAAAAAGGGAAACTCAGACCTTGCTCCCTGTTTGAGAATGTTTCTACAGTCATGGCTCAAGGAAGGAGGCTTGCCACCCAATTTAGTTTATCTTGTTGGCCTCATTGTCTTTCAGAGTGAAACATGTGGTGTTAAGTTGTATTTTCCATTCAGCAGAAGCTGTGCCTACACTGCGTGTATGACTCATCCACCTGTCTACTTGGTGTTTGGATTAATTGATCTATGTTTGAGCTCGTGTTTTCTCTCATGCCATGTTTGTTTTTGTGGCAGTCATATTTGGATTTCACACATTTATTTTTGCTGTGCACTGTGCCTTCAAGCCCAAGGTACAGTTTGCACTGACATTTCAGGTAGCATGACTTTGGACATTAATAACTAGTGGGTGTAATTAAACTAAATATGCATCACAAATATTTATTAAAGCCCTGTGGGACTGGCTGTCATTTTTTTCTCTTCCCCATTGCACTAACATTCTTGTGAGCCTTTTCTCTTTGTAATACAGTTTCTGTTTCAAGGCTGATCCTTCACACCAAGGAAATAGTTAAAATGATGAAATGTATCAAAAACCACTAATGAAACAAAGCAGATCAATAATTTATCCATGCTTTTTTTGACATAATACTGATTGAAATACATTTTAAAGAGATAAAGCCTTCAAGTGTTTATCAGAAAATACTTGAATCGCCTTGCCTGATTTTTGTCCACTAGAACTGTAGGACGGATTCACTTACACAGTGAAACCAGGGCTGGAAATCAACTGATTTCTAATTTTTAAGATCAGGAAAGGGTCTGTTTTGAGAAAACACTGGGGAGCTATGTCTCACCATGACATCTTGAAACTCCCATACAAAAACTGTAATTTTCATCTATTTTAAGCGTTGAAAAATCTTAATTAAATTGAAAGCCTGGGAGCCCTAGTCTTTCTGGCTTTTTGATTCACTGTAAACCGTCTTTTCTTTTTAGGCAAAGGGCATTATAGTTGAAAGTACACCATCTCTAATAGATTCTGAAAAATATAGTTATGAGTTGAGTATTTCAGAACATGAAATTCTTTGCAAAATCTGTTGGTAAGCATTCAATTTCCTGTAGGATAAGAGATACTGATATTCTCTGATATTCTGAATTTGATTTTGCTCCATTTTAAAATGGAAACATTACAAAAATTTAATTAAATACTCATCCTGGAAACCATGACAAATTTTCTTTCTTTCTTTTTTTTTTTTATTTATAAATCAATGATAGCTTGGTTAAGTTTATCAGAAGAAAATAATGCTCACATTCTTGCAGGAAAAGTGTGAAAGAGGTTGCAAACACTGCAGAGCAGAATTTCTAAATCTAAAATGCCAAGTTAATACTTGAATCAAAAGAGGACAGATTTGCATAGGATGTACATAAATCAGTGCAGCCCTTGAGCACCTCTAACCTATGCAAGAAATTATGTGGGTTTCACTGTCATCTAGAAAAATAAACTGTAACTTCCAATCTATTACACATTACACATAATGCTGATTGGTCCTTTTCTTAAAAACAGAGAAATAAATCACACACATTTACAGCTGTCCTACAATGTTTCATGAATGATTGCATTCATCTCTTTCTCATGTTGTGTCCCAGATTCCTGCATTATAGTTGAAAGTACACCATCTCTAATAGATTCTGAAAAATATAGTTATGAGTTGAGTATTTCAGAACATGAAATTCTTTGCAAAATCTGTAGGTAAGCATTCCATTTCCTGTGGGATAAGAGATATTGATATTCTGAATTTGATTTTGCTCCATTTTAAAATGGAAACATTACAAAAATTTAATTAAATACTCATCTTGGAAATCTTTTTCTTTAGGAAAGATTAACAAATGGTGTAATGAAAACAAAGCATGTTTCACAGCACTGAGCAGATGCTGTTTGTTAGTAACAGTTGTGGAACTCACAAAAATGCCAGTTTTAATCACCACCTGTGAAATTTCAGATATGCACTATTGGGATGGGTCTGGGAAAGCATTCTGGGTCTATAAATTAGTAATTCCCAGTAAAAATGCGTAGCTCTCCATACTAGATAAAGATTCTAGACTAAAAAACTGAAATTACTGAATATTTATAAACTTACATTAATTTGAAAATAATTAAAAAAAAATTTAATGAACTCCACAAAATATGTCAGATTGTTTTCTCAAATCCATGGCTATATATTCTTGGTCCATATGTACTAATGTCACTGAAAGCCAAAATTCAATAGCTTTTACCTAAGATCTTACCTGGGACAAACTTTAAAATCTTGTGGAATTTAAATATATTTTCCCCACAGAACCAACTTAACTCACTTCAGTAATCTCATAGAAGAGGATTCCTAGAGAATTCCTATGGATGGATTTGCCCTTCCTTAATCCAGTCTGTCTTCCCTAACACATTCCTCATATGCACTATGGGGGACTTCATCCCCTTCCGTGGTAAGCAGGTTCTGACTGAGCAGGGCCAGCTCGAGAGGTGGAGCCTGCAGTGTTAACTAATCAGGTATTAACTAATCAGGTGTTAACTAATTTCCACTGAAATGTAAATCTCAATGTTGGAAAGTTCCACCACCCACACTACTTTCACTGTGGTTTTTAACATCCCATTGTACCATTCAATTTTCCCAGAGGCTGGTGTTGGAACCCAAGGCACAAGGAGTATTTCCCTGTCAGTTCTGACACCTCCTGCTCCCCAGAAGAGCACTGCTTTTAATCTTCATCCATGGAGAAAGCTTCCATGACTTTGGGATGAAGTGGGATTCATGGGTGTGTGAAATAGATAGTAATATAGTTTATCACAGGCTGAAAAACAGAGTTTTGGGTTTTTAGTATGGAGGTAGATGGGAGGCAAGATGGAGGATTTTGGGTGTTGTCTCATCTCCTTGTTCTTCATCTACTCCATTTTCTGCAGTGTTGGTGGCACAGGGTGATTGGTTAGAAACTGCTGCAGTGCAGATGTTACAAAGACAGTCAAATAAGTAGTTATTGGTAGAAAAGTAGAAATAAAGTACATTTTAAGAGTTAATTGGGTAAAGTAGCTTTAAAAGACCTTGAAACCATGCATCCTGGGACTTCTTCCTGTATGCTATGCCTGGGATGCAGGCCACATGCAGAACTTCTGATAAGATAAGAAAAATAAACTGCAACCTGAAGATCGAAAAAGTCCCATTCGTCTCTCAATTCTAGCACAGAACCTTTTATTAGGGGTGTCCCAGCCAGGGGGCCCCAAGGAGAAGCCGGCAGGCCGGTGCATGACAGAGAATATGACAACCCTAATCAATGCCGTACTCTCTGGCCAGGTGTCTATGAGGCTATTTTGAAAATGAGTCTCATTGTCCAGCTCAGTTCTTTCTGCAGTGCCGTGTCTACACAGGACTTGCTTTTCAAGGCCCAGGATAGTGTTCTGGGCAGGCATGAGGCACAGGATAGGTCCCCAACCACCCTGTGGCTGCTTCTACCATGGTCAGCACAGAGCGCTTGACTTGGCTGGTTTGGGGGTGATGTAATCAATCTGCCAGGCCTCCCCATACTTGTATTTTTACCATTATGCCCCACACCACAGGGCTTAACCCGCTTGGCCTGACTGATTGCAGTGCCTGTTTCACAGTTTTGGATAATCTGGGAGATGCTGTCCATGGTTAAGTCCACCCCTAGTCATGAGCCCCATCTGGATGTTGTGTCTCTTTCCTAATGACCTGAGGTGTCATGGGCCCACCAAGCCAGAAATAATTCACCCTTATATTGTCAGTCCAGATCCACCTGAGACGCTTTAATCTTGGCAGTCCAATCCAATTGTCCATTGTGGTGTTCTGTAGCCCAGCTCTTGGGCACATGTGCATCTCTTGATGTACTTTTACAGGCAACTCTCTGCCCGGGTGGCGATGTCTTGCCACAATTCAGTAGCCCAGAAGGTTTCCCTCTGTGCTGCCAATTGGTCTTTTTCCATCTGTCCCACCACCCCCACAGAACATTTGCTCCCTTTCATGCCACAGTGTAGAGGTGGAGCACTGGCCATTTCTCTTGTTCAGTGATGTCCAAATCCAGCTGGACGGCTTTCAGCCCTGCAACCTGACTTGATCCACCTTGTCCCTCGATAGTTTCTGTCTCACCACGCAGGACTCCCCAGCTAGGACACACATGCAAAAATACATACATCTGTACACCCATTAATACATATTTATGACTCGTATATCTGGAATAGAATTAATATCAAACATATTTCACAAATTTTTATTACAACTGTAGAATCTTTGAATGACAGAAGGATTAAAACCCCTCTGCATTTCTTACTGAGCTCCTGCTTTTTCACTCCCATTCACTGACATAGTTTACTTTCAAGTCAATCACTTGAATGCCCTAGTTATTTCAAGAGATTGTTTCAGCCTGGCTTCTGAAGGGAAGCTTTAATGTAATGTGAATTCCCTTCTGTGGCTGGTGGGATGGGGCGGGGGGAGAGGACAAGAGTAAGAGGCACCAGAAATACTGAAGACATATGGTGGTGTAACAATCAAAACAAAGGAAAAAGAGCTCTTCAGTAAATCACGTCATCAAACTGAAAGCAGCTGGGAGTGCAGAGATTCAGCATTTGGTTGAAGACAAATGTAGACAGGGCAGAGATAAGCAATAAGTCTGAAAAAAGTGCTTGACGTAATGCATTCATCCTGAAATACTGAAACATGATTTCTCATACTTTATTTTCTTTTTTTTTTTTTTTGTATGGAATAGGATAGGAAAAGCGTCAAAATGCTGCCAGGTGTTTCAGTAGAGAGGACTCTTTTCTTATTACTGGATCTTATTTTTCTGTTGTTCTGGATATTCTGAAGCATTCAATGATTTTCTCATAATTCATATTCTGCCACAGGAAATTTTAAAATGTTCTGGTATAAATATCTTCAAGGTTTTAAAATTTTGGCTCATCTAAAACCAGTGGGAATTGCTATGAGTACAATGAAAATTTACTACCACAGGATGGAGATATTATAATATAAATTTTTTAAAGGTATTATTACAGTTAAGTTTAATTATGTTTCTTCTGATGAAAATTTGTAACTCTTTTTGATGGAAAAGACAAAAATAAGGTTTCCCAAACTGAGTCTAACAGTATGCTGCATTGGCTCTGGCATACTGGTGGTATAATTGGCTGGTATTTTACCACAATGCCCTAATCAGTTGTATTGGGCTACATTTATTTTGTAATATGTATCTTTGAAAGAATTGACTCTAGGAATAAAATCATTTGTTCAATGGTGAAAAATTCTCACTCCCATATTGAATTAATTATTATGTAGATAATTAGTATGTAGATATTTTTTTCATCCTTAAAATGTGTACTAAGTCTGTTCACAGAGGAATCCTTCATACTCTTTTCTGTCCAAGGTATTTTTGAAAGGCTCATTCATTAGCGTATGTGAAAACTTAAAAAGAAAACTGAAATGGAAACTCACATAAGATTGGCTCAGAAATTTACACTTAAGCCATCATAATCCATGAAATTGCATTAATAGAACTTTGGATACTTTAGCACAATGTGAGTGCTTTTTTGAGATTGGTGGGAGTCAGAAAGGAAACTCAACAGACTGGCAGCAGATGATCTGGTCACTAGAATATTTGACTTTTGTATTTCTTTGCAGAGCCTGTCAAGTAATAAGTATTTTTTTTCAAATATATTTTCCTTCCCCTGGCTGCATCCTATCTGGAAATAAATCTGAGTTTGCAAGAAGTGAAAATGCATTAGGAGCTGTAAATATGCCAGAAGTAAATGCAATTGTAATTCAGTATATAAGTCCAGATTATTTCCTAGGAAATTGATTTGAGCTGTTAATTTGTGCATAGAAAGGTCCCTGTGGACAGCTTACAAGAGCCCCATAAAACTTGGCTGATTTTTTTCTGTCAGGAAATAAAATATTCTGTAATTCTGTAACTAGGAAAGTATGATACTTAAAATTTGTTTTCTAGTTAAAGCAGTTGTATTTTGATATTTTAAATTCCCTTAGTTTAGAAGATTGTGGAATATTTATTTAGTATTTGCCCCCATTGTGAACATTTCTTATGGAAGCCCCCCTATCCCCTTGCAAGAATAGTTACGGAGCTTCAACGTGACTTATGAAACCTCGCTTTCAAAGTTCATGACTATTCATAGATTTATTCCTTCTTCACTGATTACATCCATTGCTTTCCTGAATAGCTTTCCATTTATAGCAATCTTCATTTGTAGATATGGACCTCTGATGCATAATAGAGTCTTAATTTGATTATTAGGTTAACTGAGTGTTTTGTCTGTTTGTGCATTACAGGAAACCCTGAATTCTGTGCACTTGACGCTGCTGCTGTCAAGAATACAGCATATAAATGCAGGCTCTATTCCATGCTCACAACAAGGACCTCAAGAGCCCACCCTGAGACTGGCAGCTTTGACACAAACACTGTTGACTGGATGGGAAGAGCATGCTACCCATTTCTTGGCAGCAAAATGAATATTCTCACAATGTTGCTTTCTCTTGTGAAGGACTGAAGTCATTAGCGCATCCAAATCCTTTACCTTTTGGGAAGTCATTGCTTTTAAAACCGCAGAAAAAGTACACTTTCTCTGCTGTGATATACTAGAGTTATCTTTTGAGGGAATTACATTTGAGAAAAAGACGGAGAGAGGGATTTCTTATTAAGATCTACATTCAGTGGCTAACTGCAGCTAGAATTGTACTCACAGAGTGGGGAGGGAATGTACACACAAATGCCCATTTTAATGAGAGAGAAAGTGTAGGTAGAAGCAGATGACCTAGATGATTTTATGAATAAAAGATTTAATCTGATGCAATCATTTCATTAATACACACATGGCACCAAATGAAAACAGAGCATAGCAGATGGCTATGAGAGGTCTTAAAAATACATTTTCAGTTTAGTAGCTAATGACTTAGATTTCATGGACTAACCAAATAGTATCAGAAATGAAACATTTATCATACCAGTCTTCCAAAGAATGTTCTGATACTTTATGAAAGTAACGCTGAAAAATCTCTCTTTCGTGACACTAGTTAGAAAATGCAGTCACATTATGTATTACACAGCCATAGGGCAAATTAATTTTTTCGCAAAAACTGCTGAAAGAAAACTCCATCATTTTCTTTATTGATAGTCTATATTTATTTCATTTAATTTAATTTTAATTTATTTAATTTATTTGCTTCCAGTTTGCCACAAATGGTGGAAGTAGTGGTTTCCAATCTAACAATGAAATACCGTCATTTGCCAGGCAATTTTAGAATATAAACGTGACATATATTCATTTGCTATGATGATGGATCCACTGCAAACAGCTGCAAAAAGTTGCATTGAGGAAGTCTGTTGGCATAGTACTAATAATTGATTTGATTTATTTTAAGATAAAATATTTGGAATAAATTTAGAATTAATGTATAACTTTAAAAGGACGCAGTAAGTGTGGCAGGCTCATGTAAGATCTGTATTCTGTATTTACGTTAGTAAACCTCAGCAGAGAAAGCAATGAAGCAGGGGAATAACGCTGTTTAGCACACTGTATTACAGCACTGGCCATGTGGCTACCTCAACCTTACCCCGACATGTCATCCTTGTCCAGGTTGCAGGGGGTCTGACAGGCAAGCCAAATGTGTCAGTTCTGCTCTCAGTCTGTTCTGCTCCATCCTTGAGGAATGTGCATCCTGCAAAATTTGATTGCTCTCCAGACTCTTTACAAAACCAGATCAGGGCAAAAGGGCTGGATTTCTTAGAGAGAATCTGGCCTACAGCTTCTTACAGACAGATTAACCTCAGTTTGGCTTCAAACTGAGGACACATACAGTCTCATTCTTCAGACCTAATCCAAGATCAACTTAGTCTATGTTACTTCATCAAAAATTAATATCACGGCACTGGCATCTTTGAACACATGCAGGCTGAATTTTCTTTTTGCAAAGATTGTCTGAGATCCTGTTAGGAATGACAGAGTTTATACTGAATATGGATGGAACAGGAATACTTACTCTCTTTGAATGCAAAGCAAGAGGAGGGAAAATACACCCTACCACCCAAAAGCCTATGTGGAATAGCAAGCTGATTTTGTTTCCTTTCTATGCAACAGATAAAAATATTGAACAAGACAAGCTTAGCCCTGTTGCAAACTGTTATTACTGCTTCATTAGGAAGCAGTTCTTCATAAGCCAGGAGATATAAGGTTTTGATAATCCTGAATGCTTTTGAATGAAATGTAGGCATGGGTTTTCAATCTGAATTTGTACACTGTGCAATATTCATCCACAGCATCTTTGGCAGCCTGCAGCTCTGCAAATCCTGGCTTTACCATCGGCTGAAGCATTCAGGGGAATGGTGTAAAAACTAAGATGAACCTTTAGAAGCTGAAAATCTTCTTACATCTACAACTTACAGTCATGACTATACATAGTCTGAGCACTTTTTGATTTAGACAATTTGTCATATAAGTCCAGAGGTTGCTGTTACTCATGTAAAGAATAATGGAAACACAGTTAATTACATTCTTCATACACTTTTCACTGTTGTGTAAAACATTCAGAGAACATTATGTTGATTCTTATTACTTCTATTTTGACAGCAAGTCAGGCCTCAGATGAAGGACAGAAATTCATAGCCTCAGAAATCATACATGTATATTTGAGATATAGAAACTTCCTTTGAATTTTTTACCCACTTAAAATGAATGTTGGCCTTGTGAAAGAGACTCACTGAATTTTTCTTTTCCAAACTCACCAAGGTCTGAAGATCTGTAAACTTTTCCAAGAGGAAGGTCAAGTATCCTGCATGTGAATGTGGTTTCAGGGTGGCATATGAGGTTAGTGCTAAAAAAAGGAGATGTCAGGTATTCCAGAATGAGATGCAACTGCTGTAAAAGCAGGTCTGAAAGAATTTAACTTTAAACCAAAATTAAATCAAAAGCAATTTTATAACAATGTTTATATGCTTGCAGCATTCATTGATGATATTTCACCTCCTTGTCTTCATGACTGGGCAGTCAGGAGTACAGCAAACACTGACTAACTGTTAATTAATAGATGAGTGTTTGATATGATCAAAATGTAATTATTTTTCATTAAGGGTCCTAAAAGCTCAGATAAATGGGTTTTCTATCCCCGTACCAGGGAACAGCTTTCCTTTGTAGAAATTCTGTTATTTGTCTATGAACCAAAATCTTCTCTTCTCTCTTCAGTAACTTCAATCATGGGTTTTCCCTCTGTTTGGTGTGTTAAATAGGATTATCATTGTTAGCTTCTTAGCATATTCCCTGCCCTCTCTCCTTCTACACATGCATTACTGCTTCCCTTACTGCTTTGATTTCTCTCTTTTTTCAGATCCATCTGCAAGCAGACAATTTTGGTCTATATGAGACACTCAGTTGTCAGGGTAGCTGGATAGATATCCCAGTCCTCTTAAAACAAACCAAACTAAACTCCAACTTATTCTTTTTAGCTTTAGTGTTGCTGCAGCAGCAATTTTTAGAAACAATATACAAAAAGCCAAAGACTCTTGACTGCGGAAGAATAAAAATCTCTCAATTTCTGTGCAGAATTTCTGTGTATTCACTGATCCTCTCTTGTTTGATACTTTCCTAATTCAATCAGTCAACTGACCCAGTATCACATGAAGCAGAGACCATCTGCATAGTCCAAATGAAAAGACAACAAACCTTGGGGAGTCTAAAGCATACAGATGCCTTCTTGCACAGATGAAACATGGTCCCATTTATTCACAAAACACTTAATGTTTTTAATATAACGTGGAGTTGGTTCACGAGCGGGGGAAAAAAAAAAAAAAAAAAAAAGGCCTACACTATTTATTATGTCCTGCACAGTTCTGCTTTAGAAAGAATTTGATTTTACTGAGTTCAATGGTAGGAATATTATAAGACTGATAAGAATTTTTCTTATGTTGTTCTTTAATGAGATTAGTTGAGCAGGTGTGAAGGTTTACTTGATTATTTTGTAAATATACAGAATATGAGAATATATTTTACACTGCTTCACTGAAGAAGCCAATTCCAATTGGTACCAATGTTTTGTGTGGAAATGTTTGGTGATGTCTCAGGTACAGTCTGTAAGGGTATCTGTAAAATGAAAAGAACTATTTAAAACACAGTTGTTTATGAGAATAAAATATGTGGACCGATTATAATGCAGGGATTTATTCAAGATACTTTTTTCTTGTACTGTTGAGAGATGCTTTGTATGAAAATTTGGAGTCTTTTCTAGCATAAATACAATCTTAGTCAGAATTCTCTGAAATGGGTATAAATGAGCTTCATTTGTCTGCAGTGATTCTTATAACTGTAATCACGAGAGAATAAAGATGCAATTTGAAGTCAAACATCTTCCAGGGCTTAGCAGTTCTAACAAGTAAGGTCACTGCTGTATTACACCGCTGTTTTGGCCTCTAGGAGTGAGGCAAAGCCCAGCAGCCCCTGGGGACCCGCGGCCAGGGGCCCGTGGCTGGAGGGGCCGCCGTGTCAGCCTGCCGCCCTAGAGCAGCGTTTCGGCCGCGC
>WEZZ01038497.1:0-16396 GCA_013400585.1 Chloropsis cyanopogon | reverse complement strand
CACGATTGTCAATGGGGTGCTGCAAAACACTGAGAACTCCACCAAAGAGGCAGAACCAGACTGCTTAGAAGTGAAGGAAATCCCCAATCCTGCTATCAGAACTACAAAATCAAAGATGAGGAGGCAAGAAGGCATTTCTCGATTTTATATCATCCAAGTGGTCTTTCGAAATGCCCTAGAGATTGGATTCTTAGTGGGACAGTATTTTCTGTACGGATTCAATGTCCCTTCCATGTACGAATGTGACAGATACCCTTGCATTAAAGAAGTAGAGTGCTATGTCTCTAGACCCACTGAGAAGACTGTATTCTTGGTATTCATGTTTGCTGTCAGTGGGATTTGTGTGGTGCTTAATTTGGCAGAACTGAACCACTTGGGCTGGAGAAAGATCAAAATGGCAGTGAGAGGAGTACAGGCAAAAAGGAAATCCATATATGAAATCAGAAATAAGGACCTGCCAAGAATGAGCATGCCTAACTTCGGCAGGACTCAGTCAAGTGACTCAGCTTATGTGTGAGGCTGTGACAGAACTGAAACACTGTGCCAGGTGGAACAGACCCAGATACCATTAGAGAAAGGTACATTGCTTAGGCAAGCATTTTATCAAACCACCAAGAAAGCCATTAAGGTATTGGATCTGCACTTACTGAACTAGCTGCAAAATGCAGCGCTATATAAAAGACTGAAAAAACAGCTATAAAACCATGCTTGACCTAGCCTTACAGCACAGCTACTATTACTCCTACTTTTCTTTCTAATGATTGGGTTTTATCTGTCAGTGAAGCAGCTTTTTGGTCGTCATTAGAATGTTTACAGTTTGAACTGTCTGACTAATTGTTGTAAATGTGTAGAATGTTCATATCAAAAACTCTGCAAGGATACTCTATATGGGGTGGGGTGGGGTGGGGGACACTGTTGCAATGTGCAGGCATAAGCATGTTTTAAAAGGAGGGTAAGCACACTGTAAGGAACCTAACCACAGCTCAGTCAGGATATCTGCGTTCACCTATCTCACAGATGTCTTATTTTGTTTGTCTAAATCACAGACTTTATTCCTGGTGTGTATTACTAGCTATTTTCTGTCATGGTTTGTGCATCAATTAGTCATGCTAAAAATAAATGCTGAATATAATTTTGCCATTTTTTCTTTGCCTGTCCACACACACACACACGCACACACACACACACCAGAGACCTTAAACATCTTGCATTAGTTGTGATCTGCAGAATAAATCAGTACATTTTGATTGATTCCCTATTATGTGCATGAATAAGATGGAGTTGGTTCATGCCAGCCAAGTTATGCATTTACCTACAATCACCTATGATGACACACATACCAAAGGAAGAGAGTTCATTGTATTTAACTGTGAATATATCATTTTTTCTCTGCTCTTATTTATATAAGTGCCATACTTGAAACATCTAACTCTGTACTTAGTCAAAAGGTTGTCTTGGGATACCAGCTGGAGTGAAATGGTTTTATACTCTCCTTTGTTTATTTTATGCTATTTATTTAGTCATTGCAATAGTGTAAAAAGCAGCTAAAGTGTCTATTGATAAATAAAGTACTTGCCTTTTTTTTTTTTTTTGTAAGCCAGAGAGATTTGTTCTTCTTTATTCTTGTATACAATTGTAAAAAAAACTTACAGGGTTAAAATAATTGACTTACACAATTATTCTTCAGGGTTTAAAATGTCTTGTTGGTATTCTAAACTCTAAGCAACAAAACCTGGAAAATCAGGACTGTTTTTTATGTCTGTTTTCCTCTTTAGGCAAGCTTCCTCTATCTTTAAAGCCTGATCCAAAGCCCACTGACACCAACAGCCTTCTTTCTGCTGACACTAAGGGCAACACAGTTGGCTGCCAAGGTCACTCGAGGAATAGCCAGAATACATTTACCCATAAATGAAACAATTGCAGCTTTTCATCAGGGAATCCAAATAGTAACCTCAGCTTTTCTGCCTTACAGCTGGTTTAAGAAATACGTTGTTCATGTCCCATTAACTTACTGGTAAGCCACTGGGGCAGTCTCAAATGAATCTCTGTTAACAGCAATTATCTTAATACAGAATAGAATACTAAGGTTTACTTAATGATTTTTTTAACATTTTTTAAATTCCTCTGAATTAAACAGAAAATGTTTCTCTGGCAACAGTAGGAGTTGGATCAGGACTAAAAAACATACAAGTGCATTTCTAACTAACTAGTATCTGCCCTTTAAAGAAAAGGGCCAAAATGGTGCTGGAAAATTTGGGGGTACTTTATAACATAAGAAGGAGACATGGGCTCAGAGTCACAAATAGCCTTTTGATTGTATTTTATGTCAAGCCTGAAAATGGGTTTTGTTATATATTGGCTTGGAGATGATGCATATAAATCTTTTCCTCTTGGCTTACAACAAATACCTTAACATTCCATTCTTGTCGTTTGCCAGCATTGTCACTTTAAAAAATGTTGATTAATTCTTAGAAAGTCTATCCATTATCACATTCATCTGTTGTCTTTTTTCTTCCACTGTGAAGCATTAAAGATGTGTCATGTTTTTAAAGATTTTAAAAATATTTTTCCTTATGTATGAATTTAAGGGTTTTCCTGATTTGATTATAAAAACCTCTAAAGATGGATTTCTCAAATTCTTTGTGATAAAAACGCACACTGATATTGCTAGTTGACTGCATGCTCACTGGAAAACTGCATGTTATTTTTAGAAGGACAACATGGCAGCTAAAATCTCCATCTGCAAAATAACAAGCTTCTGAAGATTATTATTTGACACACAAATCCAAGTCTGATTTTCATTTTGCAGAGTCCTGGGATGGTTTTCAAAATCTCATTTTGAACAGATATTGAAAGGAAAAACATTTTTTGAAAGTCATAAGCACTCCTTTAATATTGAAGAAATGAGAGATTGTGTGCAAATTAAAGTTGAAAAAACAAAGCTCGTACTTCATCAGGCTTTGGTTCAGGTTCAGCATATTTTCCTGTTAGGCAGAAGCCCTAATGCAAGTTTTTTCCAGTGGCTGCATAGCAGTTTTTAGTCAAACTCTAGTGAACGTGCATGTCTTGAAAGCGATAAGATTTTAATACCTTAAAATTCTAAGGTAATATTTAGAAAGTATCTGTTTATATTAGTCAATGCAAATGACTCAGTTAATTTGATTTTTTTTATGCAGTTGCACATTTGTACTCCGGTAAATTGGGATTCTTCAGATTTGTTCAAAGAGAAGAATATCAGGAAATATAATTGCTGATTTATGTAATAGGATCAGTGATAAAGGAGGCAAAGACTTATATTTTGATCAACAGAAACATCATCCACCATACTTGGAATATGGCTTTTCATATCTCAGATGAGAGATGAAATGTGTCAAGATATCAGTTATTCTAATCTTCCTTTTAAATTGTTATTTCTCATTTCTTACCAACTACTCATTTGTCATGGACAAGAGAAATATAGCAAACACATTTTTTTGTCAATGTATGTGAGAATCATATGATTAATGCTAATGGACTGTTTGCATGAAAGCTGACTATTCATTTACAGAATAAATGCTTTAAAATTGTCACAGCAATGGAAAAGTGTTTTAACTGAACAGAACTGAGTGAACATGAAGCTGAAGAGTACATTACTGGCTACTTAGGTCTTGCTCCTGCCTCAGTGAAATCAATTAGTCTCACCATTGACATCTCTGTAAGGATCAGACATTAAAAACAAAAATTGAGTTTATGTTTGTTTTCTTCATTGTTTACATTGTTTTGCACTGGTGGACAACATTATGTGTCATGATAAGTGCAAACATAAATGCTGTATTCACTAAGCACCTACGGAAAATTGCAACAGAATCTAATAAAATATTAGTTTCATGGAATTTTAAAATGTACATAAAATAATGACATTATTTCATTTCTATATAGACTTGATCTTATACTTTCCACACCTGTGTGAATTTAAAAAACGATTAATTGAGGGATTATGAACCGTTTCACCAGATATGTATAAGATACAATGAGAGTCTATTAAAAATATTTTTTAAAGGAGAATTTTTTTTCCATAATGAAAACTAGCTGCATTTTTACATGTAGCATTTTTGCATGGGGAAGCTGAATTCATTGGTCCCATAAAGAGTTTAGCTTTAGAGACCTATGACTTTGAAGAAATGTAAGGGTTTTCAGCTTTTACAAGGGAAAACTGAAGAACAAAGGGATCAGCTGAGATTAATGAATCACGGAAGTGGTCAGAAGGATTTTACTTTGTTTTACACTAAAGAAGTAAGAAACACTCAGAGTATTTGGAGAGGGTGCAATACTTTTCTTGCATTATACCTAATAGGATAGGACAAAGCTGCTATGTAGAGAACCAGAGGAAAAGATGTACATGAAATGTTAAATGTGAGGAAGAATTATTTTCCTGCATTTTTAAAAGAATACTTTTTTTTTTCAAGGCAAGAGGTTGGATCAGGTGGACGTTGTGCCTGCATTCTTTTGGCTTTATTTTGCTTGAATATCACTGTTTCGCTCCTTCGGCGAAACAGGTTAGAAGCTTTTGTTTGGTGTGCAAGTATAGGAATGGGAATTAAAAAATTGGGTCACGTGAGAAGAACACAGGCATATGTTTTCAGTACTTAGAGTCTGGTCTGTTTCTTCACGAATTTAATGACAAGACTTCGTTTTCTGTGGAACCAAGTCAAATCCCAGTTGGGTGAAACACTTTTATTTCATGAGATTAACAGGAGAGATTACAGCATTTCTGTATTGCACACCCATCCCTGGATATTTTGGAATACTCTTCCCAGAAATTCTATTTTATTGTAAGCTTTCAGAAAACACACTAAGTTAGTATCAGCTACTAAATATCACCATCCTCTCAATGAAATTCTGATAGTATCTCTATGAAGAAAAATTGGGCTAGGAAGTGTTTCATATTATGCCTATTAAAATGTACTAAAGAAGCCAATCAGGAGTCAGCAGCCCATTAGATAGGTGCAGATATGGAATATTCCCTGGCACTGCATTAAAAATAAACCATGCATATAGATGTATATATGAAGATAAATATTTGCAAGATTGTCAGAAGATTTTACCTAAATTGAATTAGTGTGTTACAGATTGAGTTTCAGAGATGGATGCAGAAGCCACATATCCAGAGACAGTTAGAAACTGAACTAGATGCAATGACCTGACTGGATATTTAACATGCAAAAACCCACAACAATCACCCTTTTCCTGTGACTTCTGGGGCTATGGGCTATACCAATTGCTTTAGAGAGTTTAGCTGAGCAGGTGTCTTTCTAAGTGATAGCTTTTAAGCTATCACTTTTTGTTGTCTTCCCAGTATTAAAATCTATCAGCTTTTTCTTGGTGGTGCCTAACATACAGGATGAATCTGATCTCTAGGTTATGGAGACCCACATCTAAAATTACTTTCTGATATCCCCTCAAATTGACAATTACTCTTTTATTCAACAGAATGTGAAAGTAGGGTAATTTGCTATTAATCCACCTTTTTTTTGCATATGTAGTGTGGTGAAAAAGGACATAGAAGGGTTACTGGTACCTGGATAATAATTAATACACCCAAAAGTGATTACACAAATCTTGACTTTTGTTTCTTGCACTGAAAACAGCATTTTCTGCATATGATTTATCTATAAATATATTTCATGGCACATAATTAAGCATAACTTTCATTTTTGAAATATTTTGTAAGGTTTCCAATTAAATAATGATTGACGTTTTCATGGTTTTTTTCAGAGAAAGGTTAAAAGATTACTGTTTGAAATCAGCTCTCTATTCTTTGAAAGATGTTATAAAAATGAATCCTATGTTTTAAGCCCACTAACAATTTGGGGTTTTATTTAAAGAATGACAAAATAGAAAATTATTTGTACCAGTAGAGCAACATTACATTTGGAAGAGATGGTTTCCTTTTCAGCAACAAGATTCATTTGTAAAATCCTTTTTTTTTTCTTTAATTTACACTGAGCAGAGATTTTCTAACATATTAGAAGTACATATTGCGAAGAGGTAACTTTAAGGAAATGTATAACAGCAAAATTGGGGGAGAAAAAGTAAGGATTTGTGGGCATTAGAGAAAAGTAGGAGTGCTGTGGGCTTACTTTTCCCTACTTATTAACAGTTTAGGGATTAAAGCATATTCAGAACATATTCCAAGCAAATATACAAGATTCTTTGCATTATCTCTTACGTAAGCAAAATGTTTCTAGAAATTATTTCCAATTTTTTTCCAGTTTTACTTTGAATAATCTAAATAGTGCATTACAATGTCCAAAGCCGCCATGAATAGTGATGTCCCTAGTTTCCCCCATGACTTCAGGGGTTCTTTTGAAAATGCACCACTGCTCTGTAACAAAAACTGTTTTGCCATCAGAAAACCTGCCTGTCAGAAAACAGGAGGTGTTTGACTTGGATATCAAGCAGACTTTAATGGAGCAACCAGACTTAAAGCTGCGCGTTAAAGGGCGACTTGTGATAAGCACGTTATGAATGGAGTTACTGCAAGGCCAAAACAACTTGAATAAAGGGGCTTCCACATTTGCACTGCATGTGATATTCAGGTGCAAGAGATTCAGGGGCTCTGAAGAAAGAGAAAGGCCATAGGAATTTCTTTACTTTCTCCTTTGAGAAAAGAAGACAAAACCTGCTCTAGCAATGTTCTTTGTGTAAAAACATGCATAATTCTACATATGTACAAATGTACAACTCTGAGAGGAGTCCACATCTGACATTGTAAATGCCCACCAGCAAGTGTTAATTGAGCAATATTTAGTTTGCATATATAGAGAGAAAACACATTCAAGTCTTTACCGCCATTTTCTTACATGCAGGTGGAAACATAATTGATAGGGCCAAGGAAAGAATTTGTTACATCTGCTATATATGTTTGTACCAATTTCCCCAAAGTGAAATTCTTCATATTTCTCTCTCATGAAACTATTGAAGTTCCTCTGTTTATAAAAAGGTGGAAACACGTGTCAAAAAAATTTTAACATGTTTACATTAATGTCACAACTCGAGGGGTTTTTTTTAAATTCTGTGTGGTGTGAATTTTCTTGATGTATTCTTCAATTTAATATTCTGGTTATATTTGGATTGTGTCTCAAACAACTACAGGGAACTGTAATTTTTCTGGTATTCTTTTTAATTCTTATTATTAACTCAGATACTGCACATATGTTAAGGTATTCTAGTTATTAAAGTGTCAGCAAATATGGAATTTAAAAAAAAATATGTATAAGGCATCCAATTATGTTTTATTTAGTTTCTGGTTTTTTAAAAAAAAAAAAAGACTGGTAAAACATAAGGCTTTCATTGATCCCTTTAATTATTATTCCATTTTTAGAAATTATATCTCCTGCATTTATTAATGTAATTTTTATGTTAGTGGAGACTGAAAATTTTATCTGCCTATGTGATTTATAACTCAAATTTCAGCTTACTTTAAACCAATAGGACCACAGAGCATGAACAATCAAGAGAATCACAATGCTGAATGAGACACATTGAAAAACAACTGAATTTTAGAGTCACATTGATATTATAAATACCATATACTGAATTAAATCAGTCCTCATGGCCTAATCACACATAAGTGAACACATTATCATTGTATTTTGTTGGGAGTCATACTAAGAAAAAGCCAGTGTCAGTTACTAATAAGAAGGATTTCTTTTTAATCATTACATTTTTAGTTTCTCAAATAGTTGTTTAAAAATCTCTTAAAATGATGCAAAGATTGAAAGATAACTGTGACACTTGCCCATCCTCTAATTTGCCGAAGCACAAATAATAAATATATCTCTATTGATAAAATGCTTCATAGAATCACAGAATATGCTGAGTTGGAAGGGATCCATAAGGATCATGCAATCCAGCTCCTGGCCCTGCACAGGACAACCCAAGAGTCACACGCTGTGCCTGAGAGCATTGTCCAAATGCTTCTTGAGCTCTGTCAGGCTGGCGCTGTGACCACTTCCCTGGGGATCCTGTTCCAGAGCCCAACCACCCTCTGGGTGAAGAACCTTTTCCTGATATCTCACCTAAACCTCCCCTCAGTTTCATGACATTCCCTCAGTCCTGTCAGTGTCACCACAAAGAAGAAAGTGATCAGTGCCTGCCCCTCCTCATCCCCTCGCAAGGAAGCTGTAACTGCAGTGAGGTCTCCCCTCCCCTTTTCTTCAGGCTGAACAGACCAAGTGACTTCAGCCACTCCTTATACACTGCCCCTCCAGAGCCTTCCCCATCCTCGTGGCCTTGCTTTGTACATTCTTTAACAACTTAATGTCTTTTTGTATATTGTAGCACCCAAACTGCACACAGGACTCAAGGTGAGGCTGCCCCAGTGCAGATTAGTACTTTGCTCAAATGTGTGTACTCTTCAACTTTGCTTAGCAGACAGTCAAGAGAGAAGGGGCTTTAATTGTACAAGTTTTATTAGACTGCAGTAAGAGCATAGACAGATAAAATATTTATAGCAGGATTTTTGAATTTGGCAGCATGACTCCTATTAACATTAATGGAATTTTTACAGCTGAATCTTAGTGCATTGAATAAAAAAAATTAACTCCTCCTGTTTGCTCAACAACTTGACCTTTCTACTGTAAATTATTACAATATTTTGAATTAATTTTAGACTAATTAAACTTTGAGGCCCTCTTGTACTCTTTCATGAAAACACATATCAGGAAGAAGATAGCTTGTCAGCATGAGCATATGGTTATCTAAATTTAGCCTATTTTATTGAAAAGGTGTCAAATTTGATACATTGAAACAGTGGCACCATTGGAATAGAACCTTACACTTTGCAGTATTAGAGTTTATAGGGATACAGTGTGCCAAAGAACGCTGCAGCATTGGATATTTGATTCCTTTCAGTACTGAAAAGCCTATGAATATTCGTTACAGTGACCTTCTGCTTTGAATAAAGGAGAAAGAAAGGAATTCTGCCAATATTATGTTCAGGAGGTCCTTGACCACGCTGTCTCCTTAGGAAATGTGAGAGCTTCTGAAACAAAAATATAAAAATGGAACTGTGTTTTGACTACCAGTCCTATTCTAACAAGAGTTTTGCTTAGAAATGTCCCCTGGTAGACTATGAATGATACTATGGGACAGTGAGAGCTTCTGCAAGGCTGCTGCAATCCTGTGTGAAACTATTTAATTGTAATTAACACCTGAGTTGCCACTGGTTGTCTGTCTGTCTTGAAGGTACTGTATGACTTGGTTAACTATTAAAACAGTTAATCTCTCTAGTTTTGGCCAGCATTTCTTCACACAATATCTACCAAGAGGCAAAACTCCCATTCAAGCAACCATGCTTTCTCAGATTTTATCCTAGGACAGTGGCTCATATCCTCACAGGAACTAAAGAACACAAAACTGGCTCCAGCCTGTTCAGCAGCATTAAGCAAAACCACGGGGGAGGGAGGGAGAGAGAACAGGAAGAGCTGGCTTTGCCAGTTTTCTGCTGCTAAGGAGAAGTGGGAAGGAAAGCTGTGCTTGTCCTTGCCTTCACCCCGTCCTCACTTCTCAGAGGCGGCTGTCACCTCGCATATGTGACCGTTCCCTGGACCCAGCAGCTGTGGTGAGCTCTGTGATCGTACTTGCTGGTCTCTCCTGCCTGCTGGTGCCTTTGCAGGGGCTGTAATGGGCTCAGCAGCCGAAAGACCCTGGCAGTTGCTAATTGTCGCTTGTCCAGGGATTCTTTCACCATCCTTCAGAACAATATCTCGCATTTTTCTTGTGCAAGACAGCTGAATTATCAAGAGTCAAAGGCAAGCCTTGATAATTCATGTATTCACTCCATAGTGAAAAAAAAAAAAAGAAAGTTTATTAAACAGAGGAGTTTTAAAATGAAATTAAGCTGTAATTTCTCAGTTGCTAAGAGATATACACAGCAAAATTCTTTATGTTGGAACATTCATCCAGAAATGCTGACTCATTACAGAATGAATGTATATTTCAAAATAAATTCTACCTAAGGAAATGTGAGGATACTCCTGTCAATGTCAATTAGAAATCCTTCGACTTGTCTGGAAAAGAACATAATGTCACATGCAAATTAGAGAGAAGACTGAAAAACAATAAGGTTAACATTTTCTAAAAAGTTCCCCTATATTTATAAAAAGTCCCACTACAGGTAAAAACCCTGAGCTTCCTTTTTTACTACTGATAAGCATAATATGTAATTGTCAGTGCTATTTTTAGAAATCTTTTTAGAAAACTTTCTTCTGATACTCATCATACTCAGAGCTCCAGGATAGTTCAACAATGAAGATGAAAATACTTAGATAAATATCCTCAAATATAAGTCTTCCAAAGATGAAAAATATAGTTGCCTGGACACTCTAGAAATACTTTGAACTGTTTTTTAAAACAGAATTTATCAGGACAATAATTGAACAACTGCCAGAAGAGACTAATTTAAAGTGTTTGAAAAACTGGGTCAATGAATTAAGATAGTCACTAAAAAATATTTAACATATTGTGTGCTGAATTTATGCTTTGCTGGATCTGATAGCCCTGAAATGGGTAAGCTTCATGCCCCAGGTCCAACCAGCAGTGAGACTGAACACATATTCTCAGGGTGCACATGCACAAAGGGCACATATAGGAACACCACACATAAACGTGGCTGGCTACACAGATCAGACACAGAACACTCATATGGAGCTCATCCCACTTCCATCTGTTGTGTGGGATGGAGATACCCCAGTGAAAATATGTATGTGTGTGTATATATATATATATATGTATATATATATATCTATGTATATATATATATATAAATATATATATATATGCATACACAGATGTAGAACTTGCCACTAGACCTCAGTCTCTGTTGCTGTCACCTGGACGTAGGAGCCCCTGAGGCTGCAGCCTCACTGCAGCAGCTGGTGCAGACCCTGCACTCACACAGAGACACACACATACACACATACCCAAAGCTGCCACTGGGTTTCACTCACTCAAACCTCTCCAGTCACTTCCACACAGGCACATGGAATTCCTGACTCGTAGTCTGACTGCAATTGCTGGCACCCAGACCCCGATACAGACACACAATAGGGAGTTCCTCACTGAAAGAAATTTTGACATAAGATGGGACAGGCTGAGCTGGTCAGGTGCAGCTCTGGCCAAAGAAGCATACCTAGGAGAACACTGTGCCTAACCAGCCTCTTTGTCTCTTCTTATCTTCACACTTGTTCCTCCCAAAATTGTCTAGATCGCTTTCTTTCCCTACCTTTGACTTGTCCCCTAAACATCCCAGAATAAATCTTGAAATGAACTTCTCTTGCATCCCATGATATGTCCCATATCCTTAGGCATTCCCCCACCTCAGCTAGGGTAAAACCATCAAATGATGCTGTAGTCATAAATCATGTTGATGGCCTTTATATCCAGACTTTGGTGCTGAGGCTCTACTAGGGCAGCTCTGAGAGAAGCCTAGACAGAGCAATCCTTCCTTTGAATCTTTAATTTGGGTCTTCTCCTTGCTTTTGTACTTCTGCACTTCTCTGGTCTTGTAGAGATGAGTATTTTATGGGTTGATGACTCCTATGACGGGTGTGGCAGTAATTGGGAAGGGTGTATTTTGAGTTTACCCACCTGCTGTTACCTCTGTCTCTTCTTTCATGGTGTGTAGATGAGCTTTGATCACATAAAAATCTTTTGTCAGGTTCTAGAATCTTTCCTATGAAAGATTCTCCTATTTCTCATAGGAGAAATGCATGATAGAAAAACTGAATTTGTTGCAGCTGTATCTGTGCAACATCCTCTAACAGCTTTCAAAGTGCTGAAGGAGATTTAACTACAGTGGTGAGCTTTTAAAAGAGGAAGTTGAGCTGTACAAATAGGGAAGGTTTATTCTGCTTATTTTGTAAGGGTAGTCAATTACTTTTTGTCAGTTCTTTTCTCGACTAAGTGGAAGAATTTCACAATAGCATGAGTGAAATTTGGCTTGATGCTTGTTAAAGAATTCAGTCCTGAGGAGTATCCTGCAGAGAAGAGGATCTGAGACCTGGTGCCAGTGACTTAAAACATTTTGGCTGGTTCTTCTGCTCTCTTAGATCCCATACCTATCAACACTCTTAGATCCCATTCTCAGCTGACAAAACAGCTTCTGTCCTTCAAAGGCATGCACTAAGTTTTTTTCTTGGATCGAGACATTAAGCTCTGTGGTCAAATCAACAGGAAGAATGCCATGATTTCTGTAAAGGCAGAAGGGTTTCTGAGGATTTAGGGTAATTTACATCTAAAGTTTTCATTAAAAAGGCAAAATAAATTACCCTTTTATATACAGTGAAGTTTCCATGATTCTATTCATATTGACAACTGTGTTACTTAAAGTTTGTAGCAAAAACTTAAAACCTGGAAAATTTTGACTATTATTGATTTACACTTTCCTAAAACCGTGAAGGGACAGGTAGACCCACTTTGTTACTTTTTTTCTGGTTTCATTCATTGTATTAAGCAGGTTAGTTTAAATGATAGACTGTATCTCAGCCCTTGTGCTTGTAACTTTGTCCCTATTTTTCAGCTTGATGGCTGTTGACAGGCGCAGGAGAAAGTATTTCAGAGCATATAAAATGTCTCTCATGAACGTTCTGTTACGATCCCAGCAATCGTCTGCTTGAACAATTTTGCAATGTTCTATTTCAGATGGCAGGCCTGAGATCACTGGGAAACAAAAGCTCACTGCCTGCCCTCATGCAAAGGCAGTGCAGTGCGACAGACACGGAAAAGACAAGGGCACAAACAGCTAAATGACAAAAAATGTCCAGAAATATTTGCAGTATAGGTTGTCCACTGTGTCCACTGGTCACTTGTCACCTGTGAACAGAGGGGATAACTTCACTGAGGTTAGTAGATGTGTAAAATCACATTTTCACCATGTCAACAGAGAACCAAATCTGGCACTGTTTTTACAACTTCATAGTGTCATAAGAAAATAATGCAGGTTATTCTGTTGTGCAGTTGTTACAGCTTTACATCAATATGAACTGCAGAACTGTATGACACCTCAAAATGAGTAAGACTGCTTTTAAAATTTTTTTTATTCTGTTCACATTTTATTGTCAATTTGCTAGCTCTCTATTAAACTCACATGTGTGTCAAAATACTTATGAATATGTGTGTATAGTAGAGATCTGAGGTTGTATTGACTCCATCTGTGTTTAAGTTGTCCTTTAAATCCTTGTGAACGGAAACATTAGAAAAAGTCCTGTTCATTGCACAGACATCCTAGGCCCTCCATGTGCACAGTTCTTTGACAGCTGCTTAGCCATAGGCTTCTTTTGACTTCATTCAGGTGACTTTAAAAGCTAATGACAGAAACACTTGTTAAGGAAAGTGAATGGCTCAGCCCTATGGCACAGCAGAATGTTTTGTAATCACAATGAGAGATAATTCAGTCATCTTTATTTAAGGGTTATTTTGTGCAACCACACATGTTGAATTGCCAGTTATACTTTTTTAGTTGCTCTACAGACCTGACTACTTTGAGGAAGTCTATACATCTCTGTGAGCCAGCTAGTCCCTCCACACTTTGCTGCCACTCTCTCACTCACTGGGAGTATTTCCATGCTGCAGCTGCACAGCTATGCTCAGGTGCTGTGGTGAGCCTGGCCATCCTGTCACACCACCCTCTTAATGTCTGCTGAGTGCAATCCTACTAAGGTGCAATGGCCACAGTTTAACTGAACACAGGTTTTGTTATTTTCCACTGTGGGCAATTTAGGGACTCTATCCTCAATGTTCTGTGGGTTTTCCATGAACTTTTAGGTTTTGGTCATAAAAAGGAAAATCATGACGTGAAATCCTTTTTTTTTTCTGCTTTTATACAGCCATGATAAAACAAGAAGCCTCAACAGCAGCTTTATGAAAAATGCATTGCATGTTATGTCACAAAAATAACAAAAATCTTAAATAGGGTGTTTTATTGTGGTAACTTTTAGTTGCTCCTCTATGGCTTATTAATTTTGTTCCCTTCCTTGAATGTGTGAGGTTTCTTATTTCTTTAAATACAGCTTTTTTCGTGTACTATCTTTTGATATCTTATGTGCAAATAGCAGTCTGTGGCTGCCAGGTTGGAAAAAATGTGGCAAAGATAAGTTATACAACATCAGTAAAATAATTGCCAGAGTCTAGAATAAGACTTAGAGGAAAACCAAAGGCCCAGTAATTAAAAATCAGCATCTTACTGGTTTCTAGTGCTCTGTCCTTAATAGTTGGTGAATCTTTGTTCCTAATTACTAGGAAGCTATTCAAGCGCCTATTTGAATCTGTTAACTGATATATCACACACAAGTGATATATCATACATATCACATCTAAGTCATTAAGTAACTCAGCTTTGCCAGGTTCATTATCATTCCCCTTTGTAGCTCATATATGAGCCAAATTACTAAATCACATAATCTCTGAATCATTCATCACTAAATCCCATCAATATAATTCAAAGTCTTCTTCTGGCATCCCTATAATAAAACACAAAGACCAAAAGACTACCCTTGGTGTTTCCAAGCAGAAAAAGCTGTTTGAGAGAGATTTTTAGCTAATTGGTCCAAAAACTTCCCTTATGTGGTTTAGCAAGTTAAACTGTTATATTAAAAATTCTTACTTTGAATGAGTTTATTCCAGGTAAGAACCTGTAGTTAAATGGATTTCACACATCTTTCTCTCACCCTCTGCACAAAAAGAAGTATACAGAAAGCAAAATAGCATCAGTTCTCTCCACTTTCAGGTTCATCTGTTATGCCTACAGAGGTGTTTATGACTCCAAAAATATCCTGGAAAAATAAAGCAAGATCTGGGAGTGAATTAAGCCTGTAGATCAGTGAAAGGGTAAGGCAGAGAGACAGGCACTTTTAGTGCAGGATTAGCCACAGTGGAGGATTGTCTGCTCACCTCAGGTCAGGGATTGCAAACAGTTCAAAATCTGACAGCACCAGGAAGTCCTGCTACCGGCACCTAGCAGACTAGAAGAAATTTTGGATTGTGTAGGAAAGGATAATTTCCCTGAAAGTCATGCAACATTTTCATGCATGATGAAATTTTTCATTCTATGCTATGGCACTTGTGCATGGAGCCAGCATTTGATGTTGTTGAAAGTGTTATGATTTAGGACCAAGAACACATTCAGGTGTAGGCCAGTTTTATGTCAGGAGGGTCTGACCACTATCTAAAACTCTGGACAAGAAGAAATATTTAGAATTTCTGTTCATTAATTTAATCACTTGAATCCAACCGAAGGATGCTTATAAGAAAGTAATGGGTAATTCATCAGCTTTTCTGAGCAAAACCAGATGAATAGAAGTAAATCTCATTATGCAAATTCTTGAAGGTGAAAGAACTGGGAATTCAAAAAATATTCTCCATATGTAGTGTGGTGACACCTGACGAGAACTTGATATCAAGGGGAAAAGTGAGATATGCATCTAATTGCAACCCTCTAGCTTCTGCAAAATTATTTGTATGGATTACCATCCACCAGCTTTGTAGGTCCACTTTTTCTAACCACCAAATCTTGTTTCCATTTTAGTGAGGAATGGATTTTAATTTTAAACATGCTATCTGTGTTTACACTGAAAAAAGCATGCACATATAAATTTGTACTGATTTATTGAGAAAACTGGGATGAAATTTTTTATTAAATAAGTCTGAAAATCAGTTTTCATTTTTCAAGGTGACCACTCAGTTGAATACAGAATATTTCCTTAAAAGTTTTTTCTATTTGTTTGGGATGCAAATTCTAGGTACTTTTTGCAAATCTGCTTGAAAGAAATTTCAGCATTTTTTTCACTGGCAAAAAAACCTCTTCAGCATAAGTAATTCCTTTGACCAGTTTGCTTAATTAAGCAATTTGCCTTTGAAAATTAAAACTTTGTACCTAATCTGTTTTAATTTATTCTTCCACTTAACTAAGACTATTGAACAGTGCCTTCATGCAAGGTTAATTTCAATGACCAGCTTTGCTATTATTGCTTGAGATTTAGCAAAGACAATGTAAAACACTCATCATCTTTTGTCACTTTCTCAGTAATTTAGTGGCTATTGCACACAAAGACAGGTGTATGATCAGTGCTGCTACATTTCCACTCTCTACCCATGAAGCAAATATTTCTGGCTTGTCTGTGTTAAACAATTGTGCAAATTCATAGCAGACTGCTGTCCTGACAGAATATCTTCCAGTAATATTTGGTAACCATAATGATTGTATTTAGTCTGTGTAATCACCTTAATTTATTCACCGCCATTTTTACCTGTATTGTGGTTGCTCAGCCACTACATGCCATTTAACTGCTGTCTAAGTCAGGTTCTTTTTTTTTTAGTAACTACCTGTCTACTTGGGAAAGGAACATAAATGGTATGA
>WEZZ01038496.1:110446-141862 GCA_013400585.1 Chloropsis cyanopogon | reverse complement strand
GGGTGGGGGGAGGCATGTAAAACACAAGGAGCAGAAGGGGAAAATAAGTAAGAAACCAGGAGCAGCAGAAAGAAGTCATCATGTGCAGGAGCTCCTGCACTGCCTGTCACCTCACCAAAGGAACTGGGGTGATCCAAGGCTAACCCATGACAAAAAGCAAGGGAAGATTTTCCTGGAGGCAGAGGGGAGACAGGTGTTTCCTCTAGGTGCTTGTTAGGGTGTTATGGTTTGGAGTGTTCCTACCCAGCATCCAAGTCAGCAGTCAGACTGTCATGTTATCTGGCAGCAAATTATGAAAAAAATTTTCAAGTCGAGTCTGGTTTGCCTGCAACACCACATGGCTTAAATAAACCACAACCCACCACTTCCTTATAGCCTTGCAACAACAGTAGCTGGTAAAGGCCAAATTTTCTATAAATCAGCTAATAATGAGAGTTTCACTCTTCCTGATTCCTGCATGCCTCCACCATACAATTTGTTTTCAGCACAGTAGCTCATAACTGCTACAATTTAGGCAGTGCCACTGAACAAACTCCTCCTAGCTGCATTTTGTTTTGTACACTCTGGTGTTGAGATGTTTCTCAAGAGACAGTCCCCTTGGGCTCCCCACAGGTTATTTCACAGCTTAGCTTTGCTGGAAACCTTCCCACATCCAACTTCCCTCTAAAACTTCCCTTTATTCATTTCAAATAAGTCTCATTCTTATAGTGCTCTGCTACTTCTCACTGAACACACTTTCTTGTTCCCTAAATTAATTATTAACTCAGCTATTTTTTTGTTTTAAGTAGCTATATTAATAACCTGTCCACACCACTTTCCTTTTAATATCAAAAGTTAACTAGAACATTCACATTCATTTGCAGAACTGCAAAATAAAGTAGTGCAGTAAACAAATTAAATTGTGTTCTGAAGGCAGCAACTACTAAAAATTTAAGACAATATTGGGTAAAGATGGACCTAACTCTTGTAAACAGTAAATACTACATCCCTTACAACTGACCAAAGATGCCAGATACATCAACTGAGGGTCTTATAAATAGGTTCAAGTGACATATTTTACTTGAAGGGAAATGTTGTATCTGCTTCTAATCACAATCCAATTTCTCCACTGGTAAATAAAAAGGCATTTTCCCTCTACCTCTCAGTCCTCTCTGAGGAAAACCTGAGCCCATTTCTACTGGCATGGCAAGAAGCCAATAGAAGTGTTCAGTCCTCAGGTCCCTCAAGTTTACAAATGCCCAGTTTAACACCCAAACAAGGACACTGGGACACCAGAATAATTGCAGATCCAGACCAAAACTACTCTAGAAATGTCTCTAGCCTTGACATTCTCCCATATTCTACCCAGTGGCAAGTTACACATGCAGCCTGAGTGCTTCATTCCCTCAAAATTATCTTTTCTGCCCTACCAGCAATCAGCTGAACTTTGAATGCCCCTTCACAGAGCCAAGGAAAACTGCAAACAGGACACAGACAAGGAAAAATAGGAAACTACTGATAGTAATCAAAGCCTATTGTACTTGAGAAAACAAGCCCTAATTTTCTATCAGGTTCCTCACACCCAGCACCCGTCTGATACAAATGACATCTCTCTTAGGATTTTAGATGTCAATATAAACAAGATTACAAATCCCTGTAGACCTTAACTAGGACACTTGAAGTTTGGTACTGCCCCAGATTTTGCTTTCAATGTGCCATCAGCCTGTTTGCTAATTTACACTGTAAACACCTGAGATAGGGAATTATGGCTCTCAGGGATGATAAACTTTTGAGGCTTTTGGTACATCCTGCTGCATTTCAAACTCTCATAGAACAGGAGTTTCCTTCAGACACAGCAGGCCCACTATGACAGCACACATGACCCAGACCATGGTTAAAATCTATATAGTGCAGTATGAATTGTCATTTCAGGGAAAGACAATTGTTCTGTTTATCCTAATTATATTTCTTCTATTAGGAGAGATTTTGCTTCTTGGGAAAATAAAAACATTTGCAACACATTGACTTTCTCTTAATTACAAAGCAGCCTTTAGAGCACTCCCAGGTGAAACCTGCCCTGTAACAAGACATGGATAAGCTACAAATAGGCACAATTAGTGAAGAGATTATCTGTATACACTGTTAACCTGTGCAGTCTTTATGTAATTTAAATCTTTCAGCTTTCATCCGCTGAAGCTGACTATACAGTCAGAGAATTAATTCTGTGTTGGTGAGTGAAGATGTTCCTGGGCAAGAGGAACATTTGGGGTAATGACTGAACAGCAACAGCAAGTGAAAAGGACTTGAGTAACAATCTTCTACATCTAACACATAAAAATGCAAGTATCAGGAAAAGTTCAGGACTCCACAAGGACACCAAAGTCAAAGGTGAGCCCTGCAGTGGCTTCCATTGCTTCTACCCCAGAAATAAAATAACTCTGACATCCATTCTCCACTAGGAATGCTACAACTGCAGGCATGTGGTGCTGCAGCTAGGGTTTACCAACACAAGGACCTCTCTGTGTAAAACAGATCTCTTTGAATGTCACACATCAAATTAACTCACCCCAATGAAGCACAAGCAGTCTGCAGGTAAAGATGACTTTTAACTGACAGTTTGTAAAAACAGTAACATTGCAAAAAAGAAGGAAGAGAAGGAAAACAAGTCCTCCAAAAACCAGAACATAAACATCCCCCTTCCCAATACTATGAATTACACAGGTATTACTAAGTTACAACTTATCACTGATTTTTCTGGATTTAAACTGCATTTCGTGTATTCAAACAACAATGCCAAATACCATGAACCTCAGAGTCCTAGTATTATCAAAAGTAGCAAGTTCAGTTTCTGCAAGCTGGATATTGACATTTGCCAACCACAAAAACTCTAATACAATTTAACACTCTAATCTTCTATTTGCCAAAAAGGAACAGCTCATGTTACAAAGGAGGCACCTGTAGGGGAACTGCATGTGGACTCTGGCATTTTTAGACTTAAAGTTTATCCAACGTTAGGTCCCAAATCAGCAGAGATTTCAGTAAAGTTAAAAAAATATATGAAGCCAAAAGATACTAATCTTTCATGGACTGAGATACACTTTTGCTCATATACAACCATTGAGAAACCTTAATGTGTCGGGATCTTTTTAAAATTAAACATTTAAACAAAATTTTTATAAATCCTTCCAAAAATTTCAAGTTTGTTTACATCCAACTAAGTTATTCACAACCAAAATTTATCTGCAATTCAGCTTTAAGTATGTTTTTTGTAGACTAGCAATTTTCATTCCCCAATAAAATATTTTAAAACATTTCACTCCCTATGCAAGATCAAATTATAGAAAGAAAAACCCAGATAGAAACTGAATTGGAAAGCACAGTGAAAGATTAGCAAGCAGTAACACTTACACAGCCGTTTCCAAAATATCTATTAAAGGCATAATAATACTTTCACCAAATAGGTAATACAATAAAGAGCCTGAATATTCATGGTAGCTAACTTTTAATCTTATTTTCTTTACAAGCTTGCTACTTACTGTAGAAACCCAAATCTATCTGTGACTTTGTAAAGATGGTAGTCAGCATCTTCCCACGGTTCAATCTGAGCACCCTCACGTCCCTAAGGGGAAAGGAAAAAATAAAAATCCAAATTATATTTTATGGCACAGTAAATAAAGACACAAAAGAGAGCATTCAACCACAAAGCATAACCTTTGGGACACTTTGGGACATGGTGGCAAGAGGTTAGAGGAGGGGGAGGAGAACACCAGTCCTAAACTAACCAGCCAAGAAAAAGGAGAGCAGAACACCTATCCCAGCCCTTACAAACAGTATTTTCATCACAGGAAATCTCTTTTGGTCACTGCTATACACAAAATACATTTCAACCAGAGTCACAGTAATCCCACACCTGTTGTTAAACCCCACAATAATCCATCAAGGTCCCCAGAGTGCCCTCTACTCCTTTCACTTCCCAAGTCCATCTTTCCTGAACAATCACCTGCAAGAGCACATCCTGCAGACAGCCCTGAGTTCATGTCCATGCTGACTTGCAGCAGCTGTCAAACAATGCAGCACTGAGTTTTCCCTCAATTGTGCATTCATGCATGTCCCATTCCTGCTCTCCAATTGCCAATCTTACAAAAGGCTTGCAGTAGTTTACTACGTGTCAGCTCTATCTCCTTCTGGTGTGGGTTGTGCACAGGTTACTGGCTGTGACATCAGGCCACCACCCAGAACACAAAGTGAATTGGGTTTGTGTGGCCTGGTTTTAGTAGCAGGGACTCCAGGGGTAGTTTCCCTGAGAAGCTCCTGGAAGCCTCCCCACATCCAACAGAGACAAAGCCAGCTCCAGTATGGACCTGCCACTGGCCATGGCCCACGCCACACTGGAGCAGGTTTGGTGGCAGGACTTGTGACCCCACAGGGGACTCGTGCTGGAGCACTTGTGCCTGAAGGACTGACCCTGAGGGAGGGACCAGTGCTGGAGCAGCTCATGAAGAACTGCAGCCCATGGGAAGGACCCAGTTCATGGAGAACTTCAACCTGTGGGAGGGATCCCACACTGGAAAAAGGGAAGAGTTTAAGGAGTCAAACCCCCAGGCAGGAGGGAGTCACAGAAACAATGTGGGATGAACTGACCACAGCCTCCATTCCCCATCCTCCTGTGCTGCTCAGGTGGAGAAGGTAGAGAAAATTGGGAGCAAAGCTAAGCCCAGGAGGAAGGGAAGGTTGGGAGAAGATGTTTTAGATCCAGTTTTTATGTTCTTATTGTCCTACTCTGATTTGACTGGTAATAAATTAAACAGATTTCCTCAACTCAGGTCTGCTTTGCCCACGACAGTCATTGGTGAAGGATCTCTCCCTGCCTTTGTCCCAACTCTTGAGCCATTTGTTACATTTTCTCTCCCCTGCCCGGCTGAGGATGGCAGTGACTGAGCAGCTTTGAGGAGCACCTGGTGTCAGCCTGCCACCACAAGCAGGTTTTTCCTTATTCCAAGGTGAGCCACTCATGTACTGCACACTGTACAAACCACCAGTAAGTCTGGCATACAGAGCATTTCATGGTCTCTACAAACAAGGCCATTGCTCTGTACTCCAATGACACTTAGAAAGTCCATAAGTGTTACACAAATACCTGACCACCATGTAAGCACTCTAGGCATAGTCTGTGCCAGGGGCTCCAAGAACAAACATGGTATCACCAGGGCATTTCTTTAGCTCCCCACAAGATCAGGAACAATACAGCTCACTGATCTTTCCATTTTTCTGCTATGATTTCAGTGTTTGTACTACCAAAGATTAAATAAATAAAAAGTAAAATGAGAGTCCTTCTGATCTCCTAGATAACACTGAGCATCCTCAAACACCTCACTTTCACTACTTCTCATACAATACACTCCCTGAAATAGTCCCAAAGTAACTTGCTATGCACCTGAAAAATGAGTTGATGGAGTCATTATGCAGAATGTCCCCCCATGGAGGGAGAGTTTAATGCACCCAGAGGCCAGTGTATCATTAAACATCAGATAAGTACTCAACAGTGTATTGTAAACAACAGCTAGCTGGAATCATGATTCAGTTTTTAAACAGACATATTACTAAGATTATAAAATGTCTTTCAAATTACTAAGAAGTTCACTTACTCTGTCATACTTGGCAACTATCTCTGCTCGTTCCTGGGCAAGTTTGATAGCAGCATCCTGCTCAGCATCTGCACCTGTAGAGGAATTAAAATAATGTTGTTCAGATTTTCTCCCTTGTGAAAAAAGAACTGCAGCCAAATACTTGGAAAATCAGCTTCAGTGAGACTACTTCAATGGAGAAAGGCCAAAACTATTGTGTCAAAGCAAAATATGACCTTGGTATATGTCTGGAATACTGCTCAAAGCAAAGTACAGTTACTGCACAGTATCTTAATTGCTGAGATTAGAATATTTCTCATTTTCCACCAATGCAGATATTAAATACAGTAAAAAAAATAATCTGCACAACCCACTGACTGAAAGAGTGTAGCAAGTACTAAATGCCACTAATTGGCAATTTCACAAACATTCTAATAGTCAAATCAAGCTGAAACATTCACTACTGTCTTAAAACGAAATTGTGAAGTATTTCCAGGATTTGTAGAGATATTGGAATACTGAAGAAATACTGCATGGCTTCTTAGAAATTGCCTAAAACTTTTTTCTCAGAAAACAAGGAAGGATGTCGTTACAGTGTCAGAATTGCCACTTGGGCAAATAAAGAAAAAAAATCAGAACTGGAACAAGTGTAAGGATATGACAACAGGAAGGTTGACAGGCAAAAAAAAAAAAAGCAGTATGAGTAAGCATTGTACATGAGGACACTGCAGATGCATCATTTACCACGTGAGTAGAATTAAAGTTTTGCTCAGTCCTGTTCCCTGAGCAGAAACCATCTCTAGGACATGGACAGGAACAGAGAGCAGCAAGAAAGGAAAAGCTGCTATTTTGAATATCCAACAACAGAATGTACTTCCATATCCGAAATATATCAAACCAATGAGGTAAATCAGCTTTAATTAATAAGTTTGTGAAAGATTCAAGCATTGAATTCTTTTGATTATTAAAAGGCAATGACGTTCAGATAAAGCAAGGCTTGAAAAAGGTTTAAAATAGATTTCAATCTAACACTGTTATAAAAATAACTCCAAGCATGTGGGGTTTTTTTCACTATCTAGTTCATGGCAACGTAATGAACTTTAGTAATTGTACATACCAACCATCTGGGCCATGAAATAGAAAAACAGATCATTTATTACAGTTTTCTATCATATGACATGAACACAATTATTTGTTCAAACCTCGTGTTTCTTTAATAAAGGTTCCCTACATATTTCTCAACATTTCGACAAGAAGTTGTGCCAAGGTGGCCTTCTAAGCCATCTGTTAGAGATTTAACATGGGCTCTGCTTGTTTTCACTCCACCTTTCTCCAGGGAACACTAAGGGAACCTCAGAATGACCCACCACAGACACAAGCACCAGCATTCAGACAAAAACACTGCTTGTCCCAAGCTTCCCCTAAGGCAAGGTCTGGCTGCTTCTTCAAAGCTTTTATTTATGATCCCCAGAAGTCACACGTGGTTACCCTCACCTGGCCCCCTTTGTCACCATCATTTGCCAATCATATTACTCCTGTTTATTAAGAATTCATAGAGCTCTGTCATTTTTTTCCAGTGCGCAGCAGAACCAGCACACATGTATTTACACAGTTATTGGAGGGAGAAAAAAATAATAAATAGTTCAATCTGCTATATTTGGAAGCTTCACATCTCTAGGCTACAACACTGACAAATCATTTCCTCCCTGTAAGATAAGGGGTGAGTAGAATCCTTTCACATTGTTCAGACTTTGGTGTGTCCAAGCAGGGCACTGCTCCTCCAGTACTTTGAGGTGCTGGATCCACCTTTATCCCCAGGCTGAAAGAGGACTCAAGACACAAAGCAGTTGGGTCTCAGGTTTGCTTTTCTCTGACCCAGCTTTAGAGCCATTGCAGGGCTCTGTTACCCCGGCTGCCCATGTGAGCTCTGACCAGGACACAGCTCGCAGAGCCCTCCAGAGCCCCTCCCCTGCCCTGTCACACCCAAGGGCACAGACACAACTTCACACCACTGCCAGGGCGTTCCAGCACTGTCGACTCCCCCAGCACAATTACTACAATCTGGTTCCTAATCTTTACTAGTTTACATAGCTTGTCTGCTGAACTAACCACGTCCACTAAAGCTACCAAATCAACACTGACAAAAAGCAGCAGATGAACCCTGGTTTTACTTTCAAAGTGAGAAGATAAAGGAATTGTAGCGAAATTAAATTGTTTCCTTTTGGAAGAGAGATCTGTGCTTACAGCAAGTCTTTACAGAAGACTAATTATGAGTTTTTAACAAGTGAACTTTTAACTTCCTTAGAAACCTGACATTCCTTCAGCAACTGCAAGTACTGATGACCCTAATCTCCACTTCTCCAATGGACAGCTGTGGGGAATAGCTCCCTTGTTTAAAGCACACCTGCTGCTGAGCTTCAAGAAATAGGTAAAAAGTCCCATCACTAATTTCCAAGTAGAAGAGATTAGATTTAATTTGAGAAAGAGTGAAAGAGTGTGGCTGAATATAAGCCGACAATATTGCAATACACAGTAGTCAATAAATTCACATAGTACGTAGCTGATACATTTTTTAAGCGGAACTAAAAATGGTTTCTATTTTTATTTTGAAATGTCCTCTAAAAGAGATGCATAGATCTTCAAAAACATAGACAGAATAACAGCGTAAGCTGAAAAAAGTTTAAACCTTTGCTTAAAAGAATGCCAAACTGTATTTGCACCAGAAAGCAAGTTCCTGATTTATGCTGAAAACATGGCCATGGCTTACCATCCCTTCCTCTGCATAAGCAATGTGTGAATCAAAGTTTGGCATGTTCTGTGTCTCACGACAATTCAATTAAATTTAGCGTGTAAATTATCATATTCATTGCCTTTAAAGTAATCCTCTTTGCTTTCTGCCAGAATCATCTTAACCTTCCAGCTGCACTGAGATAGGTTCAATGTTTCATTAATCCATCGATACTGAAAACCCAGAAAACAGCTTGAGATGGGGGCAAGAGCTTTAATTTTGGGAGATAAGCTTTAAACATGACTTTTCTTATAAGAGGAAATATTTAAATATGTCCAACTTCGATTGGTTCCTGATACACATTGATTCCTGATAAATTAAAAACCAAATATGGGAACAAGAAAAATGCCTTCTCTGGACATGCTCCAGCCCCTCAATGCCCTTCTTGTGACAAGGGGGCCAAAACTGATCCCAGGATTCGAGGCATGGCCGCATCAGTGTTGAGCACAGGGGACAATCACAGCCCTGGTCCTGTTGGCCACACCATTGCTGGTACAGGCCAGGATGCCATTGGCCTTCCTGGGCACACCCTGGCTCAGGCTCACCCACTGTGGACCAGCACCCTCAGAAGCGATGCCTCTTCCCATGGGGCTGAGGCTCAGTATACCAAGAGCATCCTGTGTAACCTTATCCCAAATTCTGAAAAGTGGTTTCTTCCTTCTCTGTCCTTTAACCCACCATCATTGTCTCTCCAACTGCAGAGCACTCTGAAAACCCCAAAAGAATTGAAAACATTAATTTGTTTCCCATTACTTTACTAGAATTTTTGCTTGTTTGCACATTACACATCCCACTGCTCCAAGAGCTGCACTGGCACAAATTCCTGTCTGGAGGCACTACCACCAGCTGCTATGCATCTACACATTCAAAGCACATATCAGAGAAATAAACAAAGTCTCTGGTCATAGCAGAAAGTCCCTTAAATACTCAGGCTGTTTATTTTCCTTCCAGTTCATTCCCATAAACAACAAAAAAAAAAGCCATGACGTAAACTTAATAGTATTTTGCTGTGGGTACACCATGTTCAAAAGGAAGAATCTTGGTAACTACCTGCACATCCAGACTAAAGCTGCTCTGAACAAAAGGGATTCAGCGTCACTTATTATACTTTCTCTTCATGCAAAGAGAACTTTTAACACAGAGAAGAGCTTTTAACATAAAATGAACTAGTCAGCTAGAAAAACAATCCCTTTTGCATAGCAACACTTGCTCTGAAATACATTATTTCCAGAACTTAACTGAGCTACATTTCTTCCACCATTACTCATAATTATATTCCTTAAATATTATTCAATATTTAAAACTCGGTTATCACTAATCTGAAATGAGACAGAATTAAAACAGCACAATATAAACAATTGAAAACCAGTACATAAAATTTTACACAACACTTTACCAGTCTTTAGGCTGTCATTTTCTTCCCAGTCCTTGTAGAGCTCTGTTTTAGTCTTCATGAAGTAAATCTGTTTGCTTCTAGACCATATTCTAAATCAGTTTATCAAAAATGACTGGGGGAAAAGTTCTACTCCTCCACTTGCTGCATTTGCTCCACACAACTGAGCCACTTGACACGTGCTCCTTTTTCCAGACACGGCCCCTCTACAGCTCCAGGAGCTGCAGAGGCTGGAACAAAGATGCCATTTGTTAATGCCAAGTGTCACGAAGGCACCACGCTGGTGTTCTCCAGCCCAGCCCACAGCCCTGCATTCCAGCTCATAATAAACAAAAGGATTTGAACAAACAGCCTCAGAGGCCAGGGCTCCTGTAACACATCACTGTTCTACTCTTGGGCAAGAATTCTTACTGCTGTTTTCTAAGTGCTGCAGGAAAAGCGTCTTACTGAAAGGACTTACGTGAAATGGGGCTTGAATTACCCTCTTTCTGGCTTATTACCTAAGAAACCACAAAATTAGGTAACTCTAAAAATACAGTTTAGATTTCTGTAACTGGCATTCCCTACATAAAGAATGGAAACTTTACATATTTTCTGATGGAAATTCCTTTACTGGTCAAGAGATCTTGGGGACTTGAAACACCTAGGATATCAGGAGTTGGCAACAACATTTTTGTTGATAAAAGTACAAAAATTCAGGATTAAAACCTGAAAACCAGACCTCTGTACCAAATATCCCCCAAACACACAAAGCCATTCTCCTGCACAGACTTTAGCCCTCACACATGCCCTCTCACACTGACATTCTGCTGCTATATGATGCCTGCAGCCAGGAACCAGCCAATTCCATATCCTAGCCTAAGCAAGTCAGGGCACACACACTACCAAACACTTTGTGAAGCCCACTGAAAGATGATCAGTGGCACTGGCACAGGTTACCCAGCGAGGCTGTGGAATCTCTCTCCATCCTTGGAGATGTTCATGAGCTGTCTGGACGTGGTCCTGGGCAACCAATTCTGCACAGCCCTGCTGGAGCACAGGGTCGGGTCAGATGACTTTCAGAGGTCTCTTCCAGCCTCAACCCCTTTCTTGCACTCAGAGAAGTGTTAAAATGCCAGGAACAGGAGATCTGATCAAGTGTGTTGGACTATTCTTTTTTCCCCAGAGACTGAAAAAAGAACAGTTCCTTCAATTGTTTTAACCTTCCTCCCCATATCATGTGGCAGAGCACTGAGCCTGGAAACGAGCAGCCACTCCTTTGTCTTTACCACTGATTACTGCTCGTGGATCCCACCCAAGCCCAGGTGTCAATAGTTTAGTCTCTGCAATCAGTATGAGTTCAGACTGAGCCAGTGCCATGTCCACTACCAGGCACATTTCCCTCAAAAGCAGCATTTTCTTACTGCTGACACACACAACAGCCATCCTCTCGCTACAGCTACACAGAAATAATCTTCCACTTCGCTCATAAGAGAAGTACTGAACTGAAACCAGCTACTTTCTGTTTCCTTATCTGTGAGCATAGTTGTGGTGAGGATGAAAAGAACTCACACACAATCAACACAAGCATTTGTCCCAGGTTAACTCTCTCACCCCTTCACCACTTGAAAACAATTTGCTTTTTAACATCACTGCTGCTCTCCTACCAAAAAATAACCCCAGGCAGCAATAAGCCACATTACTGGCACATACATATATATATATATACACACACATTATAGCCATACTAGAGATGTCAACACTGATTCTGCTCTTATGTCTCTCGAGTTTAGCATGTCTGACTTTGGGGGTGTTTTTCTGCACACAGAAAAGGTAAGATTTTGGCTTAACTGAAATTTCTCTCTATTCCAAAGAAAAGAAAAAAGCTAAAAGAGTAAAACTCTTTGGAAAATCAATATATTGCGTTATGCTGTGCACTAAAAAAAGCCCACTGCAACAGCAAAACACATGTACCCTCCCCCTCCTCTTAATAATCAGCAAAAAGCTAAGACACTATTGTAGTAAATCCTCATGCTGTAAAAGCATGAGGAGCAATGAGTGAAAAATATCAAAGTAAAGATTTAACTTCTCTGAAGAAACATGACTAATCGCTCATGTTATTGAAAAATCAAGTTTCACTATGGTAGAACTCTTGCAGTTTTGCAACATCCCCTATGAGACACTGCACATTCACCAATGGAAAATGGTGACTTTGGAAATTAGCAAAATTAACTGCTACTAAAAACCCTCTCAAATCAATTTTAAAGGGATCTCCAAAAGACTCAAAGCAAGAGCAGGGAAATCAAGGCAGCCCTGCTAAGCAATATTCCACAGAGAAAGCCTGTGTCAAAACATGAAATGAGAATTTAGGAGTCTATGTATTGCATAGAATTTAAATCAAATACTCTATCTTGCTTTTAAGCAACAATAGACTAAAGGGCTTACAAAAACTCCACCAATAGTAATCAGTTACTGCAATATGCCTATCATTTTATTTTTCATAACATAGCCTTACTAACACTTGTAGTTAATGGAGCAATAAAAGCACAAAACTCAGAATAAAACAGAAATAAAACAAAAAAGGAACATACTCTAATAAAATACAACTTGGCCATTTATTTAGTCCTAATTTGCAGTTTGTTTTTCTGCATGTTTCATGTAAATAATTACACCTTAAAATTAGATCACTCCATCAGCAATACCTACACCTAACCAGCTGGAAGCTGCAGTTGGAATGCTCATGTCATCACCTCACTACTGAGCCTTATGAAAGTTCCCACACGGGTTACAAAGTGGAGTGACAAGATCTGGCAGGGTTCTTCTGTAATTCCATTTTACCAAGTGTTGTGTGCAGTCATGAGCCAGAAGATAATTAATTTGCTGAAGGTTAATATAATCAGTTGCAAAGCCAGAAGAAACCATAATTGCCCATTTTCAACAAGCCATACCAAAAAGAATAAGCCCAATTTTGAACAATGCTCCTTTCTTGAAAGAAAAAGAGGACAAAACCAACACACAAGTCACCCTCCTGCCCAGGCCTCTGTCAACACAACCTGAAACATTTACGGCAGCTCTTAATAGACTTAAATGTGAAAACTCAGGCTGGGTATAATTTGGGGCTTGCCAGTATGTAAAGACTGGTCTGACTTGTGCCACAACTAGCTAATGTCTTATGTCTAAGCTGAAGTCATCCTTTGTTCTTCTCTTCCCAAGGGTGTAGTTGGTATCTGGCCTTTTCATTACAGTTTTTCTCTTTCCTCAGTGTCATGAAAGAGCAGCATTGTGGCCACGAAGAAGTGGCCACTCTCCTACAGGTTTGCCTTTGAGGAGATGCAAACACTGCTGAGCTGAGCCACGTCAGCCCTCCAAGCAGCTGCTCCAGTGGCAATGGGAGCAGACCTGCAGCCCCTGCTCCAGGGGACACAGCGAGCCTTTCGTGTGGCACACCTTGTAACCCAGCAGCCATGGAACAACAGAGACACAGCCTCCAGGGAAAAACACAGGAAAAAAATCATTTTATGGTCTTCCAGCAAAAGATTACATTTCTTAGAACTCCTACTGTGGCTAGAACTGATCCCACTGTAACATATAATCTGTTTCATCTACAGCTCATGAGTATTACTCCCACACTCCCCATGAAATCCATGACCTTTCCCAGCACTAGCCCAAGCCTTTAAAATTATGTCTTAATAAAATATGCTGCAAATCATCTGCTGCATTATATGGTAAGATCAGACACTTGACCTCAGAAGCAGTATTGACAGATGAAAAGGAGAAGTATTTCAGGAATTTTACCCTCAACTTAATATAAGTCAAAGGCATCCTTTTACACCAGTGGTTCTTCAGGTACTGGTTATGATTTTATAAGCAAATTTAGCTGAAAATGCCTTTTTTTTTTTTAATCCCTTGTACTTTAAAAGTATATTATGCCAACAGTTCCCAGAGGCTTTTGAGAACTAAAATATCCCTTCTGTACACTGACACTGCTCATACTTCTTTTAACCAAGACAGGCTACTAAACACACAAGCAAAACCATCTTTCAGCAAGACTGAACATAGCAGTTCTCTGCAATAAATTTCTTCTTTGCTTTCCCAATGCCATATATCAGGATGATATATAAAATCATTTTTTTCCCAGCAACATAAATCAAAATAACATTTAAAAATTCTCCAAAATGCTGACATTATTTGCAACATAATTTCAGATTTCCTGTTTTGAACATCATAATTAGTGGTAGAATATTAATGTTTTCACAGCACTAAGATTTGCCATATCAATTAAAATGGTTCTAATATTTTCAATTCTGACACAAAGTAGAACATTTCATAACAAGAGCTATGCTTCCCACGTTAACAGACTTATATTTAAGTAGTCAGTTGCCACACTGCACTAATTATGTTAAGTCTCCTGATTAATCATTTTTCTCTCTGCATTAGCCAAAATTAATGAAGAAAACAATAATTATATTTTAAAATTCAGCATTGATGATGCAAAGTCTATTCCCAGTTTAGAACATCACCAAGACAACAGTGAGACAGACTCTGGATGAAGTTTTTTTTAAAAAGGGCGGTTCTTAATTTCTGAGGAAGCTGGTTTATTTCTTCTGTAGGGCTAGAGAAGCTACAACAGGTCTTTAGTTACAAAATTTCATCGATATCGGTATCATTTTATACTGGCTCAAATAAAGAGATTTGTTCTACACAGACGAGCTTTGAATACACTGACATAGCCACAGTCCAGCTCATCATTTAATTACACAGCCGATTTAACTGATTACAACAGAAGAAAAGGAGGGTTTGTTTTTGTAATACATGCTATTCTGCCACTTACAAAGACTAAAGAGCTCCAAGCCAGCTCAGAAAAACACCGGCTCTGACTGAAGGTGGCAGGAGTAGAACTTGAACAGCACCATGGGGATGCAGCAGCAGCTCCCCTGACCTGCCCACACCGAGCTGCTGCTCAGCTGAGCAGGCACTGCCCAAACCTCGCTGCCCCAGACCAGGCTTTGGAAGTGTTCACAAACAAGCAACAGATGAGCAGCTCCTGAAATCAACAGATTTCACTCCCCAGCCGCACACGTACTACCAGCCTTTGACTTTTCTGCCTTCTCCTGGAAGGGAAAACGTGAAGCACACAGGGAGGAGTCCTTGCCCAAAAGTGTGAGAAAACCTCCCTGCAGCCTCTGTTCACACCTAACTTGAGCCTCCCTGGTGCTGAGCCCCTGCTCTGCCTGTGTAGGAACAGCCTCTGCATGGGGAGACCTCAGCATCCATTTTCAAGCTTTAAATTCAGCTTCAGCCCAATACACAACAGGAGAATAAAATCTTAAATATTGTGAAATTTGTGGCAGGATGAAAAGCATTTTTTGCTTTATTCCAGCTGTTACACCAGTTACTCCAGTACTACAGGCTGCTAGACAGACTGCTGTGATCCATACACAGTGTGGATCTCAGGCATCCCTTCCTCTACCATTGGGATACACTGAAGGAACCACCAAAAGCACAGTAACAGTGAGAGGAGCTGCAAGGCCCTTCTGTTCAGCTTAAAATATAATCCTAACATACTTAAAGCATGTCACAAAAAAAAAAAAGAGTTACACGCTACAGCTCAGTTCACTGGAGCTGAACAGCTGTCTTCAATTACTCTGTCTCTGAGCTATTCATCTTTGAGCAGATAAACATTTTAACTGCAGTAATAATACCTTAAGTACAAATAGGATCCTCTAAGGGAATCCTCCGAAAAGTCTGAATGGCACCAAGAAGCTCATATGACACTAAACCTTCTCTTGGTGGCTCTGTGATAAGTTTGAGTTAAGTCCACAGAAAGACATCAAGGCAAATTTAGATATCTGCCCCCTTGTACCAGTCTACACGTCTACACAGCACAGAGCTGAGTAACTGGCTACTTACAATATCTGTCATTCACTTAATGAAAAAGTAAAATGACATTTAAGAGAGGGGAAGAAATACTGAAATCCCCTCTGAGCACTTGAAATCATTTTAAGTGTCAGGCAGCAGTAGATCCATGTTTTTTGTGTTTATAAAGTGGTTATAGGAAAGGCTGGAGGAGTAAGAGACAGCCAGATGAAAGATTAACAAGTTAGTCAAACAGCAGCAGAAACGGGGGAAGTTTCTTCATCTTTGCTATGAGAAAAGGAAGTTAGTGGTAGACAAGAAGTTTCTGTTGTTTTCAGTTTCACTGACTGAGGACTGGTAAACAAAACAAAGTAAACAGCCACGGCATTTCCCATGTGAAACAGGAATTAGGGCCTACAAGGCTGTCCTGTGTGCCTGGTCCCAGCCCCAAGCTGAGGGAAAGCCCAGCAGAGAAGCTGCAATAAATCCCAGTGCCATACCCACCGATCACGATCAGGTTGCATTCATACTGCTAATTAGCAGTACCAGTATGAATTTGTTCACCTCCACCTAGTTTTCATCAGTTAAAACCTTTGTCAATACAGAACGACTTCAGAGTTTGGATTAAACAACCCAAAGGCAGGGAGAAAGGAGGAAGAAAAAAGATCACAAACTTTCTGGCTGTGTATCTACAGAACACTGCACCAGTAAGAAAAACCTGCCACCTACATTATATCCATCACCTTTTATTTTTTTTTGCTAGAGGAATCACCAAATGAGATTTTAGATGTAATCTATCCCTAAAACTTAGGACAGTGTGCCAAAAAAGGTCTTGGTCTTTTTCCCCAACTCTTGACTTCAGTTAAGTACAAACAACACTCAGATGTAAGCACCACTGAGAGGCAGGCACAAAGCTGTAGTAGAAAAAGACCACAAAACAAAAATGAAAAGGCATTTGTTTGAATCTTTGATTTTAAAGGACAATACAGGATCAGAGCAGAATTTTCCAAAGAGGTTATAAATCGCCCTCAAGTAAGAGATCACAGCAAGAGGCAGCATTTCGCTCATTCTTTGGATATTCTGATAATATTTTACAAATATCCAGTGTTGATGTAAGATGACAATTATTAATTTGTACTGCTGTTGCACAGAAACAATAACTTTAATAATCAGTGCATTAACAGGCATATCAGTAACATTTTGTTTTTATTGGCTTAGAACAAAATAAGCACTGAGGTATTTCAGTAACACAAACCCACCATCAAGTTTTCAATGCTACTTCTCTCAAAATCAATACTTTTATTTCAGAACCATGCAAAAGGAAGAACTACACTTTCTGTGAGCACCTTAGCAAGTTCCTACTGCAAAACAAACATGATGTTAATTCTAGTCTAAGCCTTATACACAGGCATCAAGGAAAAAATCCTTTTGTTTATGCTGAAGTCAATAATGCAGTGAACCTACTAATGATGATCTGCTTTCAAACCACTACACTCTGTTAAAGAAAAAAGCCAAACCAAAGAAAACCACCCATAACCCATATAATTCTATTTGTCACAGATTCTCATATCTCAGCAGAAAATGACCTGAAATTTTTAAAAAAGCAGTTTTAAACTCAGTAAACTGAGAAAGCCTACTTCATCTAATACAAACACTGATGCAGTACTTTGGAAATCCCTATTCCAGGTTACAAGCAGTAGCTCTAGGACAATACACAAATAAAGCCTTTTGCAGATTCCAGTCCAGCCCATATAACCTATTTCATTCCCAGGAGATCCCTCTCAACCTCTGTGAATTTCATATCCCCCACAGAATCAAAATCCACAGGGACTTGGTTGAGCCTGTGAGGCTGCACCTGGCAAACAGGATCCTGCTCCCTGGGAAAAGCAGACCCACTGCAGAAGCCTCCCCTAGGGCAGACATGAGCTGTTCTCTGCACCAGAGAGAAGGAGGAACAGCACCAGCTGGGATTTAAACTCACATCCACCCACTGTCTGCTCTGCCTGCAGACATGCAATTAAGATATTCAGCACTTTGGGGAGGGTTCAAGTTCTCATTTGTGCAGCTCAGATGGACCAGGAGCAACAGGGCTGACTGGTTACCCAGGCATGAACCAAACAACCCAACCTCCACGAGACAACAGCTTTGAGCTCTAACCAAAACCAGCTGCAGAGAGAAAACTTAGAGGTCAAAGCTCTACATGAGCCTCTATGGCCTTTAAATCCTTTTTTTGACTTGGAGAGGAAGACACAGTGGTCAGGCAGGAAACCTTCCCATGAGGGGCAGCACTCATTCTGAAATCCGTGCACCTCACATGGAAATTCAGCAAATTCATCAGTGAAATTTTCATCAGTGAAGTTAAACCCAAAATTACTTGCAAGGGAAGACCATACTTTGGTTATGAATTGTGGTTCCCTTTCACCACTGAAGACATTTATTCAGTACATGTTAAAATGACAGCTTTGCATTTCTGATGTTACAACAAAGCCAAAGCCTCTTCTTAAAGCAAGGAACTGTAATGCAATAAACCAAAACCATCTCTGCAAACATATTCCTGAAAGGTGTAGCAATAGGATGAGAAACAAAGAGGATGAACATAATGAACATTCCTTCAATTACAACATTTTGTAAGGATAAGAAGCTATCACTCCAAGGGCTTCAAACTGGATGAAAATCCAACAGCCTTTCATCAACTCTTCCCTCTTCACCAGACATACAGTTGTCATCTGCTATCACACGAGTCTGAAACTGAATGAAAACTACCAAATATTTATCCTGTTTTTAGAGTTTTCTGAAACTGTTCAATTTAACAACAAACTTCTTGTTATGACAGCAAGTTCTTGAAAGAATTTACAAACAACTCAGTTTCTCTTAGGGCTGGGGAAAAAGAGGAAATATAATTTTCAACTTGAATTTGTTTTCCTCTAATCCACACTAAAGACAACAGCTTTTATGGTGTATTAGTCATCAGTACAAACCTTACTCTACTTAAATAGTGAGCAGAATTTCTACATTTTCTCCTTCTCTAGCTCACTTTATTCCTTGGCAGAGAAAAATACAGGGGTGTAACTATTAAACACGATAAAATTACTCACACATACTCTATTTACCACCACCCACTGTTTTGGAAGAGCACACAAAACCTAAGCATTGACAACAGGAACCAGTGGTTCACATTATTGTCCTAACATGTGCTATAAATGTAGAAAAACAAAAGCATCAGAGAGTACTTTGTACCTGAGGTACAAGAGGCTGCTTAATTCCAGGGTAACAGTCAGGCCACCTCAGACACACTGATGACAGGTTTCTCTGAAAAATGAGTCAGCTGCACACCCTGGGGAAGTTCTCTCTCAATTAAAGCAGTATCACAAACAGCCATTATTCTTCAGGTGCTACTGAGCCCAGGTGGTGTTTCACTGAATCACCAGCTCCAACAAAGACTAAGTCACTTTTTCTCAGATAAACAGACAGGATTTTAAGCAAAGGCACAAGACAAATACATGGATTTTAAACTCAGCTAATCAGGCTTTCCTAAACAAAAAACCCTTTGGTGGGAATGCAGTGGGAGGCTCTCCTCCTCTCTGAGAGGTCCAGACCTATTCTGATGCTGTGGATGCAGGTGAAGGCTGCAGAGCTCAGGGCTCCAGGGCTGATGGAAGTACAGCCCAAGCACTGCTGCTCAGCTGGGACACTGCAACCTTCACCCTGACTCACAGCTCATGGTGAGCCAGTGACCTGTGTCACTGTCTTCTGGTCATGTAACACCTTCTGAGACTTGAGGAGCAGAGTAGAGAGAGTTTAGAAGTCACAATTAACGACAGTACAAATGCAAACAATAAGAAAAAAAGGATACAGAAAGCAGGGGGGAAGGAAGTGTGATGTTTTAGCTAAGGAATGACATTTTAAGAGGATGATGTACCAAATTGCTAGAATATAATTAGCTGTCAAGTTAAAGCATGCAGAAGTCATGACCAGTAAGGGGTATGGAATTACAACATTCCATCAAATCTGAGTTCCAATCTTCCCACCACCTTGCACCTGTTTTCCTCCTTCACACCTGTATATGACATCAGCACTATTTGGTATCTCTCTGCTTACACAAGCAATGCTGAAATGAAAGAAAAAAAATGTAAAAAATCAAAAGCCTAAAGGAAAACTCATGGAGGCAAAATACAGATGGAAAACAGCTGCATATTCTTAATAAGATGAAGAAAAAATAGAAAAAATCAGAGAAGAATAGGCTATGGCACAAGTTAGTGTGAAGGGTCTATGAACAGTAAGCAACTTTGAAAAGCACAGTTTTCTCCAAGACACAACTGAGACTTACCAGCACAAAAAGAATACAAATAAGATATAAGTTAGCTTCTTTTTAAAAACTTTACAGTCACCTTCTAGGTAGCTCCAAGTTTTAAGGATATAAGGATATGACACAGGGAACTGCCATATTTATAAGCCACTGTAATGATGTGACTATCAGGTACATCTGCTTTGTGGCCACTTCAGGGCAAGCAAGGCAGATTTCTTATTCTTAGACCTCAGAGGTAAGTATTCCTCAGTGAAAATGGTATGTCATTACTAGTCCAATATCAGACTATGTATCATTCAGCCATCAGTATTTTAAGTTCAAGCTTCTTAGCTCATATAAACAGAATACCAAATATTTACAGCCTTTCACATGGGAGTGTAGGATTTAGCCCAAATTTTAATTGAAGGACTTTTCACATTTGGCTCAGAACAAGAATGAAAAAGAATGATTGGGAAACAAGCTCATCTGCAAGTTTTTTAATTGTGGAGGAAAAAAATAATTTAAAATTATAAAAGAGCTGCAATAGTTTTCATGTTAGAGGCATTTTGTAATGTCTTTGTATTAAAAAAAATTACTCCCAAATAAGAAGTTCTAAGTTGTTGGTTTGTTTTTTTTTTTTTTAGTTTTTAATTGGAAACAGAGGTTTTTCCACTAATCAGAAATCTATGAACTCAACTGATGAAAGCTGCATGACAGATAAAAGGCAGGTAAAAATAGGTTTGAGAGGAAAAAAATAAAAAATACCACAGAAAAGTTGTTTTAAATTAAAAAGGATCAGAAATTGCCGAGGCAGCTTAGTCAAATAAACAAGGTCCAGACCAAACTATTAAATTGCAATTCAACAGCCGCAGGAATGATTCAGATATGTCAAATTTTGTGTCCCCTTGTCCACCTGCAACCACCTCACATTCAAGTGTATTCTCATTAGCCCTAATTCAATTATCTCTTCTCCAAGCTCCTCACATCATGAAATTATATCACAGCTAGGATGCAAGGGATAATTTGTTGACATTTCCTAATGGTAGCAATGACTTTAGAATTTCTAATACTTACGGCCAAAATTGCTCAAAAAAGTCCATGGGCATACCAGTTAATACTGTTTCAAAACCAGTTACTACACACCAGTAGTGGAAATGTTACAAAGGTTATTAACTTTTTTTTTTTTTTAAACACAGACAGATTTTACCTAGGAGTACATTCAGAGAGCAGAAAGGAAAAGACAGGAGGACAACATTCAGACATCCAGTCCTGGATTTACAGTGCTTGTTTGACCACATCATTGCTCTTTGTCTCCTGCTCTGCTGGAAGTTACTGCTCTGGGCAGAGCTGGTAAACAGGATCATGTGAGTGCACTGCAACCCGTGACAGAAAAGCCCAACTGCTGAATTTGCTCATGCTGCCATCACTGCCAGCTTCAGGGAACCTGCAACAGGGAGAACTCACAGGAACAGAGGCCTGAAAAGTTCAAGTTTGTCCACACCCTCAGCATTGCTGTAGTGGGCTGACCCTTGGCTGGCTGCCAGGTGCCACTGACCTGCTCTCACTCCTCCTACTTGAGTAGGGGAGAAGAAAAGAAGAAAAAGCTCATATCAAGATAAACGGGGAGGTCACTCACCAATTACACTCATGAGAAAAACCTACTTGGCTTGGGAAACTAATTTACTGGCAATTAAAAATAGCATAGGTCAGCCCATAACACTTGGGTTTTGCTGCTCTTTAATGCTGACACTCTCCCCACGCTCCAGCATGGGGTCCCTCCAAAGGAATCAAGTCCTTCACAGACTGTTCCAGTGGGAGCCTTTCCCACCAGCTGCTGTTCCTGGTGTGGGCTCCTCTTCCAGGGCCACAGTTTCTGCCAGGAGCCTGCCTCAGCATGGGCTCTCCATGGGCTGCAGGGGCACAGCTGCCTCACCATGGTCTTCTCTGCTCTGGTGCTTAAACATCTCCTCCTGCTCCTCCCCTGACCTCGGGGTCTGCAGAGTTGATTCCCCCATAACTTTATCTCTCTGTTCTCTCACTACTGCTGCACTGTGGATTTTAGCATTCCTTAACTATCTTATCTCAGAGGTGTCACCAGGTTCACTGATGAGCTCAGCTCTGGCCAAGGATGTGCCTGTTTCAGAGCAAGCTGTGCCTGGCTCTGTCCAACCCAGGGGCAGACCCTGGCCTCTTCTCACACTGGCTACCAAAACCTTGCCATGTAAGCCCAGTACAGTGGCCAAACAGAAACTCTGCCATTAAGTTAACACTTAATCTCAAAATGCAGAGCATATAAAAACCCAAGTCATAAATATCAGTATTCAATCCTTTAGTGCGTAATCTCTCCATCCCCCTTCTGCCCCTTAAATATCAAGCCTACCAGAAATTCCATTTATTTCCAAGAAAAACCTCATTAGGCTATTCTATGCCAAGATCATAAATCTGGGATAAAAGATTACTGATGTTCCGCACAATTCTATAAATAACCTTTTAGTCTAAATTGGAAGAGCACTTTGGAGCAAGGCTCCAGATCATCTCTATTTACTGTTCTCCACTTTGTGCTGGGAAGAGACTTGGAAGTATGCAAAGCTGGATTCCTTCCAGGTTCAACTATCTGGGAGATGCACTCCTACCTCCAAGTTATGTTCTACCCAAGGTTTGATCTAGCCTGGAAAAAAGTGCCGAAATACAGAGGAATGTTGAACTCCCAGCTTTCCTCTCTCCATCCCTGCCTCACTCCCTGCCAGCATGGACACAGTTCATGAGCCACTGTTATGTTAAATGCCCAGCCCAGGCCCCAGCCCAGCTGTCTTTTGATTTGCCTAAGTATATTTGCTCATTCCTCCTTTTAGAGCTTATCTGCACTATTTATAGAATGGCTTTACATTCTTATTAGTTGCCAGACAATGATTTTTAATACATGTTCCATCACCACAAATACTCCTCTGCAAAGCTTTACACATTATGTAAAACAGGCAATTATCACTGCACAGATTAGAAGGTCATTCCAATGCCTATAAACTAAATAGTAGTGGGAATTGGAGCCTGTGTAACTTATTTTCTTTTTCATCTATAGATTTGGCAAGCTCCAGACTAGCATTCATCCCACGTATTTCAAAACCTAGCCAGAGTACTAATTCACGGCACAGAATTGACAAAAACATATCTTTGATTTGTGCAATGTGTGATCCACGCTGCAGGCTGTGAACACAACATTTTCTTTTACCCAGTGATGTGACATGGTGGCTTCAAGACTTGATGCAGCTGCAGCATAGATGGGGAAATTTTTCAAAACATTTTAAAAGTCTTTTCAACGTACAGCTGTCATCAGAAAAAGGAAAGGATTAGTCAGGTTTTTTCTTTATAGAAGGAGAAAAATTAGGACATAGAGCAATGGTGCAGCCATTTATATATCACACAGCAAAGTGTAACGCCTGAAATCAGCAGTATATTGCACACTAGGGAGCCCTGGAAGCATCCCAGGAACACCCAACACTTGAAAGTGATGAAGAATTGTTCCACCAATCCAAACAATGTGACTTTAAATGAAACAGAAAATATTTCTCTAGGAGAGATCACAGCATATTCAAGTTACCAAAGTCCCTTCATTAGCACAAACAGTATTTCCTTTTCTATCAGCAAGAGGAAGTCTCAGATCAAGGGAACTTCTCACATTCCAGCTGAGACCTGTGAACTGCATTATAACCATGTCCTTCAGACTCCTGCTATTTCCCACTCAAAAATGAGGTTTAGCAACAAAAGCTTCACTTCCATTCTAACTGTGACAGGAATCAGTAAACCAAAATTATTAATTAAAACTTTGAAGGATTTATTTCTAAAAAAGAATCCTGAAAGTCAGCCTTAACCTCTGTAAGATACTTCTGACTACATGGAGACAAAAAAGGGCTTGAAGAGTGCCCTGTAGTCAAAATATTTTGGGGGAAAAATTAGCACATAGTGATATGGTGTAACTTGCCTGTTCACACACATGTGCCTCTCCAAATGCTTACATATATATTAATCTTGCTTGGTATATTAGGTACCTCTCAAAAGAAAAATGTCTCATCTAAAAACAAGGAAAAGAAAAAACAACTGATTTCCCCTTCAGTTTTCAGGGAATAAAAATATTTTCCAGTCAATAAATGCAGAAAATTTTGTGCGATCTGATTTGCCCACAAAATTTACAGGACTTTGCTATTTGCTTTTGGAAAAATAATAGGCAGAAAGGTTACATTTGAACACTCCATGTTCAGATGTAACTAATGCCTGCAGTGGTGCAAGGAAGGGAAGGTGCAGTCATCACTTACACCACTATAACATGAATGCTAAGAAAAAGACATTTGATTTTTAGATCATTTAATAGAAACCTATTTTTCAATGATGAATTAAACCACAGGGAAATAAGGAGGCTGTTTATCCCAGTATTCCACTTACATTTCATTAATATCTGCATTAGACTATAACAGTCCTGTGGCTAATGTGCCATAGGAGTGGAGCATCCAGTTTGTGATAATGGGTTGTTCGGAAAGCACAACAGTGCCAGACAAAAAATTACTGTTCAACAAAGAAAAAACAACACACCAAACAAACAACAAAACCAACTACCACACACACAGTGGGAAGGGAGGGAAAAATATCAACTGCAGCACACAACTTTCACTCCCCAAGGATATATGGTTTCAACTGTGGGAATCAGGGTGATACCTGGCTTAAAAGCTACAAAACCCCCAAGGTCTTCAGAACACCCTGAGACTAAAGGAACAGGTAAATGCTATCTTGCAGAATTATTGCTCTGACCACCAATTCCCTGTGAAGTGTGCACTCAGTGGCAGCAGAGAGCACCTTCAACCCAGCGGTGGTATGGGGCAAACAAGAGTATCCAAAGTCCACGAGCTGAATATCCATGAGCTTCTCCATGTGGACAGAATCTGCTCACAGGAGCTGTGGCCAGTCAGCCCAGACTCATTTTACACCAAAGCCCACTTGCACACATAGAGCCCTTGTGGCAGATCCCAAGATTTATACCCTGGGGTATAAATCTTATATAAATACACCTTGGCTCGGGGTGCAGAGTTAAGGGACCGTGACACCTGACACGGGGGTCGTGCTCTTCTCCTGGAGAGAAGAGTGTGTAATCAAGAGCCTGCACATCTATTTCCTTTTCTTTGTTTGTGTTGACATGTAATAATGCTACAGAAAATAACACTAGGGGAAAAAACCTGCATCACCTGGGACATGAAGCAGAAGGGAGCAGAATTTGTTCCTTGAGGAATTTATTTTCACCAAGGACCTGCCCCCTCCAGGTTCTGCTAAAAATGCTTACTTAGCTGCTTTATTAGCAAGCAGACAGCAGCAGTCTTGGGCATCTGTGTACTTATTTTCTCACTTCCACCAAGAATTTAATTAACTGACATTAATTAAGTTTTCTGTTTGATCTGGAAATTCAGTTCGAATTAACATTTTTATGGATAGTTTAATACTAATGCTGACAGATAATTTCCTTTAAAAGAAACTGCTTGGACTTGCAACCAGAAGGACGAAATAGTGGAAGCTAATCCACTGAAAAAACAGTATTTTTATTTGCTGTTAGACAGGATTAACTAAAAAAAAATTGCTTTGATAGCTGATTGGAGAAGTCTGAATGTTTTCCTTACAAGCTATACCAAAACATCTAGAAGCTCAAGAGAACAAAAATACTTTGAAGAAGCCAGATAAGATGTCCAGGGAAGTTGTGAATGTCGATATACACCAAAGCACTGTCTAAGCCACCCAACTGCTATAATGACCTGCTGTAGAAAATGTCCAGCTGGGACCCTGTCACTTTGAAATATTCACCACATTCTAAATTATTGTAAACAAACAAGCAAACATATTAGCATTTATCTCTGCACCATTGCTTAATTGTGTTCACTGCAATTTAACAAAAAAAAAAACAAACCTGTCACCTTCTCAAGCTTTTTAAATAAATTCTGTACCAGCTTCCCAATTAACAAACATGGACATCAGGATTCATATTTAATATTGAATTCCAAATTCCATAAGCATGAGGATAAAATACTGAAAACTTAAGAACTTAACACATTTTTAAAAATTAGATGATCCCTCATTGGCTGAAGTGCGCACATCACAACAGCACAAGTTTTTTTTTCAAGGAAAGAAACAGACTTGCTTATGTAAAATACTAACAACATTACCCCTTGACAGTCAATAAGAAAAAAGTTCTACATGCTTGAAAACAGCATATGCACAACTGCCATCGCACCAAAATCAAGATCAGAAAAGTATGTTCACCTGAGCTATGAAAATGCAGAACTGAGAATGAGGCTTGTTTGTCTAGATCCTTCAGACAGAGCTTCCCGGCTTTTTCTCAGAAGTCTCCAAACCAAAACTAAAATGTCTTAGTTGTAAAATTCATAAATTGATGGAAGCACAAGAGCCAGTAGAGAAGGAAAGGCACAGGATACAAACACCTTTTGGCCATGTTCAGAGATCCAGGCTTGAGATCTCGGCTCTACTGCAAACACAGTGGACAAATGCCTCAGCCAACACAGAATCTTTGTCTCAGCTGGAGTGTCACTGAAACCAGAAAGCCAAATATATTCATCCTACCAGCTCGAACTCAAAACCATGTAACTCATTAATCTTCCCAAATGTTAATCAAAAACTTGAATGAATCATTAATTGTCCTCTTCTTTCAAGGAACTCAACAAATCCACCTTGGTTTCAGTTGGTCTTTTCACCCAGCTGCTGGGTGCCTCCTGCTGCAGTGAAACCAGGACAGGCTTTGCAGCTCCCCACACACAGCTTCAGTGATAGCAGAACAGCTGTGCTGATGTACACAGAACTGAATTTCTGTCCCATCTAGCAAAAACACCACTGCAAACCTGTTGTGCTCTTCCCTATTACACTACTGCACTGCTCCCTACTCTTCCTTCTTTTTCAAGCCTACTTGTATGGGAATATTTTATGTGAAGCTCCCACATTTCCCACGTGCTACAAATAAGAACTCTAAAATTGTATTTCAGGATTATTGAGAATATTACAGTTGACAGTTCATGAATTTAGGGTCACACCTTCCCAAAATAACCCCAAGACATACTAGAATAACAAATCACATTAGGAAGGTGAAGATGAGTTGCCTATGCTGTGCTTACCTGCTTGTAAATTAGCTCATTTCAGGTGAGTAACATTACTGCATAAAGAGAGAACAAGTAGTGAGTGCTTTTTTTCTCTGTAGTTCCTCCACAGCTAAATGAATTCTAGCTGTCTGTATTAATTTTGTTATGCCACAGACCAATTCCCAAGATACAACATGTACAGACTTCGTTTAATGATGCTACCCACCTAATAACCCAATACACAAACACTAAAGTGAGCCATTAAAAGCTACATATGGTGAAGCAGCACCAGGACCTTTCTTAATCACTGCAGCTGGCATCACACAAAGGAGAAGAATAAAATTTTAAACAAAGTAAAAAGGCAGTAAAATGTCAGGATAAGAAATTCAACAGAAAAGCCACGATATACGTGTAACCTATGAAAGTTACAGTTATATAAAGTGAGACACAGTGAATGCCACCCACAAAAACAGAGTTTATTAGGTAAAAACACCCTGGATTAGTCACTGTGTGTCCAGCTGTGCAGTGATCCAACTGTATTATTACTTGCTTGTGTCTGTATCATCCTGAGGTGAATTCCTCACACTCCAGCAGAAGTCCCACCAGCATTTCCCTTTAGCCTCAGCCAGCGGTACCACTGAAGCAAGGTTGTCCCCATGGATTCACTCACATCCCACTGCTGGCTCCTCCTTGGAGCTCCCAAGCACCTCTGTGGTACTGCACCAGCAGGTGGATGAGTTAAACTGATCAAGGTTACAGTAGTTCAGCAAGAATGGGAAGTACAATGTCCCTCTCCAAACCACTGCAGGGCTACACAAACGCAGGTGAAGCACCGTGGGGAATTGAACTGGGATGGAAAGGCCAAGTGAGCAGGAGAGCAAGGCAGGAGGAGTCATTTCTGCCAGCAATAATTATTTGAGAAACCATAGCTGAAACTTCAGCACAAATAATGTCAGAACTGTTGAAATACAGTTAAATTCTGTCACACTGCTAGAAACTTTGCCACGGTAAATTGTAAATTGAAGCTGTGTACCTGTACTGATGAGCTGCAGACTACAATACATTATCTTCACTTCTGTGGGCAGAATTTCATATTTAATGACCAAAAAATATAAAAATTCAACTCCCTGCTTGCAGCTCACTGCAGAGCTCATTAATTTTTATTAACTTGGCTCTTCTGGCCAGACTCATTTAAAAAATGAAGTAATTCAAGAATAGGTATACAAGTCTAGAGAAACCTTTACTTCTAATCCAGCATTTATCAGTTAAAATACTCAGCCTGGATTATAACAGTATTATATAAAGAATCAAAATAAGAAATTCAGGTAAACCTGGAAGCTCCCATAGGAGGCAAAACTCTCAGCCTTCCTTGCAAAGATGCTACAACAAGCAGAAAAATCAAGGGATTGAAGAAAGTTTCCCATATTTCAGTAGATGCCTCAATGGAATACATTCAATTTGAGTACACTTCTCCTCTATTAGCACCAAAGGTAAAGAGAAAACACCACGACTACTTGATGTGGCACCTTTATTTTATTTTCTCCATCTTGCAACTTATCAACTTAGTCCATGCCCAAAGAAACAAACCAAAAGAACACTGCTTATTTCTTGTCAAGTCTAAGTCTGAAATACAAGGTACCACCACAGTACTGTCTGCACTGAATCCAGGCAGTAACTGCCCAAGCATCATTTATTGCTGGAAAATTTAAACAGAGTTTTCTTTGGCTGGCCCAACTGAAGTTTTCTCTCAGGTTTTTCTCTCTCACTGAAATACTGCATCCCTGTTTAATTCTCTGATTTCAATTTAGTTGTCCCATCTGCTGTTACTGTTTTAATACAATGTCTCTTTTTATATCCTAAATCAAGGTGATGTTGCCAATTAAGTTCTGCTGTAGCCATCTGTAAGAGGAAGAAGGGAGGAAAGAAGTAAACATGAGTATTTCTTCAATAATTTTAAGCAACCTTTCAATTTCAATCAGGATTTCAATCAGGATTTTAGTGATGCAAAAGAAGAAAATAATTAGTAGATTTATAATCTACATGGATTTCTCTAGGACAAGTAACACTTGAACTATTTTTTAAAATTCAGAAAGGTTTCAGATCTCATAAAATGTTTGGCTTCAAATCGGAATGCTTGTTAAGAGAATTTTATACTGCCATGATTTATCATTTTATTCAAAGCAGACTTTCAATTTCATAAATAAAATAATGGCAACCTCTTAAATTTCTTCACAACTTCATGTTCACCTTCAGACTTACAGGGCATTTAAAGTGTTACTGCCCTGACAATAAATGACTAGTGGCAACTTTTTTCCTCTAACAAATCTGATATTAGCTAAACATGGTAAGGGTCTGGAGTTTCCCAAAAACTGAACCCATAAAAACCAAACAACAAACTCTACACACTCAGCTTCACTGCAATTGGTAGACTATGGAAAACAATTATAGAACTTTTTCTTTTTCCTAAAAAAATTGAATAATTCCATTTTTAAACAGCACAAGAGTAAAAAAAGTATGGAAATGTGAGACATCATAAATGAACACCTACTGTTTAGCTCACTTCATGTATTCACTAAGCATGACTCCTAGGCCTACTGAAGGATTTTCTGATGTCAGCCTCAGCAGCCAAAGACAAAACCAGAACTGCAGGTCTGGCACTGGGAGACAAGGTGGACACTCATGCTCACACTGCCTGACTCTTTGTGAGATTTAGTTTTGTAAATTACCTATATATCAACCTCTTATGATACAGAAAATTAAATTTCATTTAACCTGTGGCATAGGTCACGGCCACAATGAAAATAGACAGGCCCATAAAAAAACAAAATTAGACTCCACAACTCTGTCAGGCTCTTCAGCTACCCCATTACATCCACATTTCAACACATGAACCATTAGTAATGGGGTTCTTTTAAATGGCATTCTGCAGGAATTTCTTCTGCAGGGATTGAATTTTCATCTCCACAGTAGCTGTGCTTACTGCAGACCTTATAACAAGCTTCTGATGTTGAATGATGGATGCAAAAAGACACTCTCTTGGCTATTAACTGTGCTTCTAAGCCTCAGTCTGAAAATAAATCTTGAGAAAATTGGAGGGCAGAGGAATCCTTTCCCCCCCAACCCTATGTACTATTTATAGAAACAGTTACTTGGCTAGGACCTTCAGTCTTAAAGAAGTTTTTAACTCGATACTACATATGAAATACGCAATTAATACACTGTGCCCTTTTATAACATTTACCTCCAAAGAAATTATATTCTAATGAAAATACTTTTTAAAGGAAAGGAGGAGGATGGACCTGAGGAATGGGATTTAAAATCTTTACAGTTTAGTAACACCAATTTGAAAGCACTTTGGTAACACTTCACACATCATCCCCCATGTCTCAATGGATTCACCTCACATTCACAGTGGGCTTCCTAGCAACTCTTTCTTTGCAAGTCCATTTTTCCATTTACTGAGAACAATACTGAGAATGAGTCATTTCTGCAGAATACAGACCTTCATGTACACCAGATGCCTAATGTTGCATGCTGTGAAGAAAAAAACCTAATGTCTACTTTAATTACTGTATCGATCACCAAAACCTGTCAGCATTTTACATCTTTTTTAATGTTTTCTTCAGAATACTTGAATGATTTTTAATGTTAAGATCTTAATATTGCTCATCAAAATGCACCGCCAGGTTCTGTAAGAGCTAACACCTAATTAGCTCAGTTAGTAGCAGCTTGAGAATACCACCCAAACAATGACCAAAATTAATGTCTTTCACCAAGGGAGTAAAACAAACAGAAAAAAACCCTGAAAGCTTTAGAACTGAGAAAGAGCATTTCCTCATGTTTTTCAAAGCTTTCCCTTTCAATTCCATTGAATCTGTTCCTATAAATGAGTATTTTTTTGGGTTTTGGTGTTTCATCTTGTTAAACAGTTCTTACAGTAGTTCTATAAAAATCCTGCCTGACTAGTGAGGTACGTGCAGAACAGACAAGTAGAACTTCTGCCCCTTCGTCCTTCTCTGGAAGCAGCACAAATCAAAAATGAACAGAGAACAGTGCTGAAGTTGAGTAATTCCCTGGGATGGAATTATACAACTCTTAGGGGGGATGTTCAACCAACCATTGCAAAATCTAAGGAAATAATTAGGAAGCTTAACTTTTTTCCTTTCAAAATAAGAGGGTAACAGCTGAGCCCAGTTCTGCCTTCACTCTTTTGGTTTACTTACAGAGGTGTTTCATTAACTGACTTGTTACAATTAGAGCAGCCTGATGTTACTTGGTTTGAAATAGAGGTACTTGCCTATAGCCACACATGAGAGCAGAACAGAAAAATGACACAACAACAGGCAGATGCTGTAAATCCTAAATTATTCACAACCTATTCAATACAAAATAAA